>JACEFZ010025701.1:85000-213888 GCA_014155875.1 Cepaea nemoralis
AAAATAGCGTGGATATACTTTTAAATTGAACCTCAGGCCATGCTTTCTGTGAGTGGAATTACTGTCTGGCAAGCATACCTCAATTACCGAGCTAAGTAATGCAGGGTTTTCCAGACATTCGTGTAAACACTGCCAGGGGTCTCCGGAGCCTGGCCAAACTCTCAACTATGTCATGTTAGGTTATTCAGTCTGAAGACCGGTTCAGTTTCTGAACATGCCACTTCTTCTGCCCAGATTAGTCACCCGCTCATCAACACAGCAATAGGAAGATAACGTGGTGGTGTCCTGTTGACTTACACAGCCTTGTGGGGGTTTATGGCTGCCGCCTTCCACAGCAATTTCCGCCTCTCGGGACAAGAGAGTCAACTTAATTTACTGCATACACAATCCACTTTGTCTACTTCCTGTCTTTCCCATAAAGAGATGCATAAACTGTGGCACTCTTTATCAAATAGAAGAATTTTTCACTGGCATGGTAAATATTTAAATATACGAGTTGCGCGTTTTATGTTTCTTCTATTTCTTCCTTCTTCCTTCATCATTCTTTCTTTCTTCTTCTTCTTCTTCTTCTTCTTCTTCTTCTTCTTCTTCTTCTTCTTCTTCGTCTTCTTCTTTGTCTTCTTCTTCTTCTTCTTTGTCTTCTTCTTCAACATATTCCCTCGTTGAGCATATGCACACAAGAAACCCACCTCAAGCTGTCCTGTCTGTTACTATCTCATGCAGATCGCTTCAATGCAGCTCATTATTCATCTGTCTCCATGTTTTGTCAATATCTTTCTTGACTGCCATGATGTGATGTGTTCTGTGGGTTCCAAAAATCGTTGGCCGATTGTTCTATACAAGTTGTGGGTTAGCTCTGCATATACGATAAGCATGAAGAAGTAGCAAGTGTCGTTTATTGTCCTATTTTTAATCATTTAACATTTTTTGTGCAATGATTTTGTTAGTTTAAAAGTTGTGTATATGTCGGTGCACATAGGTTGAGAATGCATATATATATATATATATATATATATATATATATATATATATATATATATATATGTGTGTACGTGTGTGTGGTGTGTGTGTGTGTGTGTGTGTGTGTGTGTGTGTGTGCGTGCGCTCGCGCGACACGTCATGGTGTTATGGTGCTTCGTGCGTTTGTTTGTCTCGACATTAGTCATGGTTCAGAATCCAGCAGATGTGGGAGTGACTTGTCTGCTCTCCGTCGATTCAGCCTAATCAATAATATCTATTGAACACCGTAGTCGCTAAGAGATAACACGCTTGTCTGATGGGCCGTGGTCATGAATTCAAGACCTCTCAAGGCGGGCATTTTGTTTTTAATTGCTGAGGATCCTACGTCGACCCAGCGTAAAATATGTATCATAACAAATTCCGAAAGTTAAAATATTAAGAGCATGCATCTTTCCCATAGCAACATACGCCTGTGAGACCTGGACACTTACTAAACAAGCTGAACAGCGCATAAATGTCTTTGAATATAAATGTTATAGACGAGTTCTAAGAATATCTTGGATACAGAAAAGAACAAATGCATCCATATTTCAAGAGCTGAATATTGAAGAAGGTTGGCTAATACAGAAGATTAAACAAAGAAAATTGAAATATGTTGGTCACTTGAAACGTCACGAAAGTTTGGAGAGAACAATAATGGAGGGTAATATGCCTGGGAGCCGGTCTCTCTGGTCTAGAGGTTACACGACTTTCTCCGTAATCTCGTATACTCTCGTAAGCAGCGTGACGTTGCGCGAATATTGATAGCGGTTCTCTTCGCGTCAGTAACTTAAGGGGTATTGAGCCGGTCGCTCAGAAACCAATGGCAAACTACTGAGCGTAATCTTGTCAAGAGATCAACAATCAGCTGAAAGATGCCGATGTTGACAGCGATGTCCTGCAAAGGATATGCGAAAAAAATATGCCTGGGAAGAGAGGAAGAGAGGAAAAGAAAGGACAAAGAGAAGATGGATGCAGAGTGTGGCAGATGATCTCCAGATGGGTGTATCGGACGCGGGACATCTTGCTTATGATCGAAAGGTTTTCAGGAAGGTTGTTATGGGAGCGAGGATCTGCAAAGGACATGCTACTGAATGAATGAATGACCATATGCATAATGCACCTCAATGCGCATTCGGTATATCACTTTAGTGATGATGCAGATTAGCATAAGTAACAAGAATGTGATGAAGTTGTAAATACCTTTGAAATAAAAGCAAATAACCTGGTCAAATTTGAACTTTAAAAAAAAAAAAAAAAATCTCTGGCTCTCCCCACATTACTTGGCGATGATGATTCACGAATTCGATCCAGACATTCTGTCTTTAAAAGATGGGAATTCTGCATGCCAGCTCCCCATTCGTAGGCTGGGACGGAGTCAATAGCTCCCCACTAGGCACTGTTTAATGTGGCTTACCGTAGGCTGTATACAGAGCGATTTAAGCGTAATGAATGTCCTGGGGTGGGCTTATACAGCACAAGTCGGTGGGCTTTCCACAGCCACATTGAGCTAGTTATGCCGCCTCACCCAACCATCATCGTTTACAACACGGTGGCTTCAATAATATAACATGTCGACGTTTGAAACACTCAGAGATAACGTTAACTAAATCAAGATAATTTTATTTTGATAAAAATAATTTTTGTTTTATTTCATTAAACTATTAATACAACTTGCCAGTCTCCCTGGTCTTGGTTTTACACGACTTTCTCCGTAATCCCGTATACTCTCGTAAGTAACGTGATGAGCGCGAGAATCGGTAGCGGTTCTCTCCGCGTCGATAACTTAGGGGTATGTGAGCAGGTCGCTCAGAAAGCAATGGCAAACTACTGAGCGTAATGTTGCCAAGAAATCAACAATCAGCTGAAAGATGCTGATGTTGACAGCGATGTCCTGTAAAGGATGTGTGAACAAAACAAATTATAGCAACTTGGAATTTGCTCATCCTTGCTGCAGTGTTTTGCTGGCTTATTCAGTCATCTATGTTTGAAGATTCAAGACAGTTGTTTCCACCACATCTTGTTTTCAAAACTATTATAACTTTCGTCATGTACCATGCCGATAAACATGGGAGGCATGATTCGTCACCTGACCTAATCAACAGCTCCATGGATCACATCCGTATGCGTGTCTCTATTGTGACGGTGCCTAACAGGGTACAGATCCTCATCATGTGACATTGCCATAAGCGTGGGCGGTTACGTTTCCCATCTTACACAATTACCAGAGTCGTAGATCAGCTCAGTGTTCTTGTCTCCACCATGCCACGGTATTCAAGTCATCGAGATATTTACTTCTCTGCCCCCCCCCCACCCCCCCCCCCCACCCCCCCCCCCCCCCCCCCCCACAAAAATAAATAAATAATCTTGCCAGTTGTCATCACGTTGTCTAGTTTATTAATTCGCATAATGGTTTAAAAGGGAAAATTTAAAAAAAAAAAAAAACAGTATAAACAGCAAACAAAGCAAAACGAATTGAAGAGCTTATGAAAGTTACTAGCCAATGTAACAGGCATTCTTTTACCAGCCGTAAATATTAACTACTAGGGGCGTTCATTTAAAACCGTTCCAATGGCTTTATTACAAATGCATGAAAGAAACATTAACAGGTGTGGTAAAATTAAACAAAGCATTCACTTTGAATGATTTATGCACCATGGGTTGGTCAGAAGAAGTCGCCGTAGGCATTCAGGCAAGCATCCCATTGCTTAGGTAGGCGGCGAATGCCGTCCGCAAAGAAGGATTGTGGTTGTTCACAAAACAAAGTGTTTACCGCGTTCATTAAGTCTGCATCTGTGTCAAATCGTTGAACCATAAGAGCTTTATTTTAGATGTCCGAACAAATGAAAATCACACTGACAAATCAGGACTATAGGCTGGATGTTGCAGAATTTCCCACTTCTTCCTTGCTAATGTTTCTTGCACAGAGCTTTGCGACTTGCGAACGAGCATTATCGTACAGCAAAATCACACCGAGAGAGAGCATGCCGGGTCGTTTATTCTTGATGCCATTTTGCAGCTTGTCTAGTGTTTGCAAGTAGTGGGTAGAGCTGATGTTGACACCAGGTTTTTTAAAGTCGCCCAACAATAGCTCTTCATGGTCAAAAAATACGCTCAGCATAACTTTTCCAGCGGAAACCTGTTACTTGAATTGTTTGGCTTTTGGTAATAAAACATTCTTCTATTGCATGCTCTCTATTTTGCTGCTCGGCTGAAAGTGGTGACACCATGATTCATCGCCTGCCACTACGCGGAAGAGAAATGCATCACTCTTTACTCTGTAACGCAGCAAGTGGTTCAAACATCATTCCATGTGTTCCTCTTTTTGGTGGTCGGTCAACATCCGTGGTACCAACTGTGAACACACCTTCCGATATTGCAGTTTCTTACGAACGACCATTTGAATTGTCCTAATTGACACATCAATATCTGTAGCTAGCGAAAATATGCTTCGACAACGGTTCATCTGTACTGCTGCATCAATTCTGGCGATGGATTTTTCTGTTGCAACAATATGCGCTTGACCCGGCCGTCGAAGATCTGTCGTGAACTGACGTCCTTTCCGAAACATTCGTGCCCAGTCTGTCACTATTGTCTTCGACACACATTTGTTACCGTACGCTGCCTGCATTCTTCGATGAATGTCCACTGGTCGACATCCTTCAAATGAAAGAAACTGAATCACCGCTCTATGAGCTTCTTTGGACGGATTTTGGATCAACCCGGCCATTTTCTCAACGGTCAGAAACAGAACCTATGCATTATGGGACGATAAGCACTTGCTCTTTTATTCATTGGTCAGTACTTATCACATGACTATGACATGATCATGTTCAACGTACGCAATTACGCGCTGTGCTCCACGAACGAATTTCAAATGAACGTCCCTTATATATCAGACCTGCAAGTGTTAATTATCAGTGTATTTACCGCTGACTCTTGCATTACATCACATCTTGTTTACGGTTGACGGGTAATTTATTGCTTACATCATTTAGTTCCACTGACCAAACACTGGACTGTATAATGCCATTGGGAAAGGTGAGGCCTTCGAGCACAGCGGTCTGGGTTTCAGAATAACACGGCTTTTGGGTCAATGCGCGTGTATTATGTTTTTTTTTCCGCATATCCTTTACAGGACATCGCTGTCAACACCAGCATTTTACTTCTGTCGTTGATTTATTGGCAAGATTACGCTCTGTAGTTTGCCATTGCTTTCTGAACGGCGGGCTCACTTATCCCTAAGTTACCAACGCGGCGAGAACAGCTTCCAATTCTCGCGCGCTGCGTTACCCTACGTGGATAATCGGGATTACGGAGAAAGTCGTTTAACTCCTAGGCCAGTGAGAACGGCGTATTATGGTTACAGGAATTTATTGTGCGACTGTGAGGCAGGGAGTAAGAGAAATGATTACCCCACACAGTAAATCTTATCTAGTAAATTTGAAACCCTATACTTTACACTACCGGTCTCCCTGGCGGAGGAATTTAGGACGTTGTTTGTAATCCCGTATACTCTCGTACGAAACACAACTGCGAGAGATTCGGCAGCGGATCGCGTCGCATTGCTTACTTACGGAGGGTATGTGAGCTGGTCGTACAGAAAGCAATGGCAAACTACTAAACGTAAAACTTGCCAAGACATCAACAGCAGCTGAAAAATGCTGGTGTTGACTGCATTGTCCTATAAAGGATATGCAAATATATATATATATATATATATATATATATATATATATATATATATATATATATATATATATATATATATATATATATATCTTATATATATAAATAAGGATCGTCTGTCTGTCTGTATTTCTGTCTGTCTGTCTGTCCGTATGTCCTTTATGCGCTCGCGAACGGCCCATCCGATTGAGATGAAATTTTCTACACGCCTTCCTTTCATTCCAGAGCTGTCAACTGTGATATTTTGTTAGTGTGAAATCGCCTGCTTACTCAGTATTATTTCATTTTTCATTTTTCATCATAATTTCATATATTTCAGGGGACCTAACTCCGTAAAAGTTATTTCAAGGGGCATAACTTTTCTGTATAACTTATAGTCATATTGTGGCATCGTTTTCAAAGATTTATAAACTCTGGGTCCATAGTTATGTACCGGCATATGAGTTATAATAAATAATGATACAAACTGTAAGGCATTTTCAAAGTTTTCATAAAAATAATGCACAATGCATAACATTGTAACTCATCTTTATTTGCTTAAGAAGTTACTGTAGTCATGCAGGTGATTAGCAAGCGTTTTCATTAAAAATAATGGATGGTGAACGGAAGGACATTCTTTTAAGTTACTTTTTTTGTTGTATGAATTTAATGAGAACTTATATGACTACTTATATGAATTAAATGAGATGCTCCCCACCAGGGACTGGGCGAAGCCGGACAGGGTCAGGCAGACAGATAGACAGACAGACAGACAGACAGACAGACAGATAGTCGGGAACGGGAACTTATATGACTACTTATATGAATTAAATGAGATGCTCCACACCAGGAGCTGGGCAATGCCGGGCCGGGTCAGACAGACAGACAGACAGACAGACAGACAGACAGACAGACAGACAGACAGTCGGTAACGGGAACGAGAACTTATATGACTACTTATATGAATTAAATGAGATGCTCCCCACCAGTGACTGGGCGAAGCCGGGCAGGGTCAGCTAGTATATATATAAAACACTCCTGTGGCGGTATCTGCAATGTGCTGTATTTTACAATATACATTATTCTCACATATACAATTATCTTATTGTGACCTACCAATTGCAATGTTGGCTGAACAAATGTATTATAAAATCTAGCTCGGGTTAGTTAGTTAGTTAGTCGCGGTTCCAACTTCACGGCAACGGTTCGTCCCCTTTATGCTCCGTTCCTGTGCCAGTGAATATCTCACGAATTGCTCCTCACTTCTCTATGTGAAAAGTGGAATAGACACGAGTCTCGACAAGCCAACAACCTGCACAGGTACACTGTGCACAATGCCGCCGTCAGAATGCCAACACAAAAGTCCTCCAAGTAAAATACAGTTCATCGTCGATGGGAACGGCAGTCACTAGAAAACCAGCAGCCACACATTACTGCATTAAAAGTTGAGAGGATCGACTTCATTGCCCCGGGATTTATCCCATACGGCTCGGTCCCTTTTGGCAGAGCGGCCCGCTGAAAGCATCGCACAAAGCACGACAACCGTAGCTCCAGCGACGACCCCCAGGAGTCTCCGAAAAAAAATCCACTCGTGAACCGAAAAGGCAATCCAGTTAATTCCAAGCGACAGACCGACCGCCATCATTCCGAACATGCAGTTCACGCTACAACAACCGCGGACATATGTAAAAACATTCCTAATGAAATTCACAGCTCACAGTATCGCGCCACGCACTCAACCCAGCACCAGGGCGACGGAATCATGCACTACCAGTCGAACATGAGAAAAATGAGACTGCAAACAGTAGCCAGAAGCATAAACTCCACAGGCTTAAAGGTTCAAATATTGATACTAGCCGGAATCATCTACATACACAAGTCACAGCAGTTTATGAAGACAGGAGAATGTCAGTATGTTAACTACCGTCTCCGTCCTGCTTGCGTATGTCACCGTTCTTCCTCCTCTTCATCTCATGCCCTGTATTCGAAATTGAGGCATAGCCCCTCAACCAATTCATACCAAACCTTTCCATCCTGTGTCCGTCCATTGCTGCTCCCTCCATGTCATCCACGTATCCATATTAGTCTCTAATTCTCTTCTTCGTGTGTTTGAGGTCTCACTTTATTGCATTAACACCCTGGGTTATAGACGAAGGACTTTCCAGTTATACTAATCCCAGGTTTTCTCATTGTACTGTTCAACAACAAACAAACAAAAACAAACTGAAACGCATTAATATTGCAGTTTAAATTGCAAACTTGTACCATCATTTTATTGACGATGCTGATTCGCCCACTGCAGTCAGTTCTTGCGATTTTTAAATATTGAGCACAACCCTAATACTGGCAACGCTGATCGCACTCTGGTATGAACCTAAGGCCTATCCACGTCAATGTGGAAGCACTAGACTCGAGTTTTCGCGATTGACGCACGTCAGTCGCGGCGATCGGGCAAATATTTAGCTACAGACTACGATGGGTGACGTTGTAGTATTCTGTTGTGATAATTTGGCAGTGTCCAGCGTGTGCCGCGTGGTCTAGTGTTTACACATCCGTTTCACGCGCCAGTGATCGGGGGTTTGTTTCCGGGTCCGGTTAAGGATATGCACTACTGAAGAGCCAAACAAAACTCGAGTCTAGTGCTTCCACATTGACGTGGATAGGCCTTAGGTTCATACCAGAGTGCGATCAGCGTTGCCAGTACTGGGTTGTGCTCAATATTTAAAAATCTCAAATCCCGAAACAACAAACATATCAGTTCTTGCGATGCCGGTCCGTAAGAACAGGACCTCTGTAAGGTCTTCTAGCCCACAGACCAGCGTCGTGCTGCGGGTTCCTGACCGTTTGATCTGACATTCGACGAGCTCCTGGCATTGACTGGACTGTGGAGGACGCAGATGCAAATTGATTCCTAAGGTGAGGCAGCCGTTTGAAGCGGTCTTCGGCAGCAGTTGTGATTCTGGGTCTTCCACTGCGCGGTCGGTCTGCTACTCAGCCAGTTTCTTGAAATCGCCCCCGCCCCCTCCCCCCAAAGGCGACTAATGATGCTTCTAACCACATTAAATTATCTGGCTACTACATTTTGTGACTGTCCAGCCTGTAAACGTCCAATGATGATGAGTCGTTGTTCTGTAGTGAGATGTGTCATGCCTGTGCATTAAATCTTCAACTGAATGTATTCCAATTCCAATTCTAATTTTCAAAACAAAAATTCCAAACTCGGCCTCGTTCAACCTGCGTTTTTCAGCTGTGGTTATTGTTGAGGTCGGTGGTTTTTGTGGGTTCATTCACCCTAATTCTTGTCTTGTGAGTCCTATCTCGGACTGATTATGTTGGTTTGTGTCTGTGACGTCAGCTGGGGGATCGGTCGGCGGCTATCCTTTGTGCTCGTCTGCTCTTGTGGTTTTCTTTGTTGGTGTAGGCTCCTGGCTCATCTGGTTTGACTGGCTGTAGTCCTTATAAGGACTTTTTATATTGTCTTTTTGTCTCCTTTTTTGTGTAGTTTCTGTAGGAGCTTGTCGACGTTTCCATTTTTCTCCTTGCGACTGTTTTCATTTTCGAGTTTGAGTTTCTGCTGCCTTTCGATTTTTTCCTCCACGGTCATCCATGGTTTTCTCTCTCCGTCTTCTATGTAGTACGAGTAGTCAGGATCATAAACCGGTTCATAGCATCTATCTGGGTATTCTACTGGTCTCCTAAGTTTCTTGGGTTTCTTTTTTTCTCTTTCATCCCAACACCTTTTGAATTCCTGGTGCCTGATTACCTCAACTCTTGCACCTTCTCGGAGCTCCTCCAAGGTAAGTCCCCGTGGTCTCTCCGTGCCATCATCAGGGTGTTCCTCTCGGTTTTCTTCGGATGTATTCCATGAGCGTCAATCTTTTATAGGAACTCAATAAAATGGTCAGAGAGTTTTGTGTTCAGTAAGTTTCACAAGACTATCATGAATCTGTCACGAATTATTGTCAAAAATGTTGATTTGACCTTGACCTCTTTCATGGCTCCACGAATCATGAGGTGAGTACAATTCAGGTAACCACGAGAAGTAAATGACCAGGTGGACACACTCGACAGGTTGACTTATGTCCAATCAGCGAATATCTTTTATAAAAGTAATACCAAAAATGTTGCGTTTGTTTGTTTGATTTTTTTTTTTGAACAATATATGTCCTGTCGTTATACTAAATCTAGTTGTTTCCATTGTATGTCCTGTCCAGGGCCATAGTTACCATGTCTGGGCCATATAAGTCTCATGCTGCACTCCATCGACACTCCAAAGGTCATGGGTCATAAACCTGCAGGCCACAGTTTGACGTTTTCTAGTAGCCATTTTAGGCCGGATCAACCTGGCAGCGCTGGCCAATGGGAACCACAATGTCCCGCCTCGAAGAACGAGCACCGGGCAGGCAGTCCAGCCTGATACCAGAGTCTACTTCAGCCTCAAACATGTATACAAGTTCACCTGTTGCATCAAGCGTTAGTTGCATGTTCTGATACAAATCGTGGCAATCAAATCCAGCATTTTGGGACCGCGTGGTAATTTCTAGGTAATTTTACGTTCAAAAGCATGTCATTGTTTTCTATATAAACAATTGCGAAAATCAAAGCAAATCGATCTGCTTCCAAATAGCCTACCGTTAACGTTGAAGAAGGAATGCCGGGATTGTGAAAGTGCGTTAATGAAGCCAAAGACTCCGACTGTTGCAATATTGGTATTGAATGTTTGAATATAGAACTCCCGACTGTTGCAATATTGGCATTGAATGTTTGAATATACAACACCCGACTGTTGCAATATTGGCATTGAATGTTTGAATATACAACACCCGACTGTTGCAATATTGGCATTGAATGTTTGAATATAGAACACCGGACTGTTGCAATATTGGCACGGAATTTTTGAATATAGAACATCCGACTGTTGCAATATTGGTATTGAATGTTTGAATATAGAACACCCGACTGTTGCAATGCTGGCATGGAATCTTTGAATATAGAACACCCGATTGTTGCAATACTGGCATTGAATGTTTGAATATAGAACACCGGACTGTTGCAATATTGGTATTGAATGTTTGAATATAGAACACCCGATTGTTGCAATATTGGTATTGAATGTTTGAATATAGAACACCCGACTGTTGCAAAATTGGTATTGAATGTTTGAATATAGAACACCCGACTGATGCAATACTGGCATGGAACATTCGACTGTCATGGAATGTCTGAACATAGAACACTCGTCTGATACAATACTGGCATGGAATGTCTGAAGATTGAACACTCGACTGTAAATCCAGCCTTTTGATCACAAACGTTTTCTTTGGAAATTATTACAAGTAGAAAGTGATTTCTCCTTGACCTTTTCGTGCACACTAGAAATGTACATGTTAAAAACAATGTCTTCATGTTCTCATGTGGTGTCCAGTTATTGGGTTAGAGACAGTACGCAGTTTCTTAACAGTACACTCCTTCATTCCTAACTGTGACATACAACGCTTGCATTTATAATTGCAACATGTCACTCCTGCATTTATATTTATGATATGTCACTCATATATTACTATTTGTGACATGTCACTCATATGTTACTTTGCGTGACATATCACTCCCACATTCCTATATGTGACATGCTACTTCTACATCCATATGTGTTTCAGCACCACTCCTACATTCCTATTTCTGACAGGCTGATAAACTGACAATTGGGAAGATAGTATGGCTTTCTCTCCGCCCCTTCTAGGAGTATATCCAATTTAGTGGTTTGCAGCATACACTGTTGACAGCATTTTTATTGTCGTAAGCTATTCTATTTTCAAAATGTAATACACTAGAATATAATAAAACAACTTACAAGTAATAAATACATAACAATTAAATAGCTTACAAGCAATACACTGCAACAACCAAATAACTTACCAAACATGATTCCGACCGCTTCCACTTTTTACGTGTATCCGATTTTACCCTCAAGGAAGAGTACCTCAGAATGGGTGGACACCCCGAACTAATTTTTCCTGGACTTGACAAGTCTGGAGTATTATCGAAAGTCTCTTGTATGTTTGGAAGCTCCATGAGATTTTATTTTGTTGTTCACTTTGCATAGAGGATTATAAATATAATCTTCTCGAAAGTCTGAGTTTTACGTTTCAGAAAATGTAACAGTTCTCATTTCAACGATAATCGAGTAAATATCTGGTGAAGTCGTTGACATAAAGGTAATAACGCATGAGGCAGCAATCGGTCTGTTTTAATCGGTTATAAACACACACACACGCACACACACACACACACACACACTCACTCGCGCGTGCACACACACACACACACAACTGGCTAAAACGACAGGGCAAAGAGATAAGCACCTGAATGTCTTGGCCAGTCATATCATAATGGAGTCAAGCACATGGACCTGGCCCAAGGCTCTAGTGGTACTCTGTTAGAGTTAGAGCTTTGCTTTGTTGATCCGGCAGGTTCTGCAGCTTGTTTTGTTCCAGGCGTATTCTTGTTACCTTTCCTCTTCAGTATACTAGATAGGCCGAGGGAGGGACCATGCTGCGTGGGCAGCACATGGTTTCTATATTTGAGCCCAGGCTTTGTGCTATGGAGAAGTATAATTCTATCCCTGGTCTTAACCGCCATGGGCTGTAGTTATCACTACATACCATATTGAGTAACGTGAAAGAATGAGTAAGGCGAAATAAACAGCAAGTAAACGATTGTTTAGCAACGAGACGCCGCTAGGCAAAATATATTATGTAGATTATGACCAAGCATACATCCCTACGATAGTGAGTCGCCACTTTCATGACCACACGTGCATATAAACCTGACATGAACACATATCTGCTGTGATTCCATTGAATAGAAAGAAACCAATTGGCAAGTGCCTGGTCGCAGTAACTGCTTGAAAAACAAATCCAAGCCGTATTTTGATTTGGATGTTGGACAAGGAATCAACAACGAAGAAGGAAACAGTTCAACCTATCTTACAGTTATGTGGCTTAGAAACCAAATAAGAAAGCCCTACAAGAAATACATGAAAGCCGTAAATTCATTAGATGGCTTAGACAGTAACGATTTTTGGCTTGTTATGGGGAGGAATATAATTGAAATCTTAATTACATCTGGCGACCTTTATGGGATACGATTAAGGTAAAGGCACAGAGCTGTATTCCTGGATGGTTCGGCTACATGACATAATCAGGACAAATACCTGGATGGCCTGCTACATGACATAATCAGGTCAAATTCCTGGGTGGCTTAGCTACATGGCATAATCAGGACAAATACCAGGATGGCTTAGCTACATGACATAATCAGGACAAATACCAGGATGGCTTAACTACATGACATAATCAGGACAAATAGCTGGATGGCCTGGCTACATGACATAATCAGGACAAATACCTGGATGGCCTGCTACATGACATAATCAGGTGAAATACCTGGGTGGCTTAGCTATATGACATAATCAAGACAAATACCAGGATGGCCTGGCTACATGACATAATTAGGACACATACCAGGGTGGCTAAGCTACATGACATAATCAGGACAAATACCAGTATGGCTTAGCTACATGACATAATCAGGACAAATACCAGGATGGCTTAGCTACATGGCATAATTAGGACAAATACCAGGATGGCGTGGCTACATGGCATAATTAGAACAAATACCAGGATGGCGTGGCTACATGATATAATCTGGACAAATACCGGGATGGCGTGGCTACATGATATAATCTGGACAAATACCAGCATGGCGTGGCTACATGACATAATCAGGACAAATACCAGGATGGCGTGGCTACATGATATAATCTGGACAAATACCAGGATGGCGTGGCTACATGATATAATCTGGACAAATACCAGTATGGCTTAGCTACATGGCATAATCAGGACAAATACCAGTATGGCTTAGCTACATGACATAATCAGGACAAATACCTGGATGGCCTGGCTACATAACATAATCAGGACACATACTTGGGTGGCTAAGCTACATGACATAATCAGGACAAATACCAGTATGGCTTAGCTACATGACATAATCAGGACAAATACCTGGATGGCCTGGCTACATGACATAATCAGGACACATACCTGGGTGGCTAAGCTACATGACATAATCAGGACAAATACCAGTATGGCTTAGCTACATGGCATAATTAGGACAAATACCAGGATGGCGTGGCTACATGGCATAATCAGGACAAATACCAGGATGACGTGGCTGCATGATATAATCGGGACAAATACCAGGATGGCGTGGCTACAAGACATAATCAGGACAAATACCTGGATAGCTTGGCAACATGCCATAATCAGGTCAAATAGGCGGCCTTGATCCAAGACTCTGGTGTTTGCGTGAGATGCTGACAAATGACCGCCCGTGTTTGTCGCTATGGAGCATGATTATGATGAGATATTTTAATCTCTGGACACCTCACACACATACAAATATCAGCACGAGAACTTAAGATTATCGTTCTACGGCCTCTAACATCCATGCATTTCTAGATCACATCCCAGGCAGACAGGATATTAGGAGTTATCAAATACACAAGATGAATTACATTAAATGTAGTCTAGCTTATTTCCTGTTATCTACATTTGAACCAAAGTCTTAGACCAAGGTTTATGAAAGTCGGTAAATACGGTTTATTAACTCGCTTCCAATACATGCTGTCAGCAAGGCCACTTCACATATTCCCAGAAGACAAGATACTTTATAGACGATGACAAGGTTGGCCAAGAACCGCATTCCTTTCGCAGACATGTCAAGACTCGCTTTATTAACTCGCTTCCAATACATGCTGTCAGCAAGGCCACTTCACATATTCCCAAATGACAAGATACTTTATAGACGATGACAAGGTTGGCCAAGAACCGCATTCCTTTCGCAGACATGTCAAGACTCGCTTTATTAACTCGCTTCCAATACATGCTGTCAGCAAAGCCACTTCACATATTCCCAAAAGACAAGATACTTTATAGACGATGACAAGGTTGGCCAAGAACCGCATTCCTTTCGCAGACATGTCAAGACTCGTCAGCGGGGACATTGACAGCACTTAACTGTCCGAGCCCCAGGAAATGTTTATTTAAAAATAGTATTGTTCTGGTTCAGATGAAGGCCAAGAAAAATTCCTAAGACTGAATGAGCGAAGCTTTAGCAACCGTGCGTCACTGTAGGTGGTGCACACATCTGGCACTGTTGACCGTACTTCAGCAGCCGAGACTACCACATTCAGTTAACATCTATGTGTGGAGGTCAGCATTTCAGAACGGGTAAGAGTACTCGTTCTTAAACTTCCGGTATGCTGATGCCGAGGTAGCGGGTTCAACCCTATACACCAATCAGCTGGACTAAAATGTTGACTTCTCGTCCTTGATTTTGGGACCTAAATTACAAGTACCTCTGAATTCGGACTGGATTCACCTAATGGCGAGGGACAATGGTAACAGGGAAAGCTAATCCACACGCAAAAATAAGTCCAAGTGCACTAGAAGTAGTAGCAAGTGTATGGATGCTTGAGTTCTTAGCGAGTGAATAAAATCAATAAAAATTAACGTATGCAAATATGCAAATGATACGGTTGTCCTCCAAACATGTGCTGGGGCGTTATATAAGTTAATTATGTATGCCACAAGACAACGAATATCAAACTCTGAATATGAGCTTAAACAAGGAAAACACAATTAAGATCCTTAACCATAACTACATAGTAACTAAAGATTACAATCAACAGTGTGCAGATATCAACAATGGGATTGTTAGAAATAAATTCAAACTGAAACCGATCATTGCAATGCAGAGATAAAACAGTGTTACAAACCCGCGGCACAACAACGGAACAGAAACTAAAGTAACAATTATTTTGAATGTGCATCTTGACCGTGGCAACATACAAGTGTCAATCAAGGGCCATTTCTTTATCAAAATAGAAGAAAATCGGGGCATTTAGAAAGTGAATGTTACGGGATGATATTTATGATACCATACAGATGGGT
Organism: Cepaea nemoralis; assembly: GCA_014155875.1. Taxonomy (NCBI): domain Eukaryota; kingdom Metazoa; phylum Mollusca; class Gastropoda; order Stylommatophora; family Helicidae; genus Cepaea; species Cepaea nemoralis. The sequence continues at coordinate 100,687 of JACEFZ010025701.1, forward strand.
TGTTCCCCGACTACTGTGTTGAACATTGCAGTTGGGCAGTCTCAGTTAGAGATCTTTTATGCTTGATTATTGCGAGCCACATGCTGGTGATAGTTTCTCTGGACACCTGGTCGTGACAGGAGTTCCCTGGACACCTGGTCGTGACAGGAGTTCCCTGGACACCTGGTCGTGACAGGAGTTCCTTTGACACCTGGACGTGACATTTCCCTGGACACCTGGTCATGACAGGAGTTCCTTGGACACCTGGACGTGACAGGAGTTCCCTAGAAACTCTGTCACGAGACAGGAGTTTCCTGGACACCTGGTCGTGACAGGAGTTCATTGGACACCTGGTCGTGACATTTCCCTGGACACCTGGCCGTGACAGGAGTTCCCTGGACACCTGGCCGTGACAGGAGTTCCTTGGAGCACCTGGTCGTGACAGGAGTTCCCTGGACACCTGGTCGTGACAGGAGTTCCCTGGACTCCTGGTCGTGACAGGAGTTCTTTTGACACCTGGACGTGACATTTCCCTGGACACCTGGTCATGGCAGGAGTTCCTTGGACACCTGGACGTGACAGGAGTTCCCTAGAAACTCTGTCACGAGACAGGAGTTTCCTGGACACCTGGTCGTGACAGGAGTTCATTGGACACCTGGTCGTGACATTTCCCTGGACACCTGGCCGTGACAGGAGTTCCCTGGACACCTGGCCGTGGCAGGAGTTCCCTGGACACCTGGTCGTGACAGGAGCTCCCTGGACACGTGGTCGTGACAGGAGTTCCCTGGACTCCTGGTCGTGACAGGAGTTCCTTTGACACCTGGACGTGACATTTCCCTGGACACCTGGTCATGACAGGAGTTCCTTGGACACATGGACGTGACAGGAGTTCCCTGGACACCTGGTCGTGACAGGAGCTCCCTGGACACCTGGTCGTGACAGGAATTCCCTGGACACCTGGTCATGACAGGAGTTCATTGGACACCTGGTTGTGTCAGGAGTTCCTTCGACACCTGGTCGTGACAGGAGTTCCCTGGACACGTGGTCGTGACATGAGTTCCCTGGACACCTGGTCGTGACATGAGTTCCCTGGACATCTGGTCGTGACAGGCACGTGACAGAACATAGAGAGTGTACCTTGGGTGAAGAAGACGAGACACGCTGCCAGTTTGCATGTTATAGACCCGGAAGAAAACTGGCTCATGAAGAGCACCGTGTCCCGGAAACTGAAATGGGTGGGTTATATTACACGTCACAGTGACTTGGAGAGAAACTGAAATGGGTGGGTTATATTACACGTCACAGTGACTTGGAGAGAAACAGAAATGGGTGGGTTATATTACACGCCACAGTGACTTGGAGAGAAACAGAAATGGGTGGGTTATATTACACGTCCCAATGACTTGGAGAGAAACTGAAATGGGTGGGTTATATTACACATGACAGTGACTTGGAGAGAAACAGAAATGGGTGGGTTATATTACACATCACAGTGATATGGTGAGAAACTGAAATGGGTGGGTTATATTACACGTCCCAATGACTTGGAGAGAAACTGAAATGGGTGGGTTATATTACACATGACAGTGACTTGGACAGAAACTGAAATGGGTGGGTTATATTACACGTCACAGTGACTTGGAGAGAAACTGAAATGGGTGGGTTATATTACACGTCCCAATGACTTGGAGAGAAACTGAAATGGGTGGGTTATATTACACATGACAGTGACTTGGAGAGAAACTGAAATGGGTGGGTTATATTACACATGACAGTGACTTGGAGAGAAACTGAAATGGGTGGGTTATATTACACGTGACAGTGACTTGGAGAGAAACTGAAATGGGTGGGTTATATTAGACGTGACAGTGACTTGGAGAGAACTGTAGCGGAAGTCGTGGTTCCGGGCAGAAGCGGCCGGGGCGGACCAGCTGGAAGTTGGGCACGAGACATTACAGAGACATTGGTCATAAACATGAACGAGGCAGCGGAACTATTAACAGATCTAGAGTCTTTCGAGCAGGTCGTGATAAGATTGACGTCCTGCAATGGAACTGCTACAAGAAGCAGATGATAATGGCTCGTCGCTCCACCCGAGCATGTCTACACATCTCTTATGGTAATCTGAATGTTGAAACGTGTTGTCATGTTCATATACATACAATCAAAAAATGTCAGAAGTAAGTAAAGTTCCCTTTCGCACACTGGGCATACGGAGATCATCTAATATGTGTATAGGCCACACGGCACACACGGGGTAATGTAGTTGGTATCAGTCCGGTGGCCCTGACTTCCCACGACATTTCCTGGAACCAATTTTAAGCTGGGAGACCAAAGGGAGACCGAGGGGAGACCAATGGGAGACCAAGTCAGTTTTAATCTGGGAGATAAAAAGGGAGACCAAGTCAATTTTAAGCTGGGAGACCAAGGGGAGACCAAGGGGAGACCAAGTCAATTTTAAGATGAGAGACCAAGGGGAGACCAAGTCAATTTTAAGCTGGGAGACCAAGGGGAGTCCAAGGAGAGGCCAAGTCAATGTTAAGCTGGGAGACCAAGGGGAGACCAAGTCAATATTAAGCTGGGAGACCAAGGGGAGCCCAAGTCAATGTTGTAAAAACTCGCAAACACCCCTCCCCACACCCACTCCCTCCGTGACGCGGATCGAACCCATGAGCAGCCGTACGGCAGGCGAGCGTCTAGCCGCTGTTCTACCTCTGTTACATACAACGACTCGCGGTTACATACAATGACCCACGGTTACATACAATGACCCTCGGTCACATACAATGACCCTCGGTTACATACAATGACCCACGGTTACATACAATGACCCGCGGTTACATACAATGACCCTCGGTTATATACAATGACCCTCGGTTACATACAATGACCCACGGTTACATACAACGACCCGCGGTTACATACAATGACCCACGGTTACATACAACGACCCGCGGTTACATACAATGACCCACGGTTACATACAATGACCCTCGGTTACATACAATGACCCACGGTTACATACAATGACCCTCGGTTACATACAACGACCCGCGGTTACATACAACAACCCGCGGTTACATACAATGACCCTCGGTTACATACAATGACCCACGGTTACATACAATGACCCAGACTATAGACTTTATAAAAGCTGGCCAGCTTGGATGATACTATCCCAGAGGTTGACCATTGTTTTAAAATAACTTATAAAATTATAAGCGTGCCGTAAATGAACTGCATATAACACCACACACCTAAGGTACTAGGGATTAATACTAATCAGTTACCTGATGCTACACCAGCATAAGAACACATGTAGCTACAAAATATAACTCCTTGTGAAAATACACACACAAAACACAACCACACAACCCACCGTGCTCAACAAAATGTGTACCTAAAGACTCGTGTCCGCAATAACAGAAAATGTAATGGATAACGATCTGAACGAACAGGTAAAACAATCAATAGTTATTGCTTATGTTCTTCAAACATGGACAACAGCTTGCCTTGTACGGCATGCATCTGCGACCTCGTATGTTTGCTGTCTATTGCTGCTGCTAGTAATAAAGACATACAACCCTAGCGGGGAAGTCCGTGCAAACAAATCATTAACACAACTGATAAAATCACTGGGGGATACCCAGACGTGGACGGAACTTGGCTGAAAGCTCACCTCCAGGCTAATCATGATCATGTATTTAGATGTTGCAGCAGAAAAGACATGCCAATAAAGAGTAAGTATTAGCACTCACTGCGCGGGCATGTTGGTGCATTAACTCACTCTGTCCTGGAGAGTACTTTAGCCCCTGCACATTCTAGAGATGTGTTACTTTAAGACTTATACCAGAAAGTTGTTACTTCAACTTCTATCCGAAACAGCTGTAACTTGAACCCCTTCTATTAATGTTACTTTAATTTATATCTCAGATACTTGTTACGAAATTTATATCTCAGACACTTGTTACCTTAACTCCTACTCCAGAAAGCTGTTACATTAAATCCGTCTACTTCAATCCCATAGTTATTACTGTAACTCAATCCAGTAATTGTTAATTTAACTCAGACAGTTGCTATTATAACTCCTACTATCCTAGACAGTTGTTATTATAACTTCTTCTATTCCAGACAGTTATTCCTATAACTTCTACCCCACACAGTTGTTGCTATAACTTCTACCCCACACAGTTGTTGCTAGAACTTCTACCCCACACAGTTGTTGCTAGAACTTCTACCCCACACAGTTGTTACTAGAACTTCTACCCCACACAGTTGTTACTAGAACTTCTACCCCACACAGTTGTTACTAGAATTTCTACCCCACACAGTTGTTACTAGAACTTCTACCCCACACAGTTGTTACTAGAACTTCTACCCCACACAGTTGTTGCTAGAACTTCTACCCCACACAGTTGTTGATAGAACTTCTACCCCACACAGTTGTTACTAGAACGTATTCAACATCAGACAGTTATTACTATAGCGTCTTCTATCTGGGACACTTGTTATTATAACTCCTTTTAGCTCAGACAGTTGATACTTTAACTTCTACTATACCAGAGAGTTGTTACTGTAACCACTACCCAAGATAGTTGTTTCTGTAGCTTCATCTATCCCAGGCAGATAATAATTTAATTCCTACTATAACAGATTGTTGTTACTGTAACTGCCTTTACCCGAGGCAGTTGTTAATTTAACTCCATCTATTACAATAATTGCAGGCTCATATCCCAGATGGTTGCTAGGCATACTTCATCAGATCAATTACTACTTTAGCTACAAATGAATTCAGTAGCTGTTAGTTTAGCGTCTTCTAATTCCAATAATTATTACTCTAACTCTTTCTATCATAGTATATCCATCTTTTCTAATAGTTAGTTCTGTAACTCCATCTGTTTCAGTAGTTGATGCTTTTACACGTTCTATCCCAGTAGACGTTACTTTAACTCTGATATTCCAGCAATTTTAACATTGTCTTTGATATCCCAAGAGTTGTTAGTTATCCTATCTCTGTCGTTGTCGCATTAAAGCTTTCAATCACAGTAGTTATTACTTTCACTCCATCTATTCCAGTACTTGTTACTTTTATTCCGTCTGTACGTCTAGCTGTCGCCATAAATCCAGATGTTCCAGTAACTGTTTTCTCCACTGCTTGGATCTCAGTAGTTGTTACTTTAACTCCAACATTACAGGAAGATTCTTAGATTATCGTGGATCAAGAAGAAGATAAATACTGACATTCTACCAGACCTGCACTTAGAAGAAAACTGACCCTAATCAGCATCATTTCTGGGACAGTTACTTTGCCAGTATAAAAGGTCACTATTGGGGTTGGAACTCTTCGCTGGATTCTGAGGATGGGGACGGGGCGCTTATGGAATGCCCCGAATGCTGTGATGTCGGTTCCTAAATCAATCAATCAATCAATCAATCAAAAGGTCACAGTGGCATGGACAGAATAGAGATGGAAGACGTGTTTGCTCCAAGGAACAGGCAGGGGTTCAGCAGTCCGAAGCTGGATACTGGATATTGCTGACACACTGGTTATGCAAGTGTATGAGGCCAGACAAATGGTCACAGATCAAGGTACTAAATCAATACACAGGTGTCTACGGACTAGTCTGCTGAGAGCTGTTCTTTACCTGCACAATGTGTGCGATAGTATGACTATGTAGTTTTATAGTTTACGTTTCCTCAAAAAGAAAGGTACACAACCGAGATTGTTGCGATGTTCGATTCATATATATACCCAGCCTCCTGATTCTCGGGCAATACTCTTTAAACTGAAATTCGACGAAGAAAAAAGAAGAGAAGCCAAGGCTCATTTTTTATGTGGGTCTATTGATTACCACATATTGACAGTTTCTTTCATTAAAGTATGTGCGTTTTTATTCCTTCGTGTCGACGACCTCTGCTGCATCTAGTGTTTACTTGCCAGTGGAAAACTAATTTGAAAAGCAGACGATGCTTTACTTTTTCTGTAAATAGTTGCGCTTGTTTGTTTGTTGCAACTTCGTATTATTTCAATAGTTCTTAAAACGACATATATGTGGATTTAAATACCCTGGAGTAATAGATGGTTTTAATCTGTGAATGTCTCTTGCAGTCACAGCTGTATATTTGTTAATGCTTGTTCAAATTACCGGGGGAAGGTTCAATGGTAGTTTATGCTTTGAAACATACGAAAGCACAAAGTCTATATAGTAAACACATCAGAAATAGACAATCAGTATTTTGACCACTTTATGAAATGATAAATAATGTAACATAATAAAACAACTAGTGTTAATTGTATAAAGAGCACAGCAGATGGATCAGATTGTGAGCCTATAATAATAGCATGGAACAATACCAGGCATGAATTTACGCATTACGTTGGAAATCTAGAGCTGTAGAGAAGCATGATCACCTACTCCTGTTGGCCAGGAACTTGATGACAATAAGTATTGTTCTGATAAGTTAATCCAGTGTGTACATAAACTGAAGTGCACCGAACACAAAATCATCCCTTGTATAATATTAAATTAACTTTAGAAATAGATATAGAAATCAGGGGACACACGGGATAACATCACTACTGACAGTTGCAGCCACACGGGGATTCATACCCGCAGACTAGAAAATATTATTCCACTAAATCAACGACCGCACCCACGACCTTGTTCTGAAGCAGCCAAAGATATGATTTCTGTGTGAACTGTCCACTTTTTTCACAGCTGTGAGATTTTCAAATGTGTAGCATCCTGTTTGTTGTTTTACCTTTACTGTAGCAGAACAGATAAACTACCAACGTGAAACATGTTCTAAACAATGCAATGAAGCTGACGGGGAAACTAACACGCATCTTAAAAGGCCCATATTGCACACAAGACAAATCCGATATCTTGCATGTGGCAACACATAGTGATACATAGACCTGATTCAAGAATGGTGATCGCGTGAGATGGCGAATCATGACTGACCACGCTTATCGGCATGGGATCCGATGATGGATACGTTAAGAACACAAATACATAGCCATGGAATCCTCAGTTTGTATTCTGCCGGAAACACAAGTTCTAATACCACAATTTAAAATTACCACACACACATACACACACACGCACACACACGCACGCACACACACACACACATATATATATATATATATTTATATATATATATATACACACACACACACACAAACACACACACAATGGTTTGTCTTATTTCACTTTGCTATAAAGCTAACTTTAATAATATTATAAAAATCACCGTCCAGACAAGAAATCTCAAATAACAATAAGATATCACTGCTACAGAACTGCCGTAACTACTATTTTTAATACAATATCCTTGTAATAGAACTGCTGTAAAACAAACGCGTGCCGCACCTTAATTTAAAGAATGAGATGCATGCATATTGTAAATGCACTCATAAAACATAATGCAGTTGCTGGGAATAATGTTTAAAAGATCCTCCTATATACACGCCTGGCTAAATCTGTGAAAAGACGATAGCTTTCCATTGCCAACTTGGCAAGTGTGCGACTGTTTTTGGCCAGAATAAATCACTGCGTAGTGAAAAAAATACCAACTGGAAAAATTAGTAAAAATCGGTGGCAAAGTATGATAATGGCAAATCTGACTGCAAAAACTATTATAATTTTGTGCTGATGGTTAACGTAGATATTAACTTCGACTCGTTTATTCAATCAAATATAATGATGTACTGATATTTACTTATTCTTTATGAACTGACGAAACATGATTTAACATACAGGTAAATGGGAATATTCTTAAACAAGTGAATGGTTACAACTGTCTCGGAACAGCCATAACATCATATGGGAGGTGCTTGAAGAGGTTAGAACAAGAAACGCCATGGCAAAGGTAGCCTTTTGCGAGATGAAAAACATCCCAACCAATAAAAAGATGTCAATTGCAACGAGAAAACAGAATGTTGAAGTGCTGTAAGGAACCTTTACTGCTGAATGGATGTGAGGCTGAAAAACATGTGATGGCTGTGGAAGTGTGGTTTCTGAGGACAATGCAAAGGTATTCTTGGACAGACAGAAAACCCAATGACCAAGTCCTACAAGAAACAAACGAAAACCGTAACCTGATTAGAAAAATTAGACGTAGACAGTCAAAATTTTGTAGACACGTTTTGAGAAGAAATACAATTGAGAACTTGGTGACAACTGGCAAGATTGAGGGGGAAAGAACAAGGGGAAGAAAGAGAAGTAAATACATAGATGGCTTGGCCACGTTGTATGGTAGAGACAAAAGCATAGAGCTGATGCACGAACCAGGTGATCGTGTGAGATGTCGAAACGTGACCGTCAGCGATTATCGGCATGGCACATGATGACAATGGTAATGTTGACTTAATAATATCGCTGACTCGTTTATGGGGCAATGATTCAAACTCAACTATACCCTCAAACCTGTCGTTGGAGCCGTGTTAGCTCAGATACCAGCACTCTTCTCTGCCGGCCTAATTGTAATGTGTTCGATTCCCCTCGAAACGGGCATTTACTATAAACTTGGCTTCCGACGAGGCGCTGTCTTCATATGGAGGCAACAGGTTAGAATCCTGATGTGGTCTCATACCTTTAAGTTGTTATATGGTCTGGTCGTCCTCTAATCTCTACTTCTCTCCTTTACTTCGTATGAGTTCAAATCAGTACATACGTATATTTACTCTTATTTCTTATGGCCTCTTTCTGTGAAATGGGTCCTGTCATATATTTTTGAAGGGAGTGGGAGATCACTGTAGTGCATGCCCCATCTCTAACAAAAGATGTAGAGCCCCATCCTCTTCTATCTTCAATAACCCCAGAATATGAACCTTGAGTTATCTGCAGGCCTCGTTTGTTAAGTATTGTCTAGGAGATATAGATTATGGCCCTGGTAAGAATGGTAATTTACTAATTGGGAATCTGCCCCTTCTCCAATGATTCTGATAGCTCTGGAGCCCCCTTTTAGTTTATCAAATCTGAGGAAAGTCAGGAGAATTTTCTCAGCCTGATTTAGATGAAGAAAACATGGATGTTGAGCAGTTTATAGGTATAGAGTCTTTTATTTCCCCCTTTAGTAAGTCATTATGAGTTAATTCATCTTTTAACAATCAAACACATAATCAATCACATTAGATTTTGACAACATGATGCACAAAGAAGTTGTTGACACAGATAGGTTTGAACTTGACAAATTAACAGAAGGTCAATTCATGTTAATCATTTATTGACTGGCCTGAGCCTTCTGGTCAGTACATACATCTCTATTGTGATTTACACACAAAGTAATAGAACAGTTGCACATTGGACCATTGTCCCAGACAATCAATAACAAGCATCAATATATGAGATGTCAACAAGTGTGAAAACATAGTAAACATTTTGATGTTGTACATATTAAGTATGATAGTGGTGTCTCAACCATAAACATTATCAGTTTTTCCTGAAATTGGGTGTGGGTTCGACCAAGGAAAATGTAACCTGGTGACTGGAAGATTAGGTAAGCCAGGGTCCATTGACTGATGGATCCACGTCAGGTCTGCCCGTATAGCTCCACTGAAGGCCTCCCCATGCTCTGCTCATAGCGAAGTCATCCTCCATCTCACTTGTGGTTCATCTCTTTCTCTCGGCTTCCCTCCCTCAGGTCTGATTTCGGTGGTTAGTTTGCTGATGTGTTGGGTGGTTGTTGGTATGTAGCCACCAAGATCACTGATGAGTATTCGCATAAATATATACAATCCTACCAATACAATCTTTTAAAAGTAGGTAAAAGAACCTAAATTCCTGAAGTAGGAACTAGTTCCCCTCCCCCTCTTTTCTCTCTAAGCTAGTGTTGGGTTAATTTGGGGTGGTCAGAGTTTATCACACTGTGTACGCCTTGTATCAACTTGTTCCTGCTGTATGTAAATTTTCCTTTGACCTGGGGTCAGTGAACGTGTACAGTGAGACAATGACAAGAGTGAGAAGGTGTCAAGATGCATGTAAATAAATGACATACATTTATAACATTTCTTCTACTCAATGGTGTTCACAATGTGTATAAATAATTCTCTGTGTTTTCCCAATTAACTACTTCTTCTTCTTGTGTCTAATAACTCTCTTCCATTACCTGTTGTTGTTGTGATGTTGAGTGTTGTGTTGTGTGGTGATGAGTGGTGTGGAGTGGTGTTGTGTTTTTAAGTTATGTTGAGTAATGAGTTAAGTTCACTTCGCGTGGTGGTGTTCCGCGAAGCACAACTTTCTCATGTATTGCAGTTCCTAAGTGCTCTTATCTAATTAAATTTGACATAAATATAAATATTTATTTCGCCAAACCCTATTATTTCTATAGACAAAGGAGAAAGGAAAGATTTGATTTCTCTTTCAGCTTTCTAGATCGTAAATAGGCATAGATAAGTCTGTTTTAGAACAAGGCACTTGTTCTAGTACACGAACTGTCATTTCAGCTGTAGACAGTGATAGCATCCTGTTTCTGGTGAAATGCACAAGATTGCTTTCGAATCATCACTTCTCACAGTTGTTTAGAATAGAATGTAATAGTGTAATGCACTTCTTAAAGTTAATAATTATCCTTAAGAATATCAGAGATTGTAGTTTCATCGAAGAGAATATTCTGGCCGGGAATGGCTTTGCGTCATTAGAATCTACAGTCGAGCATTTTTACATTTCTGAGGTTTTAATTAATAATCATACATTTCAATTGACATCACAACATGGGTTTACGTTACTTGACACTTGATACATCGGGTTCCTAGTCTAATCAAGGGCTAACAAACGTACCTCGGATCCAGACTTTTGCCTTGTCCATTGAATTTTTGATCACACACTCTTCTCACCTCCGTCCATGGAGCGAATTCAGACAAAAGTGCGGCTGATTAACATTTCTGATGAAATGGGGATATATGTTAATTATGCACTGGCGCGAAGGCGGGTCAGGTGGTTTTTTCATCCAATGATTTTCCGAGCTTGGTCTGATGAAATCCTTCTAAGAATCCACGTCATTTGTCACTTGTTCAGTTCCAGTTTCGATGTTAAGTTTTAAGTCCCAATCTCCAATTGCGTTTGTGAAGTCAATTTCTTTTAATGTTGTTTCCTCTTTTTGCGGCATTTGTTGATAAGATGAATAATGTTGGCTGCGTTATGCCACAGGTCCCAGGAAATGTTTTGGAGAAGTATGCACTGTCGGCAGTGATATTGACCACATCACCCAACAAGCGCCCAGTATGGGTGTTATTATGACCAGAATCATACACCCAACACGTTTCAAGCATTTGAAGAGAGTCCTTGACATTTCACAAATATGGCATGCCATTATTAGAAACCGCGCATTCACGATCCTCACACAGTCAACACGACCAAGTTGACATATGACAACACTGATGTATCAAATGTCCTTTCATTGTTTCCACTTGTTCACTTGGCACGTGTCTGATGTATCAAATGTCCTTTCATTGTTTCCATTTCTTCTCTTGGCGCGTGTCTGATGTATCAAATGTCATTTCATTGTTTCCACTTCTTCACTTGGCGACTGTCTGATGTATCAAATGTCCTTCCATTGTTTCCACTTCTTCACTTGACGTATATCTGAACTGCAGTGGGATAGTGGTTATTGGGATAGTTTCACAAGAAATGTGGTCCTGGTTCAAGCCTCAGTGTTTGCAGGACGTTTTTCCACACTCGTGTGGCTCTGGGGCCACTAAGACCCGGGCGGATACCTTTCAGAATATTCTTAACGATAATCTGAGGAGATAACCGATGAGAGAAGGAACTAGTCACCCCACCTTAGTACAAGTATATTGCATGTAGCATATGTGAATGCCTAACACTTGAAATCCATATGTTCGTATCTGCTATGGGATTTCCGTATCTTCTAACGCATCTAAGTTTATGCATCTACAGTGGAAAAAATATAACCAGTCCTGTTTAGGACTAACTCACACACACAAAAAAGAGCAAAAATACAAAGGAAATCAAAACTCACAACAACAACAAACAACGGATTTCAATTACAACCTACGCTGAAGAAACAGGTTGAACGAGGTCGAATTTTCCCCTTCCCCCGTGTAAATACTGAACTAACCTGAACTATGAATCTCTGACAACTACTCGCAAAGATATATTAGACAACCCCTGAAGCATTCAAACAAATGGATTGAGCAACGTATAGATTGCACCTTAGAAACAATGACGAAAATTATAGGTATCACAGTATAAACACTGCATAACAGACTGCTGGTGGAAGAGTATAGTTATCACAGATTACATAACATAATTCAGGTGGAAAAGTAAAGTTAACACAGACTGCATAATAGAATCCAGGTAGAGTTGTGTCCGATCTGAGGCTCAGACAGCGAGAACATAATGACTGGAACTTGAATTTTAACTTAATAATTCAGAAGATTCACAACTAACTAGCAACCCACCTGAGTAGTGGCGTATTTGATCTACTCTTTGCCATATCTACTTGTGAATGGATTTTTCACATGCGTAAAGTGCACATTGTCCTATTTGAATCTACTGTATACGAGAAGGTGTAAAAATGTAAAAATGCTACGTCCGTATATAAATCACTGGTATGTGGCTGATATAGGAGCAGAGTGTGGTCCGACGATATACTGATATAGCTTTACAGACATTATTATGAAGACAGGACGGTGACAAATACGGCATTCCAAGAGCACGCAATAGGCTCACAACTGACTAGATGGCACCACACAACATTGACAACTACATCAAAATGATGAAGTAGTTTCACTGCCGTCTTTAATTATGATTTACAGACATGAATCAGTCAAACCAATGACTTGTAATACATACATAATTCCAATTATCTGGTGTGCAGATGATGCAAGTACCAAACTGAGGTCCTTTGAGCCGCTTCCCCTCAATACTATGTGAGGAAAACCGGAAGCATATCCTTTCTTCCTCCACGATGGTGCCACCACTCAGCACAACGACCAGGTACAAGACGGCCGTGATAGTCACTTATCGGTCTCAATCCTAAGTTCCAACTGTGTTAACTGTCATCTCAACACGAATATGGTGATCCCAGCTTGTATCCTGGCTTAAGCAATCCGTGTTGAATTGAGCCAATAACCGACATCATTGCACTCGGGGTATTTTCTTAAGCGCTCAACCACCATCTTCAACAGCAAGCGAAGATTTCCAATACTAATGGTTCCCTAAACAATCTTATTATATATTCGTCTTGCTTTACCTCTGCAAGATCCTCTGACCATCCCTTGCTGCTACATTCTCTCTAGATCAGTGTTTCCCAACCTTTTTAGTGCTATGCCCCATCCTAAGCCTTTTTAAAATTCTTATGCCCCCCACCCCCCAACCATGCTCCGCCCCCCCCCCCCCCCCCCCCCCAAACATATATATTTTTTTGTAATATTCATAAATTGAAATGTTCACAAAAGAAACTTCATTGATAGGTTTTAGGAAGACATCACTAGGAAATTATTGAGCAAACACAGTAAGTAAATTTTCAAAGCATATAATGGAGAACTGAAATTCAAGTACAAAATAATTTTAATGAAATCTTTGTCTATATTATTTTAATTATTAGTAATTATTTATTATTTAAATTTAGTGAGGTCCTTGCTCTTGATGCTTGCTGCAAAGAGATCTTAAGTCAGGTTCCAATTTAGTTAACTTCAGTCTCAAGTCTGTCCGTTTTGTTATATCCAGCCGATTTCTACAATTTTCGAATTGCCCCCCTTAACAATCGAATTGCCCCCCTGTGGGGCGTGGGCCCCACGTTGGGAAACACTGCTCTTGACCATAATAGTCTCCATCTATTCTTCTGCATTATTCACGCGCTCCCAGATGGCCGTCACCACATCTTCCTTATCATGCATCCAATTAAATCTCAATGATGCATCACGAGCCAATCCTTCTGCTTGTTAATGTCCAGCCACACCAGAGTGTCCCGGAGAAAAGATCCAGCGAATGCTCACAACCCGCGACATCTGAATTGATGCGTACCATTCAGCACTAGCCGTCTCCCTGGCCTAGGTTTTTAAACGACTTTCTCCGTAATCCCGTTTATCCACGTAGGGTGACGCAGCGCGCGAGAATTAGAAGCGGTTCTCGCCGCGTTGGTAACTTAGGGATAAGTGAGCCAGCCGCTCAGAAAGTAATGGCAAACTACTGACTGTAATCTTGCCAAGAAATCAACGACAGCAGTAAAATGCTCGTGTTGACAGCGATTTCTTGTAAATTAAATGGGGGGGGGGGGGGAAGGGGGGAATTCAGCACTTAGCATGCCAGTCTTCACATTGGCCAGCATGATTTGTGAATTGGTCACAATCACAACATGCGACTACAGTTTGTTCTCCAAACAGTGGACAGCTGCAGACTTGAGATGGTGGTGTCTTCTCTACTAAACATGGGCGATTTTGCTATGAATCTGCATGTGCTTCTTTGCCTCTCAACACAGAGCCATCAGTATAGATAATTACATCGCCAGGGCAAGATTAGTTCTGAATAAACTGCAGAATTTCTGCTTCCGTAGCGCCTTCTGGCCACTCCTTAGACTCACGGCCCACTGTGATTATAACCCCTCACAAGTGTGAATTTCTATTCGACACTCTGACCCACTCCTTGCCTCTGCCAATCTTCTCAATGGGCACGCTTCTATGATGGTCTTTCGGCTTGAGCCACCCATGATCTCCCTCTTAACAGAGTGTGGCCCTTGGCCGCATCCAATAAATCATGCAGGAGGTGTTCCTTGTAGGCAGCTACCTTGAAGTATGACCTTGCCTGCAACACCTTGAGTCTGCCTGCAAACACCTTGAATCTACCTGTAACACATTGAGTCTACCTGTAACACCTTGAGTCTGTCTGGAATGGTCGGTGACGCCAGGGTGTATCGCATACACACTATTGGTGTGTCCCTTGTACAGCCCAGAATCACCCTCATGGTTTCACGCTGTATACGATCTAGTTTAATTAGCTGACTCTTTGAGACAGTGAACAATCCTAGTTCATATTCCACCACTGAAATGATCAAGTGCTGAAAAATAGTGAATATCATGTTCTGCTCCTTGTTCCTTGTCGCCATATTCTTTAGTACATTGCGTCCCTTCTGTTCTTTTGTAACTACCACTTCGACATTATCCCTAAAAGACAGACTTCTATCAAATGCGATTCTCAGGTGCATCAGTCTGCATTCTCTATTTTTATTTCTATCATTTATTATGAGGAGTTTCCAATCCTATTGGCCAGAGAGCACCACAAGATAGATACCTTGTCTGGTTTAATGACAGCATTCATCTCCGTGTAGCAATCCATCACTTTGTCCAATGTCACCTGCAGCGCCTGAGCTGTTTGCTCCCGGTCCCTCGTTGCGAGAACATCATCTGCAAATGTTAGTATCCTTCCAGCCCTGGTGCTTCAAGGCTTGCAGTCTTGCTCGTATACACATTGAAAAGCACAGGTGAAATTGCTGGCCCCTGTGGTAGTCCGGGGGCTATGCTATGATACATGGCTCCCAACCAGAGAGCCACTCTACGAAAATACAAAACAACTGCAATACAGCTCACCAACCAATGACAGACTGTCACCTCCATGAGAGCGTACATTAAAATATTATGTCTGACTCTGTTGTATGAGTCCTCGAATTCGAGTGCTGCCACCGCCATCTCCTGTCTGATTTGGAACCCTTCATGAACATCATAAGCAGTGGTAGCTGCACTTACCCAAAATCTTTCCCTGCCCGGTAACTACCTAAACCTTTCAGGAGGAGTTTTGCCCTTTATAAATATTCCTGAAGCTTAACAGCAACGATTTTCTCCAGCACCTTGCCAGAAGTTTTCTGTAGAGTGATAATCCTGAATTAACTTAGCTTTGAATGATCTTTGCCTGGCTTAGGAAGTGGTGTTAAGTAACTATGCACCCAATCCTGGGGTACTGATGACATGGCCACACTTTCTGTAACTGCCCACGGTGGACCTCCGAGGTGAAGTGGGCATGGAGATGAAAGATAGCAACACGTGCCATTACGCTGATATGTTTCGTAGTCCTGTCATGACTACTATTATTGACATTAACATGCGATACAGCGTATAATCTGAACTACTATTAGGAGTTGACTGGCATAGGGATCAAACTGCGTTCTCATCAATCATAAACATCATACATGGTGCACTGGACTTCTCTCCTCCTGCATGTAAATGTTACCGTTCTTCCTCCTCTTCATATCCTGACCTTTACTCCACATTGAGGCAAAAACGTGGTATAACATTATACCCGTCGCACTTGACTTCTCTCCTCATTCACAGTCTACGTGTGGTAAAAAGTACATTTGTCCATTCAGCCATGCTTCTCGTAATGTAGTATTAACTGCATACAACCAGTATTCATAATTAATATACAAGTTATAAAGTTCTCTGATAGCGTAACGAAGTGATATGACAGATGGCGGTCTGAAACAAATGTACTTTGAACAAGTCAGGTGGCCACAGGTGTATTTCTGCTCACTTCGCAAATTCCCTTCATGAATATATCCAGCTAACACATATATACAACTGGTGTTGACACTTGCTTTAATACTGTCAGGTTCGACTCGCGTTCCTCTTATTCTGACAGCTTACAACATAATGGTCTTGGATTCAGCAAAATAATGGCTTATAGTTTCCAGCTTCCCGGTTTCCACGAAAAGCTTGCTGTTCGAGCTTCCGAGCTCTCTGGTCTTTGTGCACAGGAGCTCCTCCTCGTTGTTTTTGGGTTAAACAGCTCATTCGTTTACCTTATGTCTTTCATGTTCCCTTCTTTATTTAATGTGTCTTTAATACTTCTGATCATCTTTTTCTCCCATAGTCCGCTCTGTGGCTAAAGGGTTACGAATTACAGCTGTGGGCGATTTGGAATCAGACCCCTTTCTTTTGCTTTCATACAATGGTATTAGCTCCGGTCGTTCACAATCCAATGGCAAACTATGTTTTGCATATCCTTTACAGGGCATCTCTGTCAACATCAGCATCTTTCAGCTGATTGTTGATTTCTTGGCAAGATTATGCTCAGTAGTTTACGATTGCTTTCTGAGCGACTGGCTCCATACTCTCATAAGTCACTGGCGCGACTCGAACCGCTGCAAATTCTCGTGCGTTTACGTCAATCACGAGAGTTTTTGGGGTTACAGAGAAAGCTGCTAACACCTCGGCCAGGGAGACCGGTAATGGCTAACTAGTGAACGTAAATTGCCAAAAATGTCACACAGCCCAAAAAAGAATAATGTGGTTGACGTCCTGTTACTGTTGCGCAACTAACGTTTCTTCTCCTATAAACGACTCGTGACAGAAAATCGTACTGTCAATATCCACGTACAGGTAAGAATGTGTTATCCATCTGAGTGTGAAGGTAAACTGTAATCATGTTTATTTTCGATTTTGAAACCCGTAATAGTTTCTATGATCTTATAGTGATGATCATATACTGATGTGGATATTTACCTGGTTGGCTATAATACACAGGCCACGATAGAAGATAACATGCTTACGTAACTGTCATCGTTCCAGCTACTTTGTGAAATTATCCTGACAACGAATGAAACCAGCACAGACCTCTAGTGAGAATGGAGTCCAGATCGCAATCGCTTGTGTGTTCTTTAGCAAAGAGTTGTAGAACTTGAAAACGATCAGAATTGGATTGATAAACACGTGCCACGTTTCTATATGAGAAATACTTCCTACGTTTCTATAAGGTAAATACTTCCCACGTTTCTATACACAAACATGCAGAGCAGTACTGGCCAGCGCAAACTAGTACCCATGGAGATGGCGTACGTTTGAGAACACCACCGTAGATTTAAGAGATTGTGCGAGCCAAAAGTTATCGTTCAACTGTAGATAGATAATATAATACAATTTAACATTATATATCCTATACATGTCCTATAATTAAACAGTTTGTAGAAATTACACAACTTGGAATCCAAAAATAAAATAATCACTATACATAATGCAACATGCAGCCACTATAAACAAACCCTCTTGCTGTTGTGTAGACCTATCTGACGCACACAACACGCACTGTGAGATGGCTTTCACTATTTTCAACATTAAAAATATATTGAATAAAAACTAATTTATATTTTACAAGAATAACTTTAATTAACCATGTCCTATACTGATGTTTATGCATATTTAATTTATAATTTAAATCCCTGCTACAATACGGCTGAAATTTATGTTTGCTTGGTTAAATCTTGTCAACTATGTTCAATATGATTTTATCCATAATCTGACAGTTTACATTGTGTATGACTTTCAAAATGTATATACATATTACAGTGTTGTTGATATCTCCTTATGTACGCTTACTACAACTATGCACACAGCATCTTGATTGAATACATTTTTAATAGAAAATGTAGAATCTGCATTCACAACTGAAATAACATTTCAATATTCACTTCATCTCTAGGGAACGTCAAGCTAGCGGAGGTCCCCAGGTTGCAGCCCCTAAAGTTCACGTCTTAATTAGTTATTAAACATAACAGTGTTAGCTACATTCATGCATTACCGCCTTCTCCCCAAAAAGACAGAAACTTAAAACATACCAACATACTATACATTATAATCAGTTTCTACACATCAAACTGAAGAAACGAATTTCGCCGAAAACCTAATGCACACAAAATGAGACTGTCCACAAAGCAAACACAATTTTAAATATATCCATCAAACGCACCGATGTTCAAATATCTCAAAACCTAATAAACCTGAACAAAGAGAGGTGTTCGTTCTTGAAGTCCCCTCTCCAAGACACGCACGCGTTAATTATATGAATACTTGAGCCAATTTTTGACAGAGTCCGCTCATGGAGGTACATCTATTAATCTTCTGGCGGCATCACTACCACTGTCTACAGCGAACGCATGGTGAGTACCTGTCTGTTTCAATAAAGGACACATTATACAGATATGCATGGCGGGTACCTGTCTGTTTCAATAAAGGCAAAGTTATATACAGATTGTCTTTAAGTTCCAAATAATATTCTGTATGAGACAAACATAACGAAGGCATTTCCTCACAGAGAGACTATCACCCCTCTTCAAATCTTTCTTTGCGCAGTACCGCACTTGTTCTTTTGACACTTATAATACATTACATGTTCCTCTTGTCGTTTTTCGAGAAGTGTGATTCCCTCTTCAGCGATCTATAATGCTGTAATTGCGTATTTCAATAGCCTCTGATGCCTTTCTTGAATAATAATAATAATAATAGTAATAATAATAATAATAATAATAATAATAATAACAATAGTAGTAGTAATACATTTTTTAAAAAGTGAGCGCCCCATTCTCAAGCCATGAGACGTGTTGTGAATATTGTTGGTACGAGGAAATATTCGGAGTAGTAATGTCGACCATGAGTTTACGAATGTAATTTTCTTGGGGGCCTCCTGGGCTTCGTTGCTGGAGCTTTGAGTCCGTGCTCTGTGCGACGCTTTCAGCAGGCTGTTTGCGGAAAGAGACCGAGCCATTTGTGATAAACACCTGTCCAATGAATTCGACCCTGTCACCTTTAACCCCTCCTTTTCAGATGCATTTTTGGGGACAATTGCCCTTCGTGTATGCATATCAATTAGAGAGCATTGCCGGTTTTCCCACCAGCAGGTTCCGTGACAGCATCGTGATTACTGCGTTCACTTATCAACACAGTGGGCTCGTTCAGGCGCAGAATCTCTCCTATTAGAGTGGATCTGTGGGTCGATCCAGCCTCATCAAACGTATACCGGATAGTGCTAGCACTTTTCTGGGAACTGTCGTGGAAAGAGAGATATCAGGGAGAAAACTAGTCATCGCACCTCATTACACCACTATCTAGAATATGTGAAGGTCTAACATTTCCCTAGTAACAACACTGACTGCCATAGAAATACTTGTCTCTAACCCCGATACCCAAACATTGATACCATCTTTATAAGGTACTACGCACACCGGCTATAGGCCTCTGTATTAGCAAATAAAAGCAAAGATCTATATTAGCAAAGGAAAGCAAAGATCTGTATTAGCAAAGGAAAGCAAAGATCTGTATTAGCAAATAAAAGCAAAGATCTGTATTAAGAAAGGAAAGCAAAAGGTCGGATCTAAAGTAAAGTAAAGCAATGATCTGTATTAGCAAAGGAAAGCAAAGACCTGTATTAGCAAAGGAAAGCACAGGTCTGTATTAGCAAAGGAAAGCAAAGATTTGTATTAGCAAAGGAAAACAAAGATCTGTATTAGCAAAGAAAATCACAGGTCTATATTAGCAAAGGAAAGCAAAGATCTGTATTAGCAAAGACAAGCAAAGATCTGTATTAGCAAAGGAAAGCAAAGATCTGTATTAGCAAAGAAAAGCAAAGATCTGTATTAGGAAAGGAAAGCAAAGGTCTGTATTAGCAAAGGAAAGCAAAGATCTGTATTAGGAAAGGAAAGCAAAGGTCTGTATTAGGAAAGGAAAGCAAAGGTCTGTATTAGCAAAGGAAAGCACAGGTCTGTATTAGCAAAGGAAAGCACAGATCTGTATTAGGAAAGGAAAGCAAAAAGTCTGTATTAGCAAAGGAAAATAAAGATCTGTATTAGCAAAGGAAAGCAAAGGTCTGTATTAGCAAAGGAAAGCACTGGTCTGTATTAGCAAAGGAAAGCAAATATCTGTATTAGTAAAGTAAAGCATAGGTTTGTATTAGCAAAGGAAAGCAAAGATCTCTGTCATAGAGTTCCATATGCCAGAGTGCATGGAGCAAAGTTGATTGAATGAAGGGGACTTAGCAATTCGAGAAGTATGGAGAGAGAGAGCATCGATTGCGTGTAAGTTGGGGTTATGGACAAGTTTTCGCGATGTGTTAAAGGTACAAATTTATTCGTGAGCAGTTGGCGATAAGATGTCCAGGAGGACACACACACATCGGCCTCATTGAAGTTGGGGACCGGATTGTGTTGCTTTCATGTATGATAAGAGTTTAGTTTAGTGTGAGACTCGTGTGTCTCGTAACTTATTATATTATGAAATGTATAAATTGTGAGAAACAGAACGAGATAGATTATAAGTTAAGTAAGCCATAGCTGGTGTTCAGTGTTGTTTGTAAGTTTGATAGTTGTTGTATTTCGTGGTGCGCGAAAGGATGCAAGAAGTGAACGAGAAACAATATTACATCTTGAAGGCTAGGTCAAAATGGAGAAGACTGAATAATATTACCTGGATATCAATTACAGAGCACAGACAGCTGACAGACTAGACATGGTATACCCACTATAGTTCGCACCGGTACAGTCTGTAAAGCAAACGACCCTTCTAAACTGTATAACGTACCAGCAGTAAAATAGGCCTTATCAGCCATCTTAGAACTCACGGCTCCATACTTTCAACCCCACTGGATGTAATGCATGGTCATCATCATTCTTGATGGACAAACAACACAACACAACAGTGTACCAAACCCAACAAGAAACAGGCGCATGGGCGTCCAGCAGAGAAGGAACCGTAATCGTTGCATGACGATGGCATGTAGAATCTTGTGATCGGATTGTCTTATCTTGTTGGACCGCCATTTTCTCACAAGAAATAAACATAGCACAATATGCAAACGGGACACTAATATTTTATGTCACTGAATTGTGTACGAATAGGAACATGTTGAGGTCTTCAAGTATGCAAGGTTAAGAAAGCAGAGAAACGAACATCCCCATGAGGAAGGACAGTTGTTCCTTCATGAACTTCATTATGCAATCTCATGGTGTTTTTAGCAATAACATTTTCAAAATAAATACATAACTACATATACGAATAATGGTCCTATTCAAAGCAGGAGCTGCTGGCTGCCCGAGTGACTAGAACGCCGGACTCCCCTTCGGGAGACCCGGGTTCGATCATTCGGTAATGTTAGGGATTTTTTTTCTGTCGGGGGAAAAAAGAAAATCCTAACCTGCATAGTTCGCGGCACTAGCCAGGCGGCCTTAATCCCCCAGGCCCAAAGAACCCCCTGCCATGCACCGCAAGGTACTATATTGGCAGTAAATGACAGTTTTTGGTTGGTCTATTCAATTACAATGAAGCATGTTCTGGTTCAACAATGCACCAATTTTTTATTAGCTATTCTTCAGATGTACCAGCCCATATATTACTAGTTCTTTCGTATGTGTACTAATCAAGGTCGCATATATTACTAAATCTTCCGTATGTGTACCAATTGCGGTCCCACGTGTATTACCTATTTTTTTCTTATGTGCACCATTACAGGTCCCATGTTTGAATAGTGTTATTAATATGTGTACCAATCAAGGTCCCATGTGTCATTAACTATATTTCACGTGTGCCAGTCAAGGTCTTATGTGTGATTAACTATATTTCATGTTTACCAATTAAGGTCCCATGTGTCATTAACTATATTTCGTGTGTGCCAATCACAGTCTTATGTGTGATTAACTATATTCCATGCGTACCAGCCAAGGTCTTATGTGTGATTAACTATATTCCATGTATATCAGCCACGGTCTTATGTGTGATTAACTATATTCCATGTATATCAGCCAAGGTCTTATGTGTGATTAACTATATTTCATGCGTACCAATCAAGGTCCCATGTGTGATTAACTTCATGTGTACCATTACAGGTTCCATATGTTATTACGAAGGTAAGTTAATAAGTAAGTCACAAATGGCTGTAGAGAAATAACTAACTATAATAACAACTTGAAACCAGTTTATTTTTATACATACTTTGTCCCTTTATTTCTCAGCATAATTTCCACCAACATTGTTGCACTTATCCCATCGTTATATCAGTCCTCCCAAATCGGCTTCATAGGAAAGAGAATACAACTAGCTTAAGACACATACATGAACCGGTGACTCCCGTGTGACAGTATTGTTATATGTGCTGTCTGTTTCTAGGGAAGACATAAACCAATGCATTTTACTATGTACAAATGATATTTCCCAATTAAGCCTGATGTTACAATTATAACAATTATATTTCCTGAGTAAAATTGATATTTCTGTGTACAAAGATATTTTCTGAGTTTAAAAGATATATCCTGTTTACAACTATTTCCAAATTTAAAAATAAAAAAAATTGATGTTTCCTGTGTAAAAAGTATATGTCCAGTGTAAACATGGTATTTCCAACAATCAAAAAATAATATCCATTATACTATATGATATTTTAATTGTAAAAATGGAAACAAAATTGCCAGAAACATCTTCCCCGTCAAGCAACATAATCCCAAATACATCCCTCGAGAGGGACAGAACGTGCCCACCACCCAAAGGTAATCAATGATTGATAGTGAGGAACATGTTCTAGCCAATACACCACCAACAGAACAGACATTCCCACGCCGTATTGCAAACATCATCTGGGCTTGTGGGCAATCAGTTACGCAATCTAATAAAACTGAACAAAGTCTGATTCGTTGGCAATCTTACTGGTGGACAATCACGCATGGGTAAACAGACGCCACACCAGTTAAATGTCAGTATCTGTGTACATTCACAACCAGAGTCGTTGTGCGTGGGTGTATAGCGTGAGGGTCGGTTTGCGACGATCAGAACATGTGTGCAGGTTTGTCTGGTGTCTTCTTGGGGTCATTCTCCAGCCACGGAATTCATGCTTTGGAGTGACGCTCTAGGAATGCTGCTTACGGTTCTGTGGAGAGCTAGAGAGAGAGAGAGAGAGAGAGAGAGAGAGAGAGAGAGAGAGAGAGAGAGAGAGAGAGAGAGAGAGAGAGAGAGAGAGAAAGAGAAAGAGAGAGAAAGAGAGAGAGAAAGAGAGAGAGAAAGAGAGAAAGAGAGAGAGAGAAAGAGACAGTGAGAGAGAGAGAGAAAGAGAGAGAGAGAGAGAGAGAGAAAGAAAGAAAGAGAGAGAAGAGAGAGAGAGAGAGAGAGAGAGAGAGAGAGAGAGAGAGAGAGAGAGAGAGAGAGAGAGAGAGAGAGAGGGTCACATAAGTTAAAACCCGGTGCAATGAAGTTGACACTCTCGACTTCCGTACTTTAGAATTTAAGGAAAGGATGTGACACTACGATGTTAAACCCAAGTTGTCAAACACGCTCCTGATCAATGCTGACAGGAACAAATGTAACTGACATTTTAACTATTTCAGAGGCAGAAAACAGTTCGTTGCATATTATCTCCCTGTTAGCGCAGACTTATCATGACACATGATCTACATATATAGTGGTCTTCAATGCAATGTGTTATTTGTGATACTGATTCACGTCGCGTGCGTTGAACTTTTCTCATTGTGTAATTGTCTCTGTTTTCAGTGTCCATGATTCACCACATCCACGGTATTGTACAACATCCTGCAGATGAATTTCAAATTCCCAAACCCAGTTATAATAATATATTCAAATATAAGGAGGTCAATGGTAACAATATATTATGGATCTGATTCAATGGGCAAGACGGCGTTTACCTGCAAAGCGTTGTGGAACGTAATGAGCACGGCAAGGCACGTAGAGCGCCCTGGTCATCCACTACACCTGTATTCGTCTCCAGTCGTCTTGACTTGTATTGCCACTGGATTCAGATGGACTCAGGCAAGAGAGTTAGGTCGACGAATTGCGCAACTCTTCCTCACTTTAATCCAATTCATCACGCAAGTCATTCTTCATCCAACGTCATATATCATCTTCAAGTCCCTGTGGCAATGGGAGAGCGGCGAAGCGGCAGGCAGGGGTACTCTGGCAGCCGTAGTTGCAGACCTGCATACAGGCGGCTCAGGCAATATGGTCGTATTCTACTGACCGGAGCAGCAGTGGGATTCGGCGGTCCCCTGAGTGACTGAGCAGCCCTCTATAGGAACACACTGCTCATCTCCATAGCATGAGGAAGGAGCTAGAAAAGGTGCCCTAAATATTGTCTCGTCCATCATTACCTAACCAGCTAGCCGCGGATGGTGGGTATCCTATTCTGCGGTCGAGATACAAAGAAAGAAAAAAACAGATACGCTAAAAGAGCAAACCATATTCCCTTAACAATCGGAACATGGTATGTACGCACCCTACTTGATAGAGACGGCGCGTCGGGTCCAGAGAGACGAACAGCACTGATTGGGAGAGAGCTGGGCAGGTACAACATCAACATTGCAGCCTTGAGCGAGACACGACTTGCAGAAAAAGGCCAAATCTGTGAAGTAGGTGCTGGCAACACATTTTGCTGGAGTGGAGGGAAAAGCGAGGAAAGACGCCAATCCGGTGTAGGATTTGCCATTATGTCGCCCTTGGTTGGCAAACTAGCTGGATTTCCAAAGGCTATAAACGACAGGGTTATGACTATTAAGTTGCCACTGCTAAATAGAAGGAATCACGCAACCACTGTGAGTGTCTACGCACCAACTATGACCAACGAAGATGATGTCAAGAACACGTTCTATGAGGACCTGCACAATGTATTAACTTCTGTTCCTAGAGGAGACAAACTTATACTCCTTGGGGATTTCAATGACAAAGTAGGCACGCAAAAACGCAAAAACAAACTAAATATCACCCGCCTTAACAGCAAGAAATATGCAGCTGTCGTTTGAAAATATGCTGGAAGACCGCCTCAAGCCCAATGCTGCAGCTAAACAGGATGCAGAAACAGAGTAGAGAGCCCTAAAGGACATAATTTACAACACTGCTATGGAAATCCTGGGTCCAACCCCCCGAAAGCATAAAGACTGGTTTGATGAAAATTCCGAAGACATCAACCAATTGTTGGCCGAGAAACATCTTCTCCTCGAGGCACATTTGAATGACCCGAAGTCAACATAAAAAATATGTCTTCAGGAACATTCAGAGAGCAGTGCAGCAGAAACTTCGGCATATGCGGGACTCCTGGCTGAGCAGCAAAGCTGATGAAATTCAAGGCTTTGCTCACAAACATGATATGAAAAACTTCTACGACTCACTGAAAGCGGTCTATGGTCCTACATCACCAGGCATAGTTCCCCTCCTCAGTGCAGATGGGGGAAAATTGGTCACCGATAAGAAATAAATCCTTCAACGCTGGGCAGAGCATTTCAGCAACATCTTAAATGCAGCTTCCTTCTTCGATGATGAAACCATCAACTGCCTTTCTCAAGTTCCCACTAATGATACACGTGATGACCTGCCAACCATAGTGGAAGTAAACAAATCCATCGAGCAACTCTCCAGCAGGCAAGAAACCTGGTCCTGACTCCATCCCAGCATAGATATACAAGGCAGGTGGGCGGTCCTAACAGAGCAGCTTCACGAAGCCTTTACAAACATATTGGTGAACGAGACCACACAACACGATTTCAAGGACGCGTCAATAGTAAACCTTTACAAACGTGAAGGAAACCGCCAATCCTGTGACAACCACAGAGGCATCTCCTTGCTTTATATTGCAGGGAAGATACTCGCAGAATTCTTTTCAATCGCCTCACGGCCCATCTCGATCAAGGTCTTATTCCTGAGAGTCAATGTGGCTTCAGAAATGAACGAGGAACTGTTGACATGATTTTCGCAGCAAGGCAGCTGCAAGAGAAATGTCAGGAACAGAACTGCGAAATGTTCTCCACTTTCATTGACCTTACCAAGGCTTTTGATACAATCAACAGAGAAGGACTATGGAAGATTATGGCAAAATATGGCTGTCCACGAAAGTGTGTCTAAATAGTGCGGCTATTTCATGATGGTATGCAGGCAAGAGTACAAGAAAATGGTGAACTGTCTGAGCCCTTACCTGTCACCAATGGGGTGAAGCGAGGATGTGTCCTGGCACCAACACTGTTCAGCCTAATGTTTTCAGCTATGTTGACGAATGCCTTCGAGAACAACGACATTGGAATAGACAACAACTACCGAATAGATGGAAAGTTATTCGATCCCAGAAGGCTGAATGCTAAAACAAAAATTAACAGCGACACCGTCAGA
The DNA here is from genome assembly GCA_014155875.1 of Cepaea nemoralis. Lineage (NCBI taxonomy): Eukaryota > Metazoa > Mollusca > Gastropoda > Stylommatophora > Helicidae > Cepaea > Cepaea nemoralis. Next base: position 127,541 of record JACEFZ010025701.1, read on the forward strand.
GAGCTCCTGTTTGCTGATGATTGCGCTCTATTTGCCAACCCAGAGGCAGACATGCACCACCATTTTTCAGCGTTCTCACATGCCTGTGCGAACTTTGGGCTCAATATCAACTTGGAGAAAACTGTAGTTATGTACCAGCCAGCTCCAGGGAATAATCACACCATGCCGAATATCAAAGGGAATGGTCATAGACTAAGTATTGTGGACAAATTCACCTATCTTGGCAGCACTGTGTCACAAGCTGCCACAATTGATGACGAAGTGAATGCAATAATCTCCAAGGCCAGCGCGGCCTTTGGCAGACTGTACAAGAATGTATGGGACAGAACTGGAATAAGCCTGCAAACAAAGCTAAAAGTCTACAAAGCAGTTGTATTATCCACACTGCTATATGCTTGTGAAACCTGGACTGTTTATCAGGGACACGCTAGGAAATTAAACCACTTCCACACAGTCTGCCTAAGGAAGCTACTGAAGATTAAATGGCAAGACAAGATCCCAGACACTGAGGTCCTAGAAAGAGCGTCCATGCCCAGTATCCACACTCTACTGATGAAGAATCAGATTCGCTGGGCTGGTCACTTAACTCGCATGCCATATCGTAGGCTCCCTAAATGAATTTTTTACGGCGAGTTGCGTTGTGGTAAACGCTCCCAAGGCGGCCAGATGAAACGATTTAAAGACACTCTGAAAATCTCACTGAATGCTTTTGGAACTCATCATGGCACCCGGGAGACTGCAGCCAGAGACCGAAATTCGTGGCGTGCATCATTACACAAGGGTGCAGTCATGTGTGAGGCAACCAGGACTGCAAGAGCTGTGAAGAAAAGGCAGGACAGAAAAACCACTGCAGGGAAATCTCCTCCAGAAACGTCAAGCATTCTTTGTCCACATTGTCAAAGAACATTTCGAGCCAAAATAGGCCTTAACAGCTATCTAAGAACTCACGGATCCATACATTCAAACCCACTGGATGAAATGAATGGTCATCATCATTCTTGATGGACAAACAGCATATTATGGATCACAGTATTGTAAAAGAAAAATATATTGAATAACTTCTCACAGTTAGATATATAATTTCAAATGACATATATAATAATACATTTAAGAAAATCATATGAAACCCATAACCCAGCACTGTTTCTCAGGGATTTGGTTCCTTAGCCTTAAAGAGGGGGAGGGGGGGGGGGGGCTTCATACTATTCAGAGCAAAGACATGGATGCTTTGTTCCCCCTTAGCAAATGTCACAAAGTGTAGATGATCATCTACAGCAAATACGGCATCGCCTCTGCATGCCTTGCAACATTTTCCTGAATTGAAGGATTCAAGAATATTTATGGTTATAGAGAATAATCTAATTGTCGTGAAGTAGACAGCTCCAGCTATTTCCTAATTTCCATGCTCTTACAACCCTCTTGAAACAATACACCTTGTTGTAAACAAATTCATATTACTGAAATGATGAAATATTTACTTGGGTGTTCATTTGTTTGTTTTCGTGTAAAACATAGATTGAAAGACAAGATCACAATCACCTCTGTGAAATGGTACGCGCAATTCTATGTAATGAAATAACATGATAAAACGCAGTCATTATATTTGAAACGTATACTATATTTTAAAAGACTTAGGTATGATACCTGTTCATAATTTTTCACTGAAAGTTTCCCAGCGTTAATCACCGCATTAACAACTAACAATGGAAAGGCAAAACATACGAGTTTCAAGGCCAAGTTTATGTCTGAAAACACTTCGGTTGTTTTCTGGTTCGATATGCACAACAGTTTCCACCTAAAATCAAACTGAATAATAGTGGTTTCATTATAAGAGGGAGACAACACAGGAGTGATGTGTCTCCTCTCTACAAGGAGTTGTGTCTGTGAGCATTTTAGGAAAACATCAAAGCATTCATAACTTTTCACCACAAGTAAAAGTAAAAGTGAGTTTACCACGCCTTGAATCGTATTGAGTATAAGGTGTCAGTCTCACATGTGTTAGACCAATCGGCACACGATGGCTGGTGTGGTCAATATCACCTTCGCCGCATTTACTTCCCAGGAGATTATCCGACATTTAATATAGGCTGGGTCTAGTTGCAAGCCAGGACCAGTGACAAATAGGCTGGGTCTAGTTGCAAGCCAGGACCAGTGACAAATAGGCTGGGTCTAGTTGCAAGCCTGGACCAGTGACAAATAGGCTGGGTCTAATTGGAAGCCTGGACCAGTGACAAATAGACTGGGTCTAATTGGAAGCCTGGACCAGTGACAAATAGGCTGGGTCTAATTGGAAGCCTGGATCAGTGACAAATAGGCTGGGTCTAGTTGCAAGCCTTGACCAGTGACAAATAGGCTGGGTCTAATTGGAAGCCTGGACCAGTGACAAAAAGGCTGGGTCTAATTGGAAGCCTGGACCAGTGACAAATAGACTGGGTCTATTTGAAAGCCTGGACCAGTGACAAATAGGCTGGGTCTAGTTGGAAACCTCGACCAGTGACAAATAGGCTGGGTCTATTTGGAAGCCTGGACCAGTGACAAATAGGCTGGGTCTAATTGGAAGCCTGGACCAGTGACAAATAGACTGGGTCTATCTGGAAGCCTGGACCAGTGACAAATAGGCTGGGTCTAGTTGGAAACCTGGACCAGTGACAAATAGGCTGGGTCTAGTTGGAAACCAGGACCAGTGACAAATAGGCTGGGTCTAGTTGCAAGCCTGGACCAGTGACAAATAGGCTGGGTCTATTTGGAAGCCTGGACCAGTGACAAATAGGCTGGGTCTATTTGGAAGCATGGACCAGTGTTAAATAGGCTGGGTCTAGTTGGAAACCTGGACCAGTGACAAATAGGCTGGGTCTAGTTGCTAAGCCTGGACCAGTGACAAATAGGCTGGGTCTAGTTTGAAGCCTGGACCAGTGACAAATAGGCTGGGTCTAGTTGCAAGCCTGGACCAGTGACAAATAGGCTGGGTCTAATTGGAAGCCTGGACCAGTGACAAATAGGCTGGGTCTAATTGGAAGCCTGGACCAGTGACAAATAGGCTGGGTCTAATTGGAAGCCTGGACCAGTGACAAATCGGCTGGGTCTAGTTGCAAGCCTTGACCAGTGACAAATAGGCTGGGTCTAATTGGAAGCCTGGACCAGTGACAAATAGGCTGGGTCTAATTGGAAGCCTGGACCAGTGACAAATAGACTGGGTCTATTTGGAAGCCTGGACCAGTGACAAATAGGCTGGGTCTAGTTGGAAACCTGGACCAGTGACAAATAGGCTCGGTCTATTTGGAAGCCTGGACCAGTGACAAATAGGCTGGGTCTAATTGGAAGCCTGGACCAGTGACAAATAGGCTGGGTCTATCTGGAAGCCTGGACCAGTGACAAATAGGCTGGGTCTAGTTGGAAACCTGGACCAGTGACAAATAGGCTGGGTCTAGTTGGAAACCTGGACCAGTGACAAATAGGCTGGGTCTAGTTGCAAGCCTGGACCAGTGACAAATAGGCTGGGTCTATTTGGAATCCTGGACCAGTGACAAATAGGCTGGGTCTATTTGGAAGCCTGGACCAGTGTTAAATAGGCTGGGTCTAGTTGGAAACCTGGACCAGTGACAAATAGGCTGGGTCTAGTTGCAAGCCTGGACCAGTGACAAATAGGCTGGGTCTATTTGGAAGCCTGGACCAGTGACAAATAGGCTGGGACTAGTTGGAAACCTGGACCAGTGACAAATAGGCTGGGTCTAGTTGGAAACCTGGACCAGTGACAAATAGGCTGGGTCTAGTTGGAAACCTGGACCAGTGACAAATAGGCTGGGTCTAGTTGGAAGCCTGGACAAGTGACAACAATGACCATGACCGCCTCGATGAGGTGGCAGGCGAGCGGTGGGTTGGACAGACAGGCTAGTTAGTCACTGCGCAATTGCAGCTCCCATTGTTAGCAGTTGTAATTGTGGTGGTGGTGGTAGCGGTAGTAGTGTTAGTAGTAGTAGGGGTATTAGTAGCAGTAATAGTAGCAGCAGCAGTAGTAGTAGTAGTAGTAGTATTAGTAGTAGTAGTAGTAGTAGTAGTAGTAGCAGTAATAGCAGTAGTAGTAGTAGTAGCAGTAGTAGTAGTAGTAGCAGTAATAGCAGTAGTAGTAGTAGTAGTAGTAGTAGTAGTAGTAGTAGTAGTAGTAGTCGCAGCAGTAATAGTAGCAGCAGCAGCAGCAGCAGCAACAGCAGCAGCAGTAGTAGCTGCAGTAGCAGTAGTAGCAGCAACATTTCATTATTAGCAACAATCTGACAGAGTGGATGGTTCTACCAATGGGAACCAAGCGGACTACAATACTTACCCTGTGGCGTCTAAATCCTTTCTTTGACTTCAAACTTTGATCATCAGACACATCTGAAAATATACGCATTGTTCAAACTTTGATCATCAGATACATCTGAAAATATACGTATAGTTCAAACGTTGATCATCAGATACATCTACATTAAATTATAGTTTAAACTTTGATCATCAGAAACATGTGGGTGTATACGTATAGTTCAAACTTTGATAATCATATACATCTGAAAATATGCGTATACAGTTGACATGCTATGTTTCTGTGTATGTGTGTCAATGTGTAAATGTGTGTGTGTGTGTGTGTGTGTCCACATGTGCGTGAAGGTCAGTTACAAAGTATGTAGGTGGGCAGATATGCAAGTAAGTGTTTGTCCATATATGTATATTTTGTTTACATGTATGCATGTCCAAAGGTGGGTAGATAATATCAAGGGATGGGCTGAAATTAACCGTGTGACCTCGGTGTAAGGGGTGTGACCTCGGTGTAAGGGGTGTGACCTCGGTGTAAGGGGTGTGACCTCGGTGTAAGGGGTGTGACCTCGGTGTAAGGGGTGTGACCTCGGTGTAAGGGGTGTGACCTCGGTGTAAGGGGTGTGACCTCGGTGTAAGGGGCGTGACCTCGGTGTAAGGGGCGCGACATAATGTAAGGAGATACACTATAGCCTCCTTTCAGTGCCTCTCGAGCGCCTTAATCTCATCGTATTTCCGATTGTTATTAATTGGGTTACACGGGTTGTCATCAATATTGGATTGTCGTCAGACAATGACAACCCACTGAATAAATCAACTCTGTGCCATAGATGCCACCTTTACAACATCAGCCACCGCCTTGTCGGTCGACTGGCGTGGGAGATGCATGCTTGCCCACACCTTGTGATCTCTACAAGCACGCTTCAGTTAACAGTTAATATGCAGAAATCTGTCCGTATCGTGACAAAAGACTTACACGAATTTGTCAGAATTTGTCACAACATGCTCCAACTTGTTTCTTCTCATAACATTACGACAGCCTCTTTCTGATGTTTGCGATAAATTGTATTTGTGCTTTAACCTCTTTTAAACTATTTAGATTACTCATTTTGACTCTCAACGAAATTTGCATCAGTATTCTGTAAAATCACATCACTTGAGACTTTAATCGATTTACTGTGCTTGATTAGTAGATGTCCAGGATTCACTGATGTTATTCAAACTGGTTCTATGTAGTATGCAAGAATTCTTTTCTAATCTCTAATAGCAGTCATTTATTGCACAAGATGTTCTTCATTTTATAAAACGTTGTATTTGCTTGCAATATTCTGTTCTTTATCTCTGTTATATGTCATCCTTCTTATATTATCCATGTTTCATGTCACTCGAATTATACTTGTTTTAAATTAATACCACATATTTTAATTAGACATGCTCCATTTCTTTAATGTCACCATTACTTCTGCCTTCTTATTTTGCAAGCTAAACCCACTTTGTCACTTTCTATAACCAACTATCTAACATTTACTGTACTTACTTCTGACTTGTTTGCAAGCAAAAGCCTATCCCCGATGATTAGCTGAAGGCATTTATTCTGAAGGCATTTATGCATCAGCGCTTTGATGTTCACACTTGAAGCCTACACATTACTGGATTCCGTACGTCATTAGATTGTCAACATTTACCTTTGATGAAATTATTAAATATTATATTCCACGTTCACCTAGGGACAAGGACAAGATGTGTAAGCACTTTCTTCACATTCTGTTTGCCGAGAGCCCACTGAAGCAGCTCGCAAATGAGCCCTCCTTGTAAAATAACTAACTCAAAGAGTACTTCACATGTACAGTGTATGCTTACACCCAGGCGGATGGTTATATTTTATTGTGTGTTCATTATTCATATTCGAAAAGCATGTATTACTGGGTATATGTTTTTTTTTTAAATACTTCCTAAATCTGAGTGTACAATTTTAGTTGTTAGCACGTATAAAGAGACATTCGGGGGCAGTCACAGCTGTGATGGTTATGGCACACGCTAAACTAAAGAGTGGTCCGAGTTTGAAATTTCAGAGGCGACAAGACTTCAAATTTCCTAGCCAATTCAACTCTTGGGTCATTTTACAGTAGCAGAATATTTTTCACAATTTGCTGTGAAGAGAATGCAATGACTAAGAGAGGTGGTCACGGAACATAAAGTACCGTTGTGTACATATACATGTGAAGGCATACCACTCGAAATTATTCCACTAGCAGCCAAGTTTTTAATCTCTCCAAACAACTAACCAGTGACAGCAAAGGGCATGAGGATGAAATGAGAATTCATCAACGGCAACGATTCTGCGCAGACTAACGGGTTAATGACCACTCCCTAGTTTGTGTACTATATGTGAAGACACCGGAAGTGTCTGTCGAGGCCGTCTGGTTGCCAGAAGCTGTGTCTGATCGGATGCGGGAGCCAAGGGCCACAATTTGTACGGCCTACTGGGTAATGTCTACACAGGGGTTAAATCAATGATTTACCGAATAGTGAACTAGACACACACCAGGACAAACTGGGGGAGTCAGCAACTAATTCGAACATTAAAAAGTAAGTTAGTTGCATGTCCTTTACATGACGTCCCATTTTTTTTAACTGTTTGTGATATTTAAGCAATTTTACATTCAGTAGTTTGCCATTGCTTTTTTAACGACTGATGCTCGTACCATTGTTAAAAATTAACGCAAAGTGTTCTGCTTCCAAACAGCATGTAGCTGATTCCGAACACGGTATGTGGGATTGTGAAACGCTTTCGCTACCCCTTAGCCACAGTAACTGACACATTAACATAACAGAAATGAAATTAAAGATCTGCAAAGATCCACTGTTCAAAAGTGCATGTTTTCTCCAAGGGCGTGACACGTTACAATGTGTATGTAATAGTTGCAGGAAAATGCATGATTTTGAATGCATAAGTAGTATTGATAGAACTGAATGGTGTGATTATTTAATCATGAAAGTTACAGGGTATTAGCATGGAACGAATTAGCACTTTGGTGGATGCGAGTGGTGATGTAGTTGTATTGTCACGTGAACAAGATGTATGAAAACTGAATTTGAGACCCAAAATAAGGTAAGGGCATCGGATTCATTGCATCGGGTTTTATCCCATATGGCTCGGTCTCTTTCAGCAACGCAGCCTACCAAAAGCGTAACACAAAGCACCACTTCGTAGCTCTAGCGACGACCCCCAGGAGTCTCCGAGATATTGCATTCTTGGACCGAATGACGTATCGTGGTATCGAACCCACGACCTTCAGAGTGCAAGACAGGAGACGTGACCACTTCACCACGGAGTCCTGAATGTGCGCAGATTAGTTGATTGGTTGGATGGACAATCATCTGGGAGACAGTTGTAACTGTTAAGTCCGGTGTATTAGCAGTCTCCAGGCACTTCAGTGCACTTAAAACTATGGCTGCAATGGACACAGAGCAGAGAATGCTTTTCACACTATACCAGCACTTGATCCTCTCAGTAATTGATTATGGATTAGGACTGCTCACTGTCTCAGAGAGTCAGCTGGTGAAGTTAGAGCGCATACAGAACGAAGCTATGCGGGTCATTCTGGGATGCACCAGAGACACCCCAGTAGTGTGTATGCGTTACATCCTTGGTCTGCCGACTGTTGCTGGTAGGCTCAAGGTGATGCAGGCGAAGGCATACCTCAGAGTAGCTACAGACACAGACCACCCACTGCATGAGGCGCTGGACGCAGTTAAGGGTCAGCGACTGATAAGAGGGAAATCATGGATGGCTCAGGCGGAGGATACGATCAGACAGGTGTGCCCCTTGGAGAACATTAGGCGTGGAGAGGAGTGGGTCAGAGTGCCAGCGGAGCAGTCAGACTTGTGCAGAGTTATAATCACATTAAGCCGGGAGTGCAGGGAGTGGCCAGCAGGGGCCACGGAAGTGGAAATCCAGCAACTAATTCAGGACAATGCTCACTCGGGTGATGTGATTATCTACACAGATGGTTCGGTGTCAAGAGGTGAGAAAAGTGGCTGGGGGTTCATAGCCAAAGCTAATGGTCGACGTTTGGTGCAGGAGAGCCTGGCATATGATACCACAACATCCAGCTTAAGAATGGAGGTGGAGGCAGTCACTGCGGCTCTCCGCTGGATGGAGAATACGACACACACACATCGTGATTGTAACTGACTCAGAAAGCATGCTACGAGGGTGAGGACGGGCAGGCTTCGTGCGGAGTGGCTTGCTTCGCTTCGGAGGTCACGGGTGACAAGCATCGCCTGGATCTTTTCTCCGGGGCATGCCGGTGTGCTGGAAAATGAACAGGCGGACAGATTGGCTGGCTCTGCAGAACTTGGTGGAATTATTGATACATGACAAGGCAGACGTGGTTGCGGCCTTGTGGGAGCACGTGTACACCTCGGAGGAGCAAATGGATTACCATGGTCTGGCAAGAATGAGACAGCGAGGAGTGACGAGGGGATCTGGCCAACGCTCAACGCTCAGAGGAAAGGCGAGACGGACATATAATCAGATTGCTACTGGTACTATTGGTGTTGGAACTCTTCGCTGGCTGCTGAGGATCGGGGACGGAGCGCTTATGGGAATGCCCCGAGTGCTGTGATGTCGATTCCTAAATCAATCAATCAATCAATCTCCAGGCCCACATACTAGCGTGATGCGTAAGACCTAGTATTGTAAAAATATAAAATAACACAAAGTAATACAGTTTTGCATAACAGAATTGCACAAAACACAGGGACGTTGTGGCGACTAGCCTTCATCAGCAAACAAACAGATACACAAAACAACATATAATCAAGGAGAACATTCCTGCAGTGACTACAGTGAAGCATAAGAACAGGATGGGAAGAATGAAAAGATGAAAAAAATGAGAACAATGAAGAGGGAAACAAATGATATATTAACATCATATCTGCGAAGAGCAATGAATGAATCACTGAAAAACGAGAAGTAGGTTGAGAGCTTTACCAAAGCACAACTACAAAAAACAATGAACGTTGCGGCCAAAGCCTTCGTCAGCACAGAACAAACAAACAAAAATCGATTAAACTAATACACGATCGACACTACTTGAATGTGTAAATATCAACTCATCTGTTTCCGAGCTTGAGACGGCTATCCATGGCTGGAATGGAACGGATGTTGTGTTAAAGGGGTCAACTGCCTAAAGGTCAGTACAGCCAGAAACTCGGTGATTGGTTAATTCAACCGGTGAGGGAACCCGCGCTAAGGGGGATAGGGGTGAGCCCAGGAGAGCGAAGAGAAAAATATGGATGTGTAACTCTGAGGCGATGTAACGGATGCAGTACGCAATTCCGCCAAGTTCGAAATGCTGCTGTGGAGACTAGGGATGCAGGCCAGCAAGCGTTTGCTATCAAAAGGTAGCACAAGTGACGGTAGTTCAGAACGCAATGAGAAACGACCCATGCAAACCAACCAAGAAGTCACAGAAAGCAGAGATAATGTTGGTGGTGATTCCCACGTCCTGCGAAGGACTTACAACTGGCTATGAAGTTGACTATAAGATAGCGGAGATGGAGGGGGGGGGGGGGGGGGTTGTGGATAAGGGGCGTAGGGGATTTAAATAAAACTGTGTTGGACATTGAGGCCGTGAGGAGAAAGTGAACCCAATTGGAAGATAAGACGGTTTTCCAATGTCTTACGATCGCGTTCGTGAGATGTGCACGATTTTTTCACCGTAACACGTATGTCGGCAACCCCACAGTGGTCGGAACTGTTGAAGTGTAGGGGTACCGGTTTCTTGGCACCACTGTCGATATCGGATAAATGTTGTCTAAATCTGTCCGCAAGACGAAGGCCCGTCTCTCCAAGATACCTCATGTCGCAGCGTGTGCAGATGATCGCATAGATGACGTTGCGACTCGTACATGAGAAACCCTCCCGGATGTGGAAAGTAGTCTTAGGGAAAGTGAGACTTGTGGTTTGAAGGACATATGGACAAGTTTTACAACGAGATCGAAGACATGCAGTTGTGCCAGGAAGAGACTGATGGGATTGTGATAGAGTGCTATGAACCAGCACATCCCTCAGGTTACGATCCCGCCTGTATGCCACAATGGGGCTCCTGAGAAGACACCGCGAGTTGCCGGGTCTGCCTGGAGGATGGGTAGATGCCTCATGAGAATATTCTTGGCAGCAATATTATGAGGATGGTAGGTAAGTAAGAGAATAGGTCTACTATTGCGTGGTTTCGGCCTGGAAGAGAGAGCCTCGGCACGACTAATAGACTGGCAGCGGTGAAGAGCTGTAGACAGAATATCGAAGACGGAAGAAATCCAACATTTCGTGGGCTTTTTGACGGAAGTCGTTATTATCATGACAAAGCCGTCGGAGACGTAGCAGTTGTGAGAAAGGAATGGAATCCTTGCAAGAGGGGGGATGGGAGGAGGTATAGAGCAGGAATGCATGTGAGTCAGTCGGTTTATAGTAAACCGTCGTGCATAGGCCAGCAGAACCTAAGGAAACTGTTATGTCTAGGAAATTAACAGCCGACGAGGAAATAGTGGAGGTGAGTCTGATGCTAGGATGAAAGTTAGAGAAAAAGGCAATGAAGTCCTGGAGATCAGACAATGGCATGTCTGAAACACCAAAACAGTCATCGATATACTTCCTATAGAGCTCCGGGAGCCTACCAGTGTATTGACTCCATACCTGGTGTTCAAGATAGCCCATGAAAAGACAGGCATAACTCGGACCCATCTTAGTGCCCATGGCAACCCCGCTGATCTGGTCAAAATAGTCCCCATTGAACTCAAATGAATTGAGGTTAAGGACTAACTCTGCCAGACGCAACAATGGTCCGGTGGCTATGGTGGGGCCGCGTCTTTTGTCTAAGAAAAATTCCAAGGCTTCAAGGCCGTCAGAGTGAGGAATAGACGTATAGAGTGAGGTCACATCTAAAGTAAAGATGTGGTACTGAGAAGGGGTGGTGAAGCTGATGGAATCGAAGATGGAGATAGCGTGGTTGGTGTCTTTGATATATGAGGGGAGGCTAGCAACCAACGGCTGAAATATGCTGTCAAGGAACTCTGAAATCCGTTCAGTAGGACAAGAGCAGGCCGAGACGATGGGTCTGCCTGGGTTCCCTAGCTTGTGTGTCTTGGGCAGCATGTACAAGGTGGGTTTGCCCAAGCAACTATCATGGATGATCAGCGACGTGGCGGAGCTAGGCAGGAGGCCTTGTCTGATGATGGCACTCGTCACACTCTTAACTTCGGTGTTGTTAATGACTGTCCCGTCTTCTGTCCGTGGTCTGTAAGAAGTGGCATCACCAAGTTGTTTGTTGCCTTCCTGTATATACAAGTCCCTACTCCAAACCACTATCGCTCCTCCCTTGTCAGCAGGCTTGATAACAATATCATCACGTCGTTTCAGATGTGTGAGCGCCTGTTGTTCCTCCGCTGTAAGGTTCAAGGGCCTTAGTGGCTTGAATTTCAATTGTTCTATGTCGAAGAGCGTCTTCTCGATGTAGAGATCTAAGGCCTTGGATGCTCCTGCAGGAGGGACCCACGTGGATCTGCGTTTAGAAAGGTGGGAGAAGTGATCGGTGGGATCCGAGGAGTTGTCCTTAGTAGGTTGATTACTGAAGTGATATTGCAACCTGAGAGTGCGATGGAAACGATGGACGTCCTGCAGTAATGCATATCTGTCGCCAGAGGGACGCAGAGGTATGAAACGGAGGCCTTTACTAAGGACCGACTTCTCCGGTGCTGATAGGGGGAGATCAGGGGGTATGCACACAACTAAATTGTCGGAAACGATGGTGGGGTGAGCCGAGAGCGAAGAGGCGGAAGGAGTAGGGATAGAGGCATGAAGTTTGGTTAACTTAGTTTTTTTTAGCCTTGGAAAGACATTTATATAAGTGGTGATTAGTGCTATTGATGATACAGCGTATCACACAATACAAGAAATAATTATCTGAGGTAAGATGTTTAAGATGCCGATCGAGGGTGGAAATACAAGAGCTAATGTCATTCAAATGGCGCGCATGGTTATCAGCAATACAACGCATGCGACATGACCCAGTACAACACACGGTGGACTACTGTGGAGGGCGGAAACGACATGGACCAGGCTGATATACTGAATGCTCTACGAGAAGTACGTCATTTGCGTGAACCAAGTGATGACTGTGAATCTACAACCATGGTCTGACGGCGAGAACAGCAAATTAAAAGAACAATATGCAGAAAGCCAAAGAAGATTAATAAACCAACACAAAACTGGTGTCGTTAGCCGCTACACGCTGCGGGATTTGCTGAGGAGGGGATCCAAGCACGTATAGACTGAATGATTCGATGATGTAATCGAGGATGATCTGTCGACTGGACTGACTGACTGACTGACTGACTGACTGACTTGACTGACTGAATGACTAACTAACTACACGCACACACTGTTGGGAACAGGTATATCAGACTGACATGTTTCCGCAATAGGTTTGAGTTATTTCATTACCAACGCACTCCAATTCACGCCCTTAGGGAAGATTTGGAAGTGCAATTACAGCCGGCGATCGGGTGTCTCAGGTGATTACAACAATTACAGCCGGCGATCGGGTGCCTCAGGTGATTACAACAATTACAGCCGGCGATCTGGTGTCTCAGGTGATTACAACAATTACTGCCGGCGATCGGGTGTCTCAGGTGATTGCAACAATTACAGCCGGCGATCGGGTGTCTCAGGTGATTACAACAATTACAGCCGGCGATCGGGTGTCTCAGGTGATTACAACAATTACAGCCGGCGATCGGGTGTCTCAGGTGATTACAACAATTACAGCCGGCGATCAGGTGTCTCAGGTGATTACTGTGACTAATCGTCCCTGGAGGAAGATGGACTGGACCAGCACACTTTTAATATCCTTCTACTATTGGAAGAATTGAATGACTTTTGTCTACACTCCTCCCTTCCGTCTTTCATACACTATATCTCTCTCTTCTCTCTCTCTCTCTCTCTCTCTCCTTCATAACATACCCTGACAACAGTTTCCTCCAACAATGAATAACCTGTTTATTGTTGAAAACTATGTCAGTTGTATGTATGGAATGTGTATCTGTAGTTGATAGTGTCTGCTAATGTGATTGCAAGATAGGACTCTTAGATGTTAGTCTTCGTAATCTTCTCCAGCATATTAAAAAGGCCAAAACATCAGACATCAAACATATAATTAGAACGTTCTCACCCTGGATGCTCCGTTCAGCTTGAGTCTTGACTTAATCCAATTCTTGAATTAAAAAACAATTGTTCACCACAATAACACCGTACAGTAATGTGATCACGGTAAGTCCTTTCCGTAGACAGAGTTTTCAGTTTTTATGTTATTATAATCCATCAGTGAAAACACCTCACACCTGTCCACAGTTATTTAACCGTTTTCTGAATATAGGTACACTGGTCTATGGTTCTTCCCTGTTTCGTTTAGGTGAGTACTCAATTACAATGTTTTATCCTATTTGCTATGCTTGAATAAAGTTCTTTCTCTAAGGTTCACCAAAACCTGTTTTTTTGACATTCGTTAGGTCACCCACTCTTATTGACTGTTTTGGTTGCATTTGCTATAGTGACATACTTTCACTGCACCTGTGAAGTGCTTGATAAAAGTGAACGTTCTTTCAGTTATTATCAACATTGCTTTCTCTGTACAAGAGCCGTACTGGTTTATCTTCTTTGATATGTCAGGCTGTGTAGTGGAACCTGGGTAATAAACATTAAATCAGGTGATTTAAGTCTGCTTCATATTACTGTTTATGTGATTGTCTTTCTCCAGCCGTAATGAAACAGCCTCCGAAAGAATACTCTGATATAAACAGCAGAAGTCACTAAAGTCTAAACTATTCACTAAATAGAAAGCAATAGTAAACCCTAAGCACATACACCTATTTCCCTATGATAATATTACTCTAATATTAGTGTTACCTTATATATATAGAATTAATGATACTCCAAGCATTGAAATCTATTAGCACACAATCACTTCTATCCCATTTCCCGGGATGATTTCTTTGCTATTTTCAGGAGACATAAATCCAGTTTGCCGTCCCTTTAGGTAGCACACACTAACACAAAAACCCCAGTTGCTACTATTTATATTGGGCCTTCCGTTCTTCGTTAGTGTTTGATGTCCATACATCAACAGTCGCATTTGCCGTTTCCGTAACATCAAAAAGTTCAGTGAAATCACGTATACGTCCGGGCGCTCCATGCTCCGGTCCGCTCCGTTCTTACGCTGTTTCCCTGTATTCTCCGACGCTGGTACCTCAAAGCGTCCGACCCCTTTGATCACCGTCTCCGCTGTGTTTTCCGTTCCCGAAGTCTCCCATCCATCGGCCGATACGAGCGGCATCCACTGACCTCTGCGAGCACCTGTCCCTATTTTTAGGCTAATAACCTTCAATTTATCCTTCTCTCAGATTGACAGACTCGATTGTTAACTCTTCTCCGATATTGCCATTAATGTTATATTTAATTTTATCTGGGAATCACTAAACTATCATCATTCTGTGACAAAGGCCCCCTCTTAAGAGAGTTGACCGCGTCGACTCTTCTTCAATGTAGTTTTGATTCCTATGATCCACCATCCTATTCCTCTTCCCCTGAAGTTGGATGTCTAGATACTAAATCCGCTCCTACATTCTCCTTACCAAGGATGTATTCCACTGTGAAGTCCTGTTGCAGCAACAACGTCCATCACATCCACCGTGCGTTGAGCTTCTGCGAAGTAGCTATGAACATCACGTGTTGATGATATGATTGGATCCTCACATGGATCAACACCTCATCCAGTAGGCGACCTCATATGCACCCTACCATACTACTCATGATCCCCATTAGTGCTGGCACATCGCCCATGTACGTTCTGTCGTCCTCCTTTCGACTGGCGTAAGCGATGGCTCACAATACAGACGGATTGTCCCATCCTGATTGTAACACTGCTTCCATATTCTCTTGGTTTCCCCCGGCTTTTCCTCTGGGGATGTTCCGCCTCGTCCTCGTTGGACCGAGTCGTCTTTCCCAAATCCTCCTGGACTTTTGCTTCCAGGACCATCTTGGGCGATATTGTATCTGGTCAGCCAATCTTCGGTTGGAGTCCTGGGTAATTCTCGCCTTTCCCGACGTTACCCACCCCTTTGAACTTGGTTACTAGTGAAGGTTTCCCTCTTGTCCTTTCCCTGACGTGTGATTTCCCTCCTCCTGTCGTTGGGTAAACTCTGACCTATCACGTACTGTCCCATAGGCCCTCCTATGTTGTACTGGCGATCTCTGGTCTTCGTCTGGACGGGTAACCTTTGTCCCAATGGCTGCCATCACCATAAAGTGCGAAGCTTTGCTCCCGGATCTCTCCTCATATTTCCTAATGAGATGTCTAGGGAGATTTTTCTGCTCTTCCCCGATCCGGATTTTGTAGATGTTCTTGGACACCACCTTTTCCACAGGATAAGGTCCTTTCCATCCTACTTGGAGTATATTGGTCTCTGCTGGACTCCACACTTCCACTTTGTCTTCCACTTTAAGAGCTAGTTTTACTCTTAGTCCGCTTGTTGGGTGGTGCTTTCTGGCACTCCGAACAAGACTTCAACCACCGGCGTACATCTCCGGTCATTCCTGGCCAGCAATAATGGCCGGAAATTTGCTGCAAGGTCTCTCTGACACCCATATGTCGATTCTCGCCTATGATGTGTCCACTCTGAAGAATGTGAGGACGGTGGGTCTCTGGAACCACCCACTGCTCGTGCAGATTGTCTCCCCTCCCAGCTCTCCGATAGAGTAGTCGATTCTTCAGAAAGTACTGTCCCCGTTCTGGTGGCTCAGCACTTCTTTGCAGCTTCCTGTAGCAAGGATGCAACGTAGTATCCTTCCTCTGAGCAGTATGCAATTCTCCTATCCCTGAGTTGTAGCATAGTGTCTCTGCCTCTTTTTCCTTCCCTTGAGATCCACTGACTACTGTTCCCTTGTGGGCTGGCTGTTTGGGCATCCCCAAAAAGACATATTTCGTGCCAATGATCATGGGAAATAAGGAGTCAGATAATACAGCAGCTGGAATAATGCCCGTGACGTACCTGGATTTAATCTCCACCTTGGCGATTGGCAGCGTCATGGTAACAGCACTCCTCATTGCCGGCTGTATTTCTATGGTCTCCCCTGTAAGTTGGTCTGGGCTTACTAGGCTGGCGTCTATCACAGCTTCCCCATCCAAACCGGTATCGTAGAGACAAACAACCTGCTGGCCATTGACTTCAATCAGTTCGACCACAGGTGGCCTCTCTTGGTCCTGAGTGTCTTTCATCTCCTTGACCGTTTCCTTGCCTTCCTCTTTTGATTCCTCGAGGTTGGTTATGCAATTGGCGTCTTCTGCCTTGCATCTGCAGTCCACAGTATTATGTGTTTTCGACCGGCAGTGTGTGCACCATGTTCCCTTCCTAGGTTTCCGTGTGTCCTTTTTGTTCCTTTCTCCTTCGCCGACCTCAGCCTTGTCTGTGATCACCGTCGTAGGAATCACTTTGCATGCTGCGAAGTAAGAACTTTTAGGTTTCGATCTGCAGTCCTTCGTGTTATGAGATGGCACCTTGCAGAATGAACACCACTTCTCGGACCACTGTCGTTTCGCTGGAGAATTCGAGGTGTTCTGGTTTCCTTCCTTCACCTTCTCTGAACTCTCCTCTGTGTGCTTTATATAAGGTTCCACTTTTTCTCCTTCCCAGTTCTTAGGTTTCTTTTTCTCTTGTTTCTCCTGACCTTTGGTTTGAATACTGAGTTCCGCAGCCTCCCCATGTACCTCTACGAATCGTTCCGCCAGCTTATTCACAACATCAATCCGTTCCGCCCCTTGTTCTCCCAAGAAGGTTCTGAGAGGTTTCGACATTTGCTTTCGCATCTGGTCGACCACCATCATCTCTTCGAGACTCTCATAATCCCTCTTGAATTCTGCCAAGTCCATCCATTTCTGGAGATAGGATTTCAGCCTTAGACTGTAGGCGGCGAATAGCTCTCCTGGCTCTCGTCTAGACGATCTAAACTTTTTCCGATACGTTTGTGCTGTGACTTCATAATGCTTCATCAAAGCGGCTTTTAATTCCTCGTACTGATTTTCATGTCCTGGTGGTAGGCGTGTATAAACCTCGTACCCTGAACCAATTAAGGCCTGGGATAATTTAAGAGCCCATCGGCTTCTATCCAGTCCCATAGCGACGGCCATTGCTTCAAAGCGATTCGCAAAGTTGTCAAATTTGTCTTCAGACTCCTCATAAACAGCTAAGGGAAACTTCATTGCATGGTAGCTAGATCCACTCATGTTGGTTGCACCATGTAACGATGATCCGCCTTCCGCGCCATTTATTTCTCCCTTAGTTTGTGTTTTGAGTTCCATCTCTTTCATGCGGTATTCATGTTCCCGTATCTTGTTGGCCTCTTCCGCGTCAAGTCTCCTGTTGTTCTGTTCCATTTCCATGCGTTTCAATTCCAACTCAATCTTCCGATATTCTCGTTCCGCTTGACGAACCTCTCGCTCTCTTTCCTGTATGTAATCAGTTAGTTCCGAACCAGCTAAACCAATTGCCTCCCCGTTGGCCCTTAGTTCTGCTGTAGTTACTTTAGGAGTTGCCATAGTAAAGAAAGTAAGTCAGCCGGCTTAGTAAAGACACCTCAAGGCAGTAAAGCAATACTCACTATAGAATTATATTCTACCTAGAACCTATATGATTTATCTATGTCTATTTAATATTATTAATCTACAACACCACACAGTACATCACAACCACTCTCTCATCCACAAGAGGAGATATAGGATAAAGACTTATGTAGACGTGTGACCGTGTGACTAGGTATGTAATGTGTCTTACCACCTATCCACATTCACCCTGTCTGGAACTTTCTCACTGTAAAGTCACCAGCATTAATGAAATGTTTCTACCATAAATGTAATGGCACCATATATCCAATGGACGTCCTTCCATTAAAAGTCATCAATGTATACTTATATTTATTCCAATCAGTATGTCCCAACATGCAGGTACTCCGCTATGCCTGTGCCAATATGCAGGTACCCCTCTATTCATATGCCCTGTTATGTCTCCAGTTCATATGGGTATTATGTAGTTACCCCGCTGCTCCACCAATTATGTGACTAATCGTCCCTGGAGGAAGATGGACTCGACCAGCACACTTTTAATATCCTTCTACTATTGGAAGTATTGAATGACTTTTGTCTACACTCCTCCCTTCCGTCTTTCATACACTATATCTCTCTCTTTCTCTCTCTCTCTCTCTCTCTCTCTCTCTCTCTCTCTCTCTCTCTCTCTCTCTCTCTCTCCTTCATAACATACCCTGACAACAGTTTCCTCCAACAATGAATAACCTGTTTATTGTTGAAAACTATGTCAGTTGTATGTATGGAATGTGTATCTGTAGTTGATAGTGTCTGCTAATGTGATTGCAAGATAGGACTCTTAGATGTTAGTCTTCGTAATCTTCTCCAGCATATTCAAAAGGCCAAAACATCAGACATCAAACATATAATTAGAACGTTCTCACCCTGGATGCTCCGTTCAGCTTGAGTCTTGACTTAATCCAATTCTTGAATTAAAAAACAATTGTTCACCACAGTAACACCGTACAGTAATGTGATCACGGTAAGTCCTTTCCGTAGACAGAGTTTTCAGTTTTTATGTTATTATAATCCATCAGTGAAAACACCTCACACCTGTCCACAGTTATTTAACCGTTTTCTGAATATAGGTACACTGGTCTATGGTTCTTCCCTGTTTCGTTTAGGTGAGTACTCAATTACAATGTTTTATCCTATTTGCTATGCTTGAATAAAGTTCTTTCTCTAAGGTTCACCAAAACCTGTTTTTTGACATTCGTTAGGTCACCCACTCTTATTGACTGTTTTGGTTGCATTTGCTATAGTGACATACTTTCACTGCACCTGTGAAGTGCTTGATAAAAGTGAACGTTCTTTCAGTTATTATCAACATTGCTTTCTCTGTACAAGAGCCGTACTGGTTTATCTTCTTTGATATGTCAGGCTGTGTAGTGGAACCTGGGTAATAAACATTAAATCAGGTGATTTAAGTCTGCTTCATATTACTGTTTATGTGATTGTCTTTCTCCAGCCGTAATGAAACAGCCTCCGAAAGAATACTCTGATATAAACAGCAGAAGTCACTAAAGTCTAAACTATTCACTAAATAGAAAGCAATAGTAAACCCTAAGCACATACACCTATTTCCCTATGCTAATATTACTCTAATATTAGTGTTACCTTATATATATAGAATTAATGATACTCCAAGCATTGAAATCTATTAGCACACAATCACTTCTATCCCATTTCCCGGGATGATTTCTTTGCTATTTTCAGGAGACATAAATCCAGTTTGCCGTCCCTTTAGGTAGCACACACTAACACAAAAACCCCAGTTGCTACTATTTATATTGGGCCTTCCGTTCTTCGTTAGTGTTTGATGTCCATACATCAACAGTCGCATTTGCCGTTTCCGTAACATCAAAAAGTTCAGTGAAATCACGTATACGTCCGAGCGCTCCATGCTCCGGTCCGCTCCGTTCTTACGCTGTTTCCCTGTATTCTCCGACGCTGGTACCTCAAAGCGTCCGACCCCTTTGATCACCGTCTCCGCTGTGTTTTCCGTTCCCGAAGTCTCCCATCCATCGGTCGATACGAGCGGCATCCACTGACCTCTGCGAGCACCTGTCCCTATTTTTAGGCTAATAACCTTCAATTTATCCTTCTCTCAGATTGACAGACTCGATTGTTAACTCTTCTCCGATATTGCCATTAATGTTATATTTAATTTTATCAGGGAATCACTAAACTATCATCATTCTGTGACATCGGGTGTCTCAGGTGATTACAACAATTACAGCCGGCGATCGGGTGTCTCAGGTGATTACAACAATTACAGCCTGCGATCGGGTGTCTCAGGTGATTACAACAATTACAGCCGGCGATCTGGTGTCTCAGATGATTACAACAATTACAGCCGGCGATCGGGTGTCTCAGGTGATTACAACAATTACAGCCGGCGATCTGGTGTCTCAGGTGATTACAACAATTACAGCCGGCGATCTGGTGTCTCAGGTGATTACAACAATTACAGCCGGCGATCGGGTGTCTCAGGTGATAACAACAAGTACATCACTCTTGTAAACACTTCGAAGCGTATTGGTGATACGGTGCTGGTGTTACACTGTTACAGACCAAGGGCACTCCATGCTTGATGTAACCAATCTCACACAAGTCGCCTGTACTTGCTATAATATTTACCAGTACCCATGTTGGGCTAAGTAGATCTGAAAGCCCAAGCTGAATTTAAAAACAATATTCCCGCCTTGATTAGCTGACTGTGTTAACCGCTGCGCTGCCAAGTATCTAGAGCAGGCTGGTGTAAATAGTCAATACTGTACTTGCACTTGATCAATGATTATAACTCTTATCGAAGGAGGCATCTAGATATTTTATGTTATGAGGAACCATACTATGTTATCGTCTCATTAATGAAGTAGAAAATATAACAAACCTAGAAAAAGATACCAAGAAGCGTAGGATCTTTAGAATCAGTATGTATAGTTGAATGTAACTGAGAGTTACTCTAGTATAAGCTGAGATCGTCAGTGGATTATAACAGTATGTTTGAGATTGATAATTTGAAAGCGAAGCTGTTACTGTTATATATTGCGTGTGTAGTGGTGTGCCCGACGTCATTTCGTCATCACCACTGTTGGGTTGGTTGGTTGATGAGTTCTCCGGTAGACAGAGTTATAACTAAAGTCGGATACTTTAGCTATCAGGACGAGTAGGACTTTCACATCTATCTGACGGTGTTGTTGTACAGGCGTCGTCATCGCCCGGTGTGCTATCTGTGTTGTGGAGTTTTTCCTCACCTCTCCACGCGATGAAACCATTAAAGTGTGCAAGCCAGGAAGTAGAACTTCTCATTTAAGGAGTTATATATGGTGTGACCAGGTCATTATTCAGCACACGTAGACTGGCTGGAATTAGGTCGAGGTTGTTAAGCTTTCCTTCATGTATTTTAATTGTTAACATATGTCACCATTTGTTTTTTAGCATATCCTTTACAGGACTTAGCTGTCAACACCAGCATCTTTCAGCTGTATGTTGATCTCTTGGCAAGATTACGCTCAGTAGTTTGCCATTGCTTTCTGAGCAGCCGGCTCACATACCCCGTAAGTTACCGATGCGATCCGAACCACTACTGATTTCAACCGTCATCACGTTGCCGACGAGAGTATACGAGACTACGGAGAAAAGTCATAACCTCTAAACCACGAAGCCGGCATATGTCACCATACCTTGCAAAATAGAGGCCACTACGTGAAATCAGATCAAACTCGTAAAGGTCGCTCTCGAGGTTACAGACCATACCAAGTTCTTCATAGGAACAGTGAGCAGACATACTTAAGGATAACTGCTGCATCGGAGGACTGAGCACGCATGGGAAAGCCTAATGTGCAGTGTCATTGTTCCACATAATATAACATTACAGAACAGTACAACATAACATCGCTTAGAATAACTTAACAAAGCATAGCATAGGATAACATAACATAACAGAATACAGAGGCATCAAACTATACCACAGTTAATGGGTGTCTGTATCCCTGCCATTGCATAGGGTAAACATATAAGTCAAGCAGCATCAAAGGCATAGCTTTCATTAGCAAGAAACGCTGCAGGCAAGAAACAGAATATGAGTGATCATTGGCAAGTAAATTAAGTATAAACAGACACGTTTGAAAATCACAGGCAGGGCAGGAAATAATAACACTCTGTATCTGACACATGAGCCACAGTAGCGCAGTGGCTAGACTGCTGGACTGCCAGCCCGTGGTCATGAGTTCGAGTCCACATTGAGGCTGATTAGATTGTAAATTACCTGGGCTCCCATGTGAACACAGCCTTACACTGGTACTAAGAAATATCATGACAAGTAAAGACGACGGACGTAATAATGACCACAGCACCCACTGAGTACAGACTAGTCTATGAAATATGGGCTAGCACAATATAGCAAATAATGACCACAGCACCCACTGAGTACAGACTAGTCTGTGAAATATGGGCTAGCACAATATAGCAAATAATGACCACAGCACCCGCTGAGTACAGACTAGTCTATGAAATATGGACTAGCACAATATAGCAAATAATGACCACAGCACCCACTGAGTACAGACTAGTCTATGAAATATGGGCTAGCACGGTAGAGCAGATAATGACCACAGCACCCACTGAGTACAGACTAGTCTATGAAATATGGGCTAGCACCATAGAGCAGATAATGACCACAGCACCCACTGAGTACAGACTAGTCTATGAAATATGGGCTAGCACAATATAGCAAATAATGACCAGAGCAGATAATGACCACAGTATCCACTGAGTACAGACTAGTCTATGAAATATGGGCTAGCACCATACAGCAGATAATGACCACAGCACCCACTGAGTACAGACTAGTCTATGAAATATGGGCTAGCACAATATAGCAAATAATGACCACAGCACCCACTGAGTACAGACTAGTCTATGAAATATGGGCTAGCACCATCCTCTAAAAGTACTGGAGAGTTTTGGTCAGAGACCATAACTTTATGAAGGGAAAATCCCAACTGCACCTCCACGCGGTAGAGGATGGAAACACACTACGGTGTGGCTAACACAGCTCTGGGGACCGAGTATCCACCGGAATAAGTGGACAACTCTGCAGCTGAGCAGAGCAGGGCACTCACTTGTCCTTGCAGTCGGAAATGGCTGTCAAAAGCAGAGGTAAAAAGACCACCATGTGAATGTGGAAGGCAAGGGGAAACCACCACATTATCTTCCCAAGACTTCATGGCAAAACATAAATCAAAGTTAGTGAAGGACGTTAATGGCTGTCTTAGGGCATCCTCGTCCGGTAGGGACAGTCATGAGCCACAGGTGACACCAGACCGTCATCCAGCTACTGATGGCAAAATCTTAACTAAAATAAATAAATTTAGAGTAGGAACATGGAATGTTAGGACATTAAATGAGCTAGGAAAGTTGACCAATGTTCTAAGAGAGATGGATAGCATGAAAATGAATATACTAGGCGTTAGTGAGATGAGATGGAAGGGATCGGGCAAAATTATAGCTGACAATCACACAATAATTTATTCTGGAGGGGATACACATGAAAAAGGTGTAGGAATAATATTAGACGAAAAAACAGCCAAGTCAATTAATGGATACTGGTGTATTTCAGATAGAGTTATTATGGTAAAAATCAAAGGCAAACCAATAGACATAAATATTATACAAGTATATGCGCCAACAGCAAGCAGTAGTGATGAAGAAATACAACACTTTTACGACGAAATAGAAATGGCGATGGCTCAAATTGGATCACAAGAAATAAAGATAATACTTGGTGATTTTAATGCAAAAGTAGGAAAGGGAAAAATGGAGGATGTAGTGGGGAATTATGGTTTAGGTACAAGAAATGAAAGAGGGGAAAAGCTAATAGAATGGGCAAATATCAATGATATGATAATTGGAAACACATGGTTTAAACACCATAAAAGACGACTGTACACATGGATAAGCCCTGATAAGAAAATACGCAACCAAATTGACTACATACTAATTAATAAAAGATTTAGAAATGCTTTAATTAATGTAAAGACAATGCCTGGTGCTGACTGTAATAGTGATCATGTACCACTATGTGGACAAATAAAAGTAAGATTAAAGAGAGGGAAAAAAATGGTTAAGAACATGAGACTTAATAAAGAGGTTCTAAAAATAGATAAAGAAATGCAAGAACAATACAGAGTGACTGTGAAAAATAGGTACAATGCAATAACTAAAATACAGAGTATAGATGAACAATGGGAAATGTTAAGGGACTCCATTCATCAAACTAGCAAAGAAGTATTACCAGAGAGAGGCAAAATAGCTAAGAAAAAATGGATGAATGAAGATATCTTAAACCTGATGGACAAAAGAAAACAGTATAAAAATGACAAACAAGAATACGCTAAGATAAATAAAGAAATAAAAGATAAATGTGGAAAGGCTAAAGAAAGTTGGTTAAACGAGCAATGCAAAAAAATTGAATTAAATTCCATTAAAGATACAAAAAATATGCACAGACAAATCAGTGAGCTTACAGGAAAAAAAATAAGAATAAATACAGGGTGTTTGAAATCAAAAACAGGAAAGATAATATTAGAGGAAGATGCTATAATGAAGAGGTGGAATGAGTATATAAGAGAATTATATGAAGGAGAAAGGGCAGAATTAACAGAAGATAGTAACTTAGAAGGTCCACCTATTCTGAAAGAAGAAGTCGCTGACGCTATGAAACGTATGAAGAAAGGAAAAACAGCTGGGCCAGATGAAATCACAATAGAAGAATTAGAAGTTTTGGGAGAATTTGGAGTAGATATATTAACCAAAATGTTGAATGATATTTACAGCAGTGGATATTTACCCAGTGATATGCTGAAATCTGTATTTATAGCTATACCAAAAAGACCAGGAGCAATTGATTGTGAAGATTTTCGTACAATTAACCTTATAAACCATATCACTAAGCTTCTACTCAGAATCATAATGAGAAGAACCAAAAAGAAAATAAAAATGGAAATTAGTGAAGAACAGTATGGATTTGTGGAAGGAAAGGGCACAAACAATGCAATTTATACATTGCGGACACTAATAGAAAGGTCAATAGAGAAACAGAGGGACATATATTTGTGCTTCATAGATTATACTAAGGCATTTGATAAAGTAAAACATGATGAACTGATTAAAATGTTGGAAGATATCAACACTGATGGAAAAGATTTAAGAATAATAAAGAATATTTACTGGAACCAAGTAGCAGCAATTAAAATGGGAAATAAAGAGGGTAGTTACGAACAGATAAAGCTAGGAGTACGACAAGGGTGTGTCTTGTCACCAGATCTTTTCTCCCTGTATAGCGAAGTAATAATGAGAGAGATCAAAGAGATGCCAGGAATACTAGTTGGAGGTTATAATATAAATAATATACGCTATGCAGATGACACAGTATTGGTGGCGGATAATTCAACAGACCTACAACAATTATTAGACGTTGTAGTAACAGAGAGTGCAAGGAAAGGACTCAACTTGAATATCAAGAAAACAGTAACAATGGTAATATCAAAGAAAATGGTGACACCAAAATGTGACATAGAAATAGAAGGGAAAATCCTTAACCAAGTTGATAATTTTAGATACCTAGGGGCATTTATAACATCAGATGGAAGATGTACAACAGAGATTAGGAGCAGAATAGGGCAGGCAAAAGCCGCATTTCATAAAATGAAGAGTATCTTATGCAATAAGTCACTGTCACTGAATGTAAGAAAGAGAGTGCTGAAATGCTATGTAGAACCAGTTTTGCTGTATGGCAGTGAATCTTGGAATGTAAATGAACAAATTAAGAAGAAATTAGAAGCAACAGAGATGTGGTTCCTGAGACGAATGTTGCGAATTCCTTGGACTGCCAGAGTAACTAACGACGACTGCCTGAAACAGGCTAATGAAACTAGAACATTATATACAACAATAAGACAGAGACAAACAGCTTTCCTCGGTCATGTGATGAGAAGAGAGGCATTGGAGAACATCGTAACAACTGGAAAGATCGAGGGGAAGAGAGGCAGAGGTAGACCAAGAGAAGTGATGCTGGATGGATTGAGACGGTGGCATGGAGGAAAATCAGCAGCAGAGTTGATCCAGAAAACCAAAGACCGAGATCTATGGAGAGCCATGAACGCCTACGCCAGCCGGCACGGCACTTGATGATGATGACCATACAGCAGATAATGACCACAGCGCCCACTGAGTACAGACTAGTCTATGAAATATGGGCTAGCACAATATAGCAAATAATGACCACAACACCCACTGAGTACAGACTAGTCTATGAAATATGGGCTAGCACCATAGAGCAGATAATGACCATAACACCCACTGAGTACAGACTAGTCTATGAAATATGGGCTAGCACAATATAGCAAATAATGACCACAACACTCACTGAGTACAAACTAGTCTATGAAATATGGGCTATTACCATAGAGTAGATTCGCCTGACAGCGTGGAACAGCGTCCCTTACATGCTTACGTCACTTGACTCTCTGACAACAAACATGCTACTGTACACGCCAATTATAGCCTATACATGCTCAACTGGAGCTGCGGTGATGTAGTACGCTCTCTTACCAAGCTAGCCATCCGGGTTCAAATCCAAGCAGTGGCAGGATTCTTTGTGTCGACCAATAAGATTATAGAGTCGACCCAGCTTAATAGCCCGGGCACTGAACAATTGCCAAGATAGTCTAAGCATCATCCGGGAAGGGAAGGCGGGAAAGGGTGGAAAAAGCCACCTCAACTCGCTACACCGTGCCCTAGAATATGTGAAAGTCTAACACTTGACACCCCAGGGGCAGTGTCTGCCTTAGGGCTGTCTGTACTTACTTTTGTAAATATTGAACTGGATCAGATATATAACGTAAATTAGAAACAACAAACAAAACAAACAAACAAAACAACATGCGGGGCAGGCACTAGGAGAAGTGACGCAATCGCCACTAGAACATGAAGACAGAGACACTCACTGATGGAATCATCGCTGTCGTCAACATAGCGATCCTCATCCAAGATAGCCCACAGCCGGGGCGAGATGGTGGGCGATGGAAGGACATCGTCTCGCATAAGGCATTCTTCTGAGGTGACCACATTGTCTGCCTCTGCAAAAGGATCAAGATAGCCCATGATGTCATCATCAAACTCCAAGGAACAGGTGCTGGTCTGTCTGGAGGTGTCACAGGATCTAAGACAAGAAACAGTGCCATGGTTAGCTGACCAGTTGACGTACAGGTTAAATAACAGTGGATGTGTTAACTAATAACTGTAGCTGATAGGTTGTTAGTTACCTAACAAATAGCATTCAAACACAATGGTCACACACTGGCATATTTTATTAAATCTCATTAGTTGCATACTGCTGTGTTATATATCATATGGTGTGAATCAATGAACAATATTTTGGCTGAAATACTTAAAACACGTAATCACAGGTAGTGTTTGAATCTGGAGAATTTGTTATTCACGCAATAATCTCAAATTTAAAACGAAATCTTTCTATTTGCACAAGAATGCTTGGAACCGCCTAATTGCAAAGTCTCACTATATTTGAGCAATCGTGTTTATTTTCGTCGAAAACGGTATACGAACATAGTTTTTTTTTCTTTGTTAACGTTGTCTTTTGATTACGAACACATTTACCTCCTGATCCAGAGAAGGGCATCATCAATATGTTGATTGTTACAAGATAAGATCTCCGTATTCACGTCCCTGCTCCTTCTGAGCCTGGGGAATAACGCGTCGATCGTCATGAGAGAACAACCGTTCATACTTCCACTTGCCCGAACTAAACGTGAGGAATAACGTGTCCATTGTAACAAGATAATAACCATGTATATTTCCACTTGCCCCTACTAAACGTGAGGAATAACGTGGGGAATAACGAGGTGAGTGTAACACGATAAGAACTCCTTATTTATGGCTGAGGCTGCAAGGATAGGTAACTTGTTAGCTATGTTGTATAATAAAGGGGGCTGAGTGGTCTCCAAGTATGGTGTCCGCCTCGAGTGCTGGAGGTCCCGGGTTCAAGCCCCGGTGAGGGCCGGGATTTTTCACGTGGACATCTAGTAATGAAATTTCCCCTGGTCTCTGGGTAGTGAGATCGGACGCCCGTGTATATTGTTGTGCATGTAAAACATCCCTTGGCAGTTAGAAATCGAAAAACAATAGCTTAATGGCGCTGCCCGGGCAAAATTTTGAGTTAAAAATCTATCCAAAGTATTTCATGATCCTCGCCGGTGCTACGGAGTTCGTGCACTGAGCTGAGATTCTCCAGACTCAGGCTTGAGTTAGGAGTAGAACTGAGCTTTAAAGGGTTACACCCGTGTGCCGTGATGTTGATCCGTTGACTAAATAAAACTAAACTAAGAACTCCTTATTCACTACAGCTGCTGAGCGTCGGGGAAAATGTGTTAATTGTTACAGGACAACTCCGCATAGTCTTCACCTGACCCTATTGATTGTAAGGAATAAAGTGTTTTAATAAAACGTTAAAAAAAAATAATTTTAAATGTTGCATATCCCTTACAGGACATCTTTCAGCTGCTGTTGATGTACTAGACAAGATTACGCTCAGTAGTTTGCCATTGATTTCTGAGCGACCGGCTCACATACCCCTGTAAGTTACAAGCGCGGCGCGAACCGCTGCCGATCCTCGCGCAGCTGCGTTACTCATGAGAATATACGGGATTATGGAGAAAGAAGTTAACACCTAGGTCAGGGAGACTGGCAAAGTGTTAATTGTTACAAGATAAACTATTGTATTATTTCCTCTTACCCGTGCTGAGTGTGAGGAATAACGTGTTACTTGAAACAATATCCCCGTATACTCTTCTCCTGTTCCTGCTAAATGTAGGAAATAACGTGTTGATTGTTAAAAGATAAGAACCTTTAACCCCACTCTCCCATTTTTTCTTCAATTTCCTGTCCATGCTGAATGTGGGGAATGACGTGTTGACTGTTACAAGTTAAGAGCCTCATATACTCACTCCATCCCTGTGCTCAGCCTGAAGTAGTGTGTCGAACGTCACTTCAGGGGGAACAACCAAGAGAACCCACGAGCATACAGCGAATGTGAAACATCCTATTGATTTGACAATGGGAAAGATCGGGATGAATGAGCCAGCAAGGCTATATTTCTATGTGAAACCATTTTCTCTCTCCCAAACACATTACATATGTATTTTTGTTATATGCACATCACCATCATTGTTTGGTACTGCGGAGTTCGTGCACTGTGTTGAGATTCTCCTTGTGTCATGTATACAATAAAGCCTGAACACGCATGAAAGTAATGTTTTGTATACTCATGTCAAACATTAGAGTACAAGAACAGTGCTCGCGTGGTGGGTAGCACACTTGCCTACCAGGACGGTGCTCCGGGTTCACTCTACAGATGTAAAGTAAATAATAAATAAGCATAAAGTGCTCATTTACACACCTTAAAGCGCATCGAGCACATGTTGCTAGAGCTGTATTTGTGTAGACCAATCGGAAGTCAGTAGATGATTGGGCCAGTATCACGCCGGCCGCCTTTACTTCCAACACATTCCTGGTACCATTGTAGGCTGGGTCCAGGCAACTTTGACAACTACGAATTCGCCCGTCTGCAGATCGAACTCGTGACCACCGGGTCGCCGGCAGAATGTCTAGAAGTAGTTTGATACTTTACTCCGAACCGTGGCTCCCTGAGATGGAGTAACTTAATAAAATGGCTACCAGATAATTGTCAGTATCTTCTGGGCATTTATGAGTAGTAGATGTGGCGTGGGAACTGATCCTCTCCCACCCCCCACCCCCCACTCGCACTCCCCCCCCCCCTATACCCCTTTTTCCACAATGCGGTGCCTAGCGTGTCATGCCACAACGACAGTATCTGCCTCGGAACCACCTATTTGTGTGTAAAGTGGACTCAGAAACAATGTCTGAGGCTGGATGTAGAACAGTTCATGGAATTCGTGGATCTCACCTATGGCTCGGTGCCACAGCCGTGATGCGGGTGTAGGCGGCACAGGCTGGTTATAATATCACAGAAAATATTACCAGGTTGTGAACACGGCAGGTAAGTATTTAAAGTAGTGGCTCCAAAACTGTGCGCCTTGAGCTGTTTTTCTCGAGGAGGGAGTGAATAGTGTGAATGGAAAATTTGTACAAATAAAATACTGTGTTATCAAAAGTAAACAGTGTTACGTTATCATCATGTGGCACCTCCGCCTTTAAGTGTGGCAGTAATGAATCTCTAGTAGTATCTATCCTAAGCCTGTATTGTACCCTCTGCTCTCCTCCGTCCCGACCATATCTGCGTTTTGTTTGTTAATATATCTCTTTCACGCCCTTGAGCGCTTTTGCTTTGAACTTCTCCCTCTATTATGGTGGTCATTATACTGTTATGTTCATCCATATGGCCGGGTACCTTGTGTGTGACATTACCTTTCTTATTTTTATTTCTTTCAGCAAGAATATGTTTATACTGAATTGCTTTAAAATATTATAATTTGCACTTTTTTTCACTCAAGTCAGACCCTCATTTCAAATGGCTAACTTTTATGCTCAATAAGTGTTAATAATACTTCATGTTTTCCATTCCAACAATAGTGTTGAATACACGTCGCATGCTACGAGCCTCACTTTCAGTTACTGTTAAAATAGTTAACTGAAGACAAAATATTAACTATGAAATATTCACTATTCAACATGAAATATACAAATTCACCAAAACATTAATACACATTTCATCAAAACATCAAAACAGACGTGGTTGTGGCCTTGTGTTGGCACGTGTACACCTCGGAGGAGCAAATGGATCACCATAGTCTGGTAAGAATGAGACAGCGAGGAGTGACGAGGGGATCTGGCCGACGCTCGACGCTCAGAGGAAAGGCGAGACGGATATATAATCAGATTGCTACTGGAACTATTAGTGTTGGAACTCTTCGCTGGCTGCTGAGGATGGGGACGGAGCGCTTATGTGAATATCCCGAATGCTGTGATGTCGGTTCCTCAATCAATCAATCAATCATCAAAACTGGGGACGTAAATTACAAGTACCTCAGTAGTCGGAGTGGGCTCGCCTGATTACGAGGGACACTGGTAACAGGGAAAGCTAATCCACACGCAAACAAATAAATCTAGTTCACTAGAAGTATTATCACGTGTATGAAATACGCTTGAGTTCAACTCAATGTGCGCAAAATCAAACAAACAACAAACAAAAAAACCAAACCAACAACAATAACAATAATAATAACAAACAATTAATATAAAGCACACGCGAGTGAGGTTGCAACTTACTAGGATCTTAACCAGATCTGTCGCTTTTCAAAAGGGGGTCGCCATTTATTTGGTCTTTAAGAAGTGGGTCGCCAATTATTTTATTTTTAGTGGGTCGCCAATTATTTTATTTTTA
This sequence comes from Cepaea nemoralis, assembly GCA_014155875.1. NCBI lineage: Eukaryota > Metazoa > Mollusca > Gastropoda > Stylommatophora > Helicidae > Cepaea > Cepaea nemoralis. Next base: position 158,969 of record JACEFZ010025701.1, read on the forward strand.
GTGGGTCGCCAATTATTTTATGTTTAGTGGGTTGCCGATTATTTGGCTATTACAAAAGAGGGTCAAATATTACTTCTCTATCATAAAACGTGATGGCGACTCGACAAAATTTGCTTTTAAAATAAAAAGTGCCGGGAGATGAACGGCAGAAGAGGAAAACACAGATAATTGTTTCTCATTTGCTGGCTTTCTACTCCTGCATAGTCCGCCCATTACTATTATTTGCTACTATAAGGACGTGCACTGGACTGATTTTTTCGTGTGAGTTAGCTTTCCCCGTTATCAGTTAACCTCGCCATCTAGCCAATCTACTCCGACTTCTGAGGTACTTGTAATTTATGTGCAGCAAGTCAAGGACGAGGAGTCAACATTTAAGTCCCACTGACCAGCGTGCGGAATGAACCCCATACAGTCTTACACCAGAGAAAGTTTTTGAGCGTGCCACTTAAACCCTTCGGCCACGCCAAAACACTGGGAATGATAAGAGGACGTAACGACATCAACAAAAAATCGACAAACAACATCGTTTTACATATGACAAAACACGGCACTCTTAAAAACACTGAACACAGGGAAAAGGTCAAAGACAGGCGAACAGGTAGGCATCACTAAAGAAGCTTAATAGTCGACCGGGTCGACTTCATTGCACCGGGATTTTATCCCATATGACTCGGTCTCTTTCCGCAGCGCGGAAAGCGTCGCACAGAGCACGATCTCCGTAGCTCTAGCGACGACCCACAGGAGTCTTCGAAACATTTCACTCGTGAACCGAAGGACGCGGCCCGGAATGGAACCCACACAACCTTCGGAGCCCGATCAAACGGCTGGACTACTTCACCACGGAGACTCCCTGGGTAGGCAACACTACAGGCCAGAAGATAGCAGCGAGTGATTTAACCAACTGTATGTAATCTCTTGGAGTGTGCAGCCAGATTTAGAACTTGAGGGCGTTGGAGATTCATGCATCCACCTTCAATGTGCAGATGGTGATTGATATAATGCAGATGTTCATATATTAGGTTATACCTTTCCTGTTAGTCATGTTTGTGTTTTTCTTGAGAAAGGTTATTATAACCAAAATGTGCTACATGTGTTATGGCTTTAATGTATTAAAATATTTGTTAGTCATTATTATATCATATTTATTTATTTTGCTCATGTTTACGTGGGATGCCGGCTTCCTGGTCTAGAGGTTAGCGACTTTTCGTATACTCTCGTAAGTAACGTGACGACGGTGAGAATCAGCAGTGGTTCGAATCGCGTCGGTAACTTACGGGGTACGTGAGCCGGCCGCTCAGAAAGCAATGGCAAACTACTGAGCGTAATCTTGCCAAGAAATCAACATACAGCTGAAAGATGTCCAGTAAAGGATATGAAAAACATGTTTACGTGGGATGTGTTTTCTGTTACCGGTGTTGATGTCCTTTTGTACTTGGTGGTACCTCGACATCGCAAAGTAGAAGAGAAGCAAGATGAGATGAGATGAAGGATGAGATAATGGTCCTCCACAGGATGTTAAAATACCTTGCTGTTTCGTGTTGATATTATGGAGAAAGGGGAGAATTAACATATGCCAGTGGGACGCAGAGGTGTTTCCAAGGCACCAGGGCCGGGTTATATACTGGCCAAGACCTATTGACGCGTCCTCGTCGAGCGTCCTGGGCAACAGGTCCCTTCGGGGTCCTGGCTGAAGTCAATAGGATCGCTGATTCCTCCGAAGTCGGAGAGTGTCTGCCTGTACGGCGAGGAACCACCAGTCTGCACACCAATAAGCCAGACATGGGACAACGGATACTCACGCAAACCTCAGGTCCTGTATGACATCACACTGATGTTGGACAACGGGATGTCTTCATCCGACATACAGGACTTCGCGTTGGAGCTCAAGCCAACGAACACAAGCAAGCAACATATGCCAGTAACTGAGAAGGTGCACCTATTCCAACAGAAGAAGTCACTGAATCTATCACACAGTGGAATAAAGGAAACATAGCCAAGTCAGATAGAATCATGATAGAAGAATTAGTAGTACTGGAAGAATTTGAAGTAAACATATTAGTTAACATGTTGAATGAAAATTACAGCAGTGGATGTATTTTTTTTTAAAGTTTTAGTTTAGTAGATTGATCAACATCACGGCAAACGCGTGTAACCCTTAAGTGCTCCGTTCTCCTCCTACCTTAAACCTGAGTCTGGAGTATACATCCACGTGGGATGCGTGGTCTCGAGGTATGGTGTCCGCCTCGAGTGCTGGAGGTCCCGGGTGAGGACCGGGATTACTTTACGTGGACTTCTAGTAATAAAATTTCCCCTGGTCTCTGGGTAGTGAGATCGGACTCCCGTGTGTATTGTTGCGCACGTAAAAAAATCCCTTGGCAGATGGAAATCGAGAAACGGCGCTGGCCGGGCAAAATTTCCAGTTAAAAATCTACCCAAAGTATTTCAGGATCCTAGCCGGTGCTACGGAGTTCGTGCACTCAGCTCATAGATAGTGCCGAGATAGCTGTACCGATTTACTTGTTTAAAAATATGCCCATTTACTTGTATATTACATTAATATTACATTTTTACTTGTATATTACATTTTTTTGTTGAATTGGTCGAGTTAATTGTTATCTTGTTTTAACACTTTTTAGCTAAACCAAATGTAAAACAATAAGCTTAGCTTATACAACTTTTTGTTCATTCTCGAGAACGAACTTAACAACTAACAAGTATTAAACATATATGGCTTCGTACTGTCTGTACTGTTCTATGCGCACTCACGCACTGCGCAGTCACCTTACTGTTCAGTTTTCAAACTCATTATACCTTCATGGCAAGTATTTTTTATTATCGAACCCATTATCATGCCAAACTGGAAACCATCTTATGATACTAATCGGAAATATAATTATCGATGGGAAAAGACATTTGTGTAGCTCAAGAAATCCACTGTTGGTTCTGAATAATCATACTGCAAATTGTGCTGGTGTAATATTGTTCCAAGACTTTTAAATCTCGTAAATCATGAAACAACAGAAAAACACAAGCGAAGCTCGCCATCTTCTTTACAAAAAAAAAAAAAAAAACTTTCAGTGATGAAAATAAGTAAGAAAATTGATGATAAAGTCAAATTAGCAGCGTTACAGATTGCTGTTAGCATGGCCTGCCATAGTGCCATACGCATCATCGATCACTTCGGTGAAATAATGGTAGCCCATGGATGTGGCAGCACTTTTGGTCAGACAAAATTTCACCGAACGAAGTGCATATTGCAAATAAGAAATGTTATTTCATTATCTGTAAAATCTGATCTAATTCTACATCTGCAAAACAATAAGTATACACTCATCATTGACGAGTCCACTGATGTCTCGTGCCATATAGTGCATGCAGGCGAGATGATGTCATTGAAGAAAAGGGAGAAATCTCGACAGAAAATATACGGGAAATCTAGGAGACACTTGGATACCGAGAAATACGTCAGAGGACAACTTGGGATCACTACAGAAGGACACGGACTGGGAATGAAGGAAGGAGGCCGTGCAAATCCAAATGTTGGCTTTATGGATTAGTGTTGGCACATAAAACAGTGGCTGCGACCATACTAGCAGGAAAAGAAGATATTCCGTGATTACTACAAGGTCAGTTATCAGTTATCAGTTATCAGTTGGGGTATCTTCATTGCACTCCGGACATGTCCATAGGTGCTCAGATCCTCCCCCCCCCCCCAACATATGCATCAGCGTCCGGTGGCTAATAGTGCCAGTTCTGTGTTGGTTGACGAGGCGCTTTGTTTTCCCGATGTACCTCTCGCGTCTGGCCGTGCCGATTCTTACTCCCAAGTCTTTCATCCTGGGCAGCGATGTGGATTCACTGACGTCAAAGTCCTCTGTTCTCGCCATATCTTTAAGGACGTTAATAACATCGACACGATCCATGGGCTGGCCATCTACAGGGGGTGCAGAGCCAGCCAGTTTATCAGCTCGTTCATTTCCCTCGACTCTCGCATGTCCCGGGACAAAGATGAAGGTGACTTTACGGACAACAGACTTCCGCAGCGACTCAGTCCACTGACTACGTACAGATCCAGCTTCGACCTTCTGAATCATGCTCATTGAATCATTTAGTACCCGGGAAGGTTAACCCGGTCAACAAATGCCCGCAGAAGTCGGATGTGTCGGCCTAACGGCGCAAGAACGCAGCTCTGCTGTAAACAGGCACAACGCAATCACGTCCGAAAAAAAAACTCCGGATGAACGAAGAAGAAGAAGAAGAATCATTTAGTACACACACGTTGGTATAATGCTGTGATTCCAGCCATATGAAAGCCTGTGTAACTGCCATCACCTCCATCGTCATGCTGCTCGTGGTCATAGAGTGGGGACCACTGGATTCTTGAACGGTTCGGCCCGCTGAACGGGCTGTAAATGCCCACGCACTTCTCTGCTGCTTTACAACAGATCCATCTGTATAGATGAGCACTTCAGGGCTATCTGAGTGTTCATAGATGAGCGCGTTGACCTCTGCATTGACAGCGGCAGGGTTCCGCTCTCTGCACCGTCTGTCGAGTGTGATAATGCAGGAGAAAGTGCACTTAAAAGCTGGAGGCACCGGCACCCATTCCTTGCCGGGGTTGATACTGGTAAGACTGCAGACCTGTCTGGCGACATCTTCCGCCCGACCCATCCATGATTTGCCCCTCTTTAGCCTGCCACCCTTTTCGCTGAATATAGCGTCATGCAGAGGGTGCTGCTCATCTGCACTTATTTTTAAGTGTCCACGAGCTCTCCAGATCTTGATCCTGTGGTTCATTGTCGGGAAGGCAAGGAGGTATCTCATTGCTACACAGCTGGTATCTCTCGTGCAGCCCAAAATGATGCGCATGGCTTTGTTTTGTACCTTTTCAAGTCTTCCAATCTGTGTAGGGCTGACAGTGAGGATGGCCAGGGCATACTCGATGCGTGAAAGCACCAGTCCTTGGAACAGAAGTATTAGCAGTCTTTGCTCGATATTGGCAGTCGCCATGACTCTCATTGCTGACAAACCTTTTCGAGCTTTCGTTATGACATAATCGACATGATCTCTGAAGGACAGGCCATGATCATGCCTTACGCCAAGATATGTCATTGACTGGGTTCTACTCAAAATGCTCCCATCCATTCTTACTGCCGGCAGGTCTGTGTTCACAATATGGTTGTTTAGGGAGAACCATGTAACCGATGCCTTTGCAGAGTTGACAAGGGCATCGGCATCAGCACACCATGATGAATACTATTAAAAATAATACAAATACAAATAAAAATAATAAAATACTACAAGGTGTCGCTACAGAACCAACGGGCAGACCTAGACATATGTATTGTACAGAGCAGCAAAGCGAACGATGGGCAGAGCGACAGAAGGTCAAGTGACGATAAATTAAAGGACGGTCTTGATTTAAGCAGGTTAATTATTGTAGATTAACAACATGTTCCTGTCAATAGATCCTAGCATGGCGGTAACAGGCCTCTAGGAATGGACTGTATTGATATCATTTAAACTTACCTGTGAACTGTTATTAAATTATATTCTGATCCAAATCTTCAACATAACAGTTAGCTTCGTCATTACCCTGCCGTTCCAGTTCTGAACTTTGCTCGTTTACTTTGACAAGTTTGTGTCGAGCCGAAATTATTGATCATGCTATTTGGACATTTTGCGTTTAACTATTATGAATGCTGGAGTTATAGCATGGCATCTCGACCCAAAAGTATTTGTGCATTTTAGTTAGATACCTCAGCGATAAAAGAAATGAAGTTACTACTAGTTTTCTAGGTTTGATGCCAGTTCAGGAAGCTACATGAGAGAATATACTTAATTTGATTAACAATGAAATTGCCCATTCTGCATTTTGCTGTAGAAAATCACATTATTATTGAAGAGCATTACAGAAAATTGCATTTATAAATTAGAAGGAAGAAGAACAATCTAAAGAAAATGGACTGCCCAAAGATACAGAGCAGTTCTGGCAAGAAGTCATGAAACATCCCCAATTTAAAGAGCTTGTTTCTTTTGCTCTTAATTGCTTAATAAAACCTATTAGCATTGCTGTAGTGGAGAGGATGTTCTCTCTTTTAGACGCAATTATTAGAATTAGAGCAGAACCGTTATCTTCAAACAAGTGTTGTAAAGAATGTGTTCCTTCATCAAAAATGTTGAATGATTTTAAAGCTGAAAATTTATATTCTAAGGAATTCTGTACTGAATTGCTCAACAATGAAAAGGAATACTTATTTGAAGAAGATGTAAATGTGATGTAAACGTATTTTTAATAGATAATTTTATTGGGTAATGCTTGGCTTTATTTTGGTTCTTTTATTTCATGACTTGGCTTCTTTTAAATCATCTGGCAACCCTGGATCAGACGTCTGTTTTCCTTGGACAACGGTGACACACTTAACAGGATCCACGTACACGTCGCGCTCGCCGAATTCGCTGGCAGTTGAAAGTGGAAGAGGTCGCTGCTCAGTCTGCATGTCAAAGTTAGGAAACCTGCCTCTCTCTCTCTCTCTCTCTCTCTCTCTCTCTCTCTCTCTCTCTCTCTCTCTCTCTCTCTCTCTCTCTCTCTCTCTCTCTCTCTCTCTCTATATATATATATATATATATATATATATATATATATATATATATAGTAAACCTGGAGTACAACGAAAGGAGACGAAACCTTGTTACAAGCCTTTGAGAACAAAGTTTTATAACGAATCTATGGAGTTAGTTAGTTAGTTAGTTAGTTAGTTAGTTAGTTAGTTATATCAGCTGAGTGTTGACTAGTTAGTTATATCAGCTGAGTGTTGACTAGTTAGTTATATCAGCTGAGTGTTGGCTAGTTAGTTGTATCAGCTGACTGTTGACTAGTTAGTTATATCAGCTGAGTGCCGACTAGTTAGCTATATCAACTGAGTGTTGACTAGTTAGTTATATCAGCTGAGTGCCGACTAGTTAGCTATATCAACTGAGTGTTGACTAGTTAGTTATATCAGCTGAGTGTTGACTAGTTATTTATATCAGCTGAGTGTTGACTAGTTATTTATATCTGCTGAGTGTTGACTAGGTAGTTGTATCAGCTGAGTGTTGACTAGTTAGTTATGTCAGCTGAGTGCCGACTAGTTAGCTATATCAATTGAGTGTTGACCAGTTAGTTGTATCAGCTGAGTGTTGACTAGTTAATTATATCAGCTGAGTGTTGACTAGTTAGTTTAGCTATTCCAGCTGATTGTTGACTAGTTAGTTATATCAGCTGAGTGTTGACTAGTTAGTTATATCAGCTGAGTGGTGACTAGTTAATTATATCAGCTGAGTGTTGACTAGTTAGTTTAGCTATTCCAGCTGATTGTTGACTAGTTAGTTTAGTTATACCAGCTGAGTGTTGATTAGTAGTATCAGTTGAGTGTTGACCAGTTAGTTGTATCAGCTGAGTGTTGACTAGTTAGTTATATCAGCTGAGCGTTGACTAGTTAGTTGTATCAGCTGAGTGTTGACTAGTTAGTTGTATCAGCTGAGTGTTGACTAGTTAGTTGTATCAGCTGAGTGTTGACTAGTTAGTTGTATCAGCTGAGCGTTGACTAGTTAGTTGTATCAGCTGAGCGTTGACTAGTTAGTAATATCAGCTAAGTGTTGACTAGTTAGTTGTATTAGCTTATTGTTGACTAGTTAGTTGTATCAGCTGAGTGCTGCCTTGTTAAATAGTTAGCTAGCTAGTTAGTTAGTTAGTTAGTTCGTTAGTTAAGTCGTTAGTTAGTTAGGTAGGTTAGGTCAGTTAGTTATTTAGTTAAGTAGTTAGTTAGTTAAGTAGTTAGTTAGTTAGTTAGTTAAGTAGTTAGTTAGTTAGTTAGTTAGTTAGTTAAGTAGTTAGTTAGTTAGTTAGTTAAGTAGTTAGTTAGTTAGGTAGGTTAGGTTAGGTTAGTTAGTTAGTTAGTTAGGTAGGTTAGGTTAGGTTAGTTAGTTAGTTGGTTAGTTAGTTAAGTAGGTTAGGTTAGGTTAGTTAGTTAGTTAGTTAGTTAAGTAGTTAGTTAGGTAGGTTAGGTTAGGTTAGTTAGTTAGTTAGTTAGTTAGTTAGGTTAGTTAGTTAGTTAGTTAAGTAGTTAGTTAGTTAGTTAGGTAGGTTAGGTTAGGTTAGTTAGTTAGTTAGTTAGGTAGGTTATGTTAGGTTAGTTAGTTAGTTAGTTAAGTAGTTAGTTAGTTAGTTAGTTAGTTAGTTAAGTATTTAGTTAGTTAGTTAGTTAGTTAATTAGTTAGTTAAGTAGTTAGTTAGTTAGGTAGGTTAGGTTAGGTTAGTTAGTTAGTTAGTTAGTTAGTTAAGTAGTTAGTTAGTTAGTTAGTTAGGTAGGTTAGGTTAGTTAGTTAGTTAGTTAGTTAGATAGTTAGTTAGTTAGTTAGGTTAGGTTAGCTTAGTTAGTTAGTTAGTTAGTTAGCTAGTTAAGTAGTTAGTTAGGTAGGTTAGGTTAGGTTAGTTAGTTAGTTAGTTAGGTAGGTTAGGTTAGTTAGTTAGTTAGTTAGTTAGTTAAGTAGTTAGTTAGTTAGGTAGGTTAGGTTAGGTTAGTTAGTTAGTTAGTTAGTTAGGTAGGTTAGTTAGTTAGTTAGTTAGTTGGTTAGTTGGTTAGTTAGGTAGGTTATGTTAGGTTAGTTAGTTAGTTAGTTAGTTAGTTAGTTAGTAGTTAGTTAGTTAGTTAGTTAGTTAAGTAGTTAGTTAGTTAGTATGTTAGTTAGTTAGTTAGTTAGTTAGTTAAGTAGTTAGTTAGGTAGGTTAGGTTAGGTTAGGTTAGGTTAGTTAGTTAGTTAGTTAGTTAGGTAGGTTAGGTTAGGTTAGTTAGTTAGTTAGTTATATAGCTGAGTGTTCATTAGTTGGTTAGTCATATCGCTGTTGACTGGTTTGATGTGTTTGTTGAATATTAACTAGGCAACTAGTAACACGCAGTCGAACTTAATAGCTGGCCAATTATATCTGTGAATGTTAACTCCTCGATCAGTTTTAACATTTGGTAGTTGTCATTATTAGTACATTTGTGTTCATGACTTCACGTAGCCACAGCAAGAGGAGCCATTCTGAAACTTTCTTGCAAAGGGGGAGAACTACGGCTTTTATATTCATTTCTTTGCAAAACTTCTATTACGCCCCATTTCCGAAAAATACATGAGATGTTTCTACATGATGTGATCCATGTGAGATTGATTTGTGAAGATAACTATTCATTAGATTGTTGGCTAGTTAAATTAGCAGGCATTGGCAAATTGGTTGGTTAGAATATTTGAGCGTTCTCCTAATTCTGAATCGCCCTGGTTGATATGTTGTCTAGATGAAATGTAGCTAGATAGTTGCTTACACTTGATGAATGTGGCTGTTGACCTGTTGGTTCGTGGAACATATTGTGTTTCTTGCTTAGTCCAGTAGTTACATTAGCTGATTCGTGGCTTATTGGTCCCTTATACTAGCTGCGTACTGGTTGGTCATAGTGTTTGTGTTTTGACTTGTAGCTTAGTTAGTTAGTCGCGGTTCCATCTTCACGCAAAGGGTCGTCCCATTATGCTCCGTTCCTGTGCCAGTGAATATCAAACAAAATGCTCATCAGTGCCCCATGTTAAAAGTGCAACAGACAGGAGTATCGAACAAACAAACGACCCGCACAGGTATACTATGCATAATGCCGCTGCCAGAATACCAACACAAAAGTATGTATGAGGGTATATATGCGTAAATGTGTGTATGTATGTACGTACGTGCTAGCGTAAGTGAGTGAGTGAGTGGGTGAGTGAGAGTGTGTGTGAGTGAGAGTGTGTGTGAGTGAGAGTGTGTGTGAGTGAGTGAGTGAGAGTGTGTGTGAGTGAGAGTGTGTGTGAGTGAGAGTGTGTGTGAGTGAGAGTGTGTGTGAGTGAGAGTGTGTGTGAGTGAGAGTGTGTGTGAGTGAATGAGTGAGGGAGTGAGTGAGTGAGTGAGTGAGAGTGTGGGTGAGTGAGAGTGTGTGTGAGTGAGAGTGTGTGTGAGTGAGAGTTGTGTGAGTGAGGGAGTGAGTGAGTGAGAGTGTGTGTGAGTGAGAGTGTGTGTGAGTGAGAGTGTGTGAGTGAGTGAGTGAGAGTGTGTGTGAGTGAGAGTGTGTGTGAGTGAGAGAGTGCGTGCCTACTTGCATGCATGTATGTGAAGTTGTGTATCTGTCGATAATGTGCTTATGGGAAAGATTGTATGTGTGTGAATTGCTGTATATATGAATGATGGTCAATGGGTGAGAGAGATAGGTAGGTAGAGAGAGAGAGAGAGAGAGAGAGAGAGAGAGAGAGAGAGAGAGAGAGAGATAGTGAGACAGATGGAGAAAGAAGGTGAGTATATATGTGTGTATGTAAGTATAAGCAAACTTTTATTAGTCAGTTTGTGATTGTGAGTGAGTATATGTGTATTCAAGAGAGTGTGTATTTTTGTGTTATTGAGTGGGTGTATAACTGTGAGAGGTTGTGTAAATGATATAGTATGTATGCAGATTAGTATGTTTGTGTTTAAACATTTGCGTGTGCATGTGTTTCTGGCTGCCTGCCTTTCTCATACCATGCTAATATGCATTGTTTATGTTCACAATTTTCATTTAACAATATTTTGTTTTCCTTTATGAAAGAATGTAACATGCACAACAGATAATTGATCTACGAAAGATGAGTGATTGGAAGAGTCAAATGTAAGCCGGGCCTGCGTGCCCAATTTGTAACCCTTAAAAATAAAATTCTTTGGTTCGTTCATTCGTTCGTTCATTCGTTACACGTGTTGAGTTTAACACATTGACCAGGTACACCTAATGAGTGTTTATTTCATGGTGATCACACTAGCTGCGTATTTTTCACTTAGATAGTATTACTAATTGAGTGACCGCATTATTTTTAGTTACACTATTTGAATGTTGAGTTGAGTAATTACACTGAGTAATTCAGCAATTGTTCATTGGTTAACTACTCTAGCTGAGTGCTGAGTAATTGTTTAATTGCAACAGTTTATAACTCACTGTTTCTCAACTATTATTTCTCGTTATGGTATCTTGTGTGTCAATGTTGTGTTGGTGTTCAGTGTGGAAGTTCGATGTAGGTGTCCAATGTGGGTTTCCCGTGTGGAAATTCGGTGTGGGTGTTCAAGATGTGTGTTCAGTGTGGGTGTTCAGTATGTAAGTTCAGTGTGGAAGTTTAGTGTGGGTGTTCCGTGTGGAGGTTCGGTGCTAGGTTTGTTCAGTGAAATTGTTAATTTTGAAGATTGCAATATTAATATCTCTCCTCATCATCATCATGTGTCCTGCCTATTAGTATGGCTGGTCATTGTTCTCCCTAACATGATTATCGGACTCTCGTATTGTGTTCGGACTCTCGTATTGTGTCCGTATTCTTGTCCTATTACGCCATGTGGCCTAGCCATCCCGTTGTTAATCTCTGTTTGTCTTGTCCTTGCTCTTTTCCCATCAAATTTCCTAGACGTCACTTAGTTTTCCAGTTTATTTCTACTCATAACATATTTAAAAATAGTTTGGCTGTCTACATTTAATTTCTTTGATCAATTTAAAGTTTGCATATGTGGCTTGAAGGACTACCCATTGACTAATCAGTCCTTCAATCGTATTTCGAGGGAAAGTGATTAAGTAAGTGGACTTTTCTTATAAAGTGTGTGGAAGAGTAATCGACAATGGAAAATCTTGCTTCAGGATACAAATTGGCTCTTATGCAATACCCTATATACGGGTCGTGATGATCGAGGAGTTTGCGCGTGTGTTTTAGCGATTACAAAATGGCAACTACACTATCGACTTGCACATTGTAAGAATAAGGAGGCGTTTTTCGTTTCTTGTAGTGGTCAGAGGGTGTGAAGAATTGTGAAATCTAAAGAAGGATGGAGGTTCATCATGATGAAAGCTGTTTGAGACAGGGGAGATTGTATGAATGGGTAAAAAGATTTCAAAGGAAACACCGATTTTTCCCGGTTAAGAAAAGACGCAGGAATCAGCTAGGAAAGTCATGAGGATCATCTTTCGGGTATATCAAGAGCCTTATATTGGTGCATTTCCATAGAAGGGATGAAACTGTGACTAGCGGTCAATACAGTGACATGTTAGTGAACAAACTGAAGCTGCGGTACAATCAAAACGCCATGATTCTTCTCTCAAAAGAGACTTGTTGCTGCACGACGATGCCCGCCCTGATACAGCTGTGCATTCAGTGGATACAATACGTGATCTGAAATCTGAGATCTTGAAACATCCAGCAGACTTAGCGCTATCGGATTTTTACTTGTTGGGACCTGTGAAAGAATATATGCGGGATCAGAGGTTTGCATGTGAAAACGAGATAATAGAGGCTGTGCACATTTGGTTTAAGGTCAAACCCACAAACTTTTTCTTTGAGGGCATCAACAAGATAGTGGACAGGTGGACCAAGTGTGTGCCAGACAGAGGACCTAGGTTAAGATATAACACAGATAAAATGTCTTGTTCGCACTATTGTAAAAATGTTATACGTAAAATTCCTGTTGCTTAATGACTTCCTCTCGTATTACAATTTACCCTAGAAATCACATCTCCACTACCAAAAGATGCTACTCAGTTTGTTTTCTTATTGCCTATGCTTAACATGCACACACTAATATTGGCTCTATACAGCTCTTTAACACTTTTTCTCACTGCAACTGACAATATTGTATTGGCGAAACGTTTTCCATCTTGCAAAATGCCACCTTTGGTCAGAGTAATATTTCTTCTAATCTCTACAAGATATCTTCCATTAGAGTCAATGACTGTTTCAAAAAGATAGTTATACCGATTCACCTATTTTAGAATTTGCCCATTTACTTGGATGTCATACTGTGTTATTTCTGTTCTCTTAGAGATGACTATAATTTCTGTATTCACAGAGATGACTATAATAGCTGTAGTCTTACAGTTTAATTCCTACACTTGGAGATGAACACGATGTCAATTCTCTTGTAGTGTAATTGTAACCCTAGTTAGTAACCCTAGTAAACAGCGTATAACAGCCACACCCACTACATAATATAGATCATGTTCATTGTCTGCAATCAACACTGACTTATCTGTATGTCTTATACTGTTAATGTTGTATCCTCCGATGACGATTCCTCTGATATCTTATAAATTCCATACACTTGCAGTATTTGAGAGGGGGAGGGGTGTATGTGTGTGTGTGTGTGTGTGTGTGTGTGTGCGCGTGCGCGTGTGTGTGTGTGCGCGTGCGTGCGCGCGTATGTGTGTATGTGTGTGTGTGTGGAGTGGAATAGAAAAGAGAGAGAGAGAGAGAGAGAGAGAGAGAGAGAGAGAGAGAGAGAGAGAGAGAGAGAGAGAGTTTGGAGGCATTACACATACCTGTCGCTCACCTCTTTTGATTGCCTGGTATTGGCCAACATTAATATCAATTGTTATGGCAGCATGCTATTTTCAATATGTCTTCTTTTTAAAGTCTAAGGTCTTTCCCGTCAAGATGGAGGTCTGGAAGCATTATTATCAGATCGACATGTCTTATTCTATTGAAAGCTTATGTGTAGTCAAATAAATAAAGATGTATGTCATTGTTTACGTCTATAGAACGCTCTGCTGGTGTTCTCAGCAAATACACAACATTCAATTTACTCCTGCCTATACTTCATGTTTCTTCCTCTATTTCTTGCTGTATTTCTTCTTAATACTTACGTCAGTATGATCTCGTTATGTCTCAGATATGTGTAGGATGTCACTATGTCGCTGACATGTATGTAGGATGTCAATTTGTCCTAGACATGTGTGTAGGATGTGATTATCTCCCAGATATGTATTTAGGATGTCATTATGTCCCAGACATGTATGTAGGATGTCATTATGTCCCTGACATGTATGTAGGATGTCATTATGTCCCAGCTGTGTATTTAGGATGTCATTATGTCCCAGACATTTATTTTGGATGTCATTATGTCTCATACAAGTGTGTAGGATGTCATTATGTCCCAGACATTTATGTAGGATGTCATTATGTCCCAGATATGTATGTAGGCTGTCATTATGTCCCAGATATGTATGTAGGATGTCATTATGTCCCAGATATGTATGTAGGATGTCACTATGTCCCAGATATGTATGTAGGATGTCATTATGTCCCAGATATGTATGTAGGCTGTCATTATGCCCCAGATATGTATGTAGGATGTCATTATGTCCCAGATATGTATGTATGATATCATTATGTCTCAGATATGTATGTAGGATGTCATTATGTCCCAGACATATATGTAGGATGGCATTATGTCACAGACGACATGTATCTAAAATGTCATTATGTCACAGACATGTATGTAGAATGTCATTATGTCACAGACACGTATGTGCGATGAGTATATGCCCCAGACATGCATATATCATCTCGGTATGTTGTATACACGTATGTGTGATGGATTCTATGCCTCAGACTTATATTGCTGTAAACTAACAAACATCTGAGATATAAATTGCAAGTAGGAACGAAATATTCGCAAAGGAAAAGGAGAGAAGAGAAAGGTGGGAGGGGAAGGTTAGGCAGCTGTTTGACATATGAATAAGACGAACAAATATGTCATTAGGAGAAACAACACGAAACTATTTTAAAATCATAATATTTGGTCTGTTGTGGCAAGTCGCCCTGCCCAATTAGGATATTTAATCTCATTTGAAAATATTGCTGACACATTGAATACACAACGTTAAATAAATTAGTGATGGCTATAATTTTGACATCCCAGCCGTAAGCACGCATAGACAAATAAAGTCAACCCGCCAGAAGTGTTCACAAAGGCCACCGTATTCAGTGGTGTAAATGTCGAACTTGATTGCCGTGGATAATTCTTGTGTCAATGTATGAAAGTAAAAGTAAAGGGCGGTTTAGCAAAATTCTCGTGTAAATCTATGAAAGTAAAGGTAAAGGACGGTTAAACATAATTCTTGCTTAGATATACGAAGGTAAAAAGTAAAGGACGGTTTAACATAAATCTTGTGTAAATATATGAAAGTGAAAATATAGGACAGTTTAACATACTTATTGTGTAAATCTATTAAAGTAAAAGTTATGGTTAGTTTCACAAAATGTCAAAATAATCCGGGAAAGTAAAAGTAAAGGACGGTTTTACGCGCTCTGGAGTGTAAGGGGCATATGGTGATACTCCATATAAGTATAACCCAGTCAAAGCTTGATGGTGATGTTGTAAATATCATGCTGGGCGCCTTTACTTCCCATTAACTGTAACCATTTGAGACTGGGTCCAACTAGGAGTCCCGGTCGATGTAAAATATTCACCTAGATAAGGATTTGAATACATGACCTACGAACCGGCAGGTAAGCGTACTAACAACTGGAGTACCGCGGCTACCAAACTGATTAAAGCTTTAGAGACACTGCATTTTGATAATTTAAAAAGGATAGTGCTCGAGCTTCTTTTAATACAGATGCCTCGTAGAAAGTAAAGTCCAAACTGTTCGGTTACTTTATGTGCGGTCACGTAATGCTGAAATATTAATAATCTATAAATACATATACAGCTATTGATTTGCACTCATTGAAGATAGGGCAAGGACGGGAATGATATCATAGAGAATTGAAACATTAAAGATATGGACAGGGCGGAGAGGATATCCTAGAGAACAGAAACATTGAAAATACGGAAAGGACTGGGATGATATCCCAGAAAACAGAAACACTGATGATACGGAAAGGACGGGAAGGATATCCTAGAGAACACAAACACTGAAAACACGGAAAGGATATGCTAGAGAACAGAGACATTGAAAATACGGAAAGGACGGAAGGAATATCCTAGAGAACAGAAACACTGAAGATACAGACAGGACGGAGAGGATATAATAGAAAACAGATACATTGAAAGCCAAAGAAGCATTGGGATTTAAAATTGCCATTTTAAAATAATAATAGCGGCTACTGAAGGAACAAGCAGACGTTAACGTACGGTCAAGAATACACCCAAATGAAGGTATTATTATAGTTAGTTACTAAGTTAGTCGACAGATCATTCCCATTGTACATCGAACCATTCAGTCCATAAGTGGTCGGATCCCCTCCTCAGCAAATCCCTCAGCGTGCAGCTGTTCATGACACCAGTTCTGTGTTGGTTTATTAATCTTCTTTGGCTTCTTGCGTAGTGTTCTTTTTTGGCCACATCCCTTTCAACTTGCTGTTCTCGCAGCCTGACCATGTTTGTAGTCTCACAGTCATCGCTTGGTTCTCGTAAACGACTTACTTCTTGCAGAGCATTCAGAATGTCTACCTGGCCCATGGCTCGTCCTCCTTCCACAGTAGCCCTACCTGCAAGCCTGTCAACCTGCTCATTTCCTTGTACACCCGCATGCCCTGGCACGAAAATGAAACTAATCTTTGCCACCGAGACCGCTATAGAGACAGCAACCACTCTCTTCGGACCCACCCATCTCTATCCTCCTGAGTGTACTTATTGAGTCACTAAGGATACATGCCCGAATGAATGTCTGTGTCTCGAGCCATTTTACTGCTTTACTTACTGCCATGACTTCAATAGTCAGGCTACTTGTGGTCAAAGCAAAAGCACCAGACTCTTCCTTCACAATTTTCCCTTCGACCTAAGCTGTAAAGGCCCGTGAACTTCTCACTCCTTGAATGACCGACTCATCTGTGTAAAAGACAGCATCATCCTCTAAAGAATTTTCGAAAATCAGAGAATGTACTTCCGCCTCCACAGCAGCTGGACTTTCTTATCTACATTTCCTGTCTAGTTGAATGCAAACTGAAAAGTATGTACAGAACTCTGCTGGCACCTGTACCGACTTCTCGCCAGATTCTAAGTCCTCAAGTGAACACACCTGTTGAAGATTTTTTTCGGCTTGATCCATCCACGACTTTCCTCTTTTTAACTTGCTGCCCTTTACCTTCTTAATCTCACTATGCAGTGGATGTTTTGTGTTTGCGTTAACTCTGAGGTAAGCACACGCTCTGCAAATTTGTATCTTGTCCCTCATTGTTGCAAAATCAAGAAGGTAGCGCATCGCCCTGCATGCGGTATCTCTTGTACATCCAAGAATAATACGCACAGCTTCGTTCTGTATCCTTTCCATCCTTCCATCTGTTATGGCTGAGAGTCAGGTTCGGCATCGCATACTCCAAAACAGAAAGGACCAGACCCTCGTAAAGAAGACATAGATGGCGCTGCTCACAGCTTGTCGCCACCATCACCCGCATCGCAGACAAACCCCGCTAGGCTTTTGGTATCACCTGGTCTACGTGCTCAATATAAGCGAGGTTTCGATCAAATCGTATCCCCAGGTAATTCATTGCCTGCGTTCTTCTCAGTCTCTGAACCCAGATATACAGTTGGCGTTGGGGTGTTAACAATAGTTATTCAAAGAGAACCATGTCACTGTTGCCTTTGTAGGGTTGACCATTGCCCTAGCTTCAACACACCAAGTGCTTATGCGAATGAGTTTGGTTTGTAGTTCCACGGCAACCTGATCTCTATCCTTACCCTACCGATACACTAAAACATCGTCTGCATACGACAATGTCCTCCCCGGCCCTATCATTTTCTCGCTGGTGATTCTCACTGTGTAGGCGTTGAACAGCGCCGGAGATAATGGTGATCCCTATGGTAGGCGAGGATATATTGTTGTTGGTTCCGAAGTCCATCTGCCACATCTAAAAACTACTTTCCGTTGGAAGAGGGCTGCAGCGATCCAACTAAGGAGGAAAGGATTTATCTTGAGTTCAAGAAGCTGAAGCATTAAATGATCCAATGGTACTCTGTTGTATGCGTCCTCAAGATCAATCGCTGCAGCTAATGTTTCAGTTCCTGAGTGGAAACCTTCATAGACATCATAGGCAAAAACTAATGCATTGGTCCAGGTCTTTCTTTTTGGACGGTACCCTCTCAAGGTAGGTGGGAAAACACCTTGCCTCTCTAGCTGGCTTGATATTTTTCTGGCAATTAACTTCTCCAGCAGCTTGCCTATTGTATTCTGCATGGTATATCCCTGAATTCACCGATATCCCTGAATTTTCGTGTGGTCTTTGCCAGGCTTCGGCAAGGGAATTAGATAGCTGTGTAGCCATTCCTCTTTGATGCTAGCACTCCCTATACTGTTGTACATGTCTGCTAGTTCCGATAGCCCGTTGTCGGTACACTTATTGATGTCGTCATACCTTATGCCACCTGGCCCTGGAGCGCTGTTTTTTTATCGCCGAAGCACAGCCTTGATCTCTTTCACTGTCACTATGTCTTCATCCGACATGTTCTAGGCCCTACAACTATCTGAGGTAACCTCCTTAGCAAGATGTCGGCCTCTCGTGTCTGTCTGGTTGCTCTGCTCTAGATAGCGTTGGAAGAGGGATTTGCCCTTGTTCTCGTCAGTCCTCTGCCAAATAAGGTCAGCACCTTGGAAGTCAGGAATACTCTTATTCTTGACTACCCCATTCATGTTTTTATGTAGTCGCCAGAACAATGTCAGTGACTGTATGTGCTTACTCTTCGACATAACTCTGCCCATTTTCCACCTTTAACCACCTTATCCACTTTTTTTTTTTTTAAAGTAAAGTAGCTTACTTTTGTGTGCATCTCTCTTTCTAAGTGCAGGCAAGGACTAGTATGGGTAATTCTGTCCTTCTTGGCGTTTTGCCATTTCCTAACAGCACTACGCTTTTCCACCCAGGACTTTTCCACCTCCAAATTCCACCAAGGTGGCTGCTACCAGCTTTTCTCCTGCCATGAAGCTTTCTGCGCTTGTCGTGCCTTATTGTACTCACCACATCTTGCCCTGTACTGTCATACTGGAAAGTATTGACCTTTGACTTGTGCTGCCTGGTTCTGCCTTTCTCCACCAATATGTTGCAAGGGAGGTGGTCACTGACGGCATACCCTAACACCCCAACTACACACTGTAGTGAGTAAAGAAGAAACCACCGCCAGGTCAATAACACTGTCCTCATCACCTGGACGACGTGCTGTCCTAGTGACACAGCGACTGTTGATACAAACCAGGTCAATGGTTCAGGTGGAGCCTCTAGCTCCACGAAAAAAGGAGCCGTCACAATACATAACAACCGTCCGTCGCCATCTTGACTGGAACTTCTCCCTATCACATCAATAGTTACATCAATCACTCATCTCAACAACAATTATGGAACAGGGGATTCAGTTGGTACCCTGTCGCTTGTTTACGATGTTTAGCCTCAGATATTTCTATTAACTTGGAAATGTTCAAATGTCATTCATAGCATCATCAGTCTAAAGTATTTACACACAGCCACACCGCATAAGCCGGTCTCTCTGGTTGAGGGGTTACAACACTTTCTCCGTAATCCCGTTTGTCACGCAGAGTCTCGTAGCGGGAGCGAGCTGGGAGCGGTTCGTCCCCCGCTGGTGACTTGCGGGACACTGAGCCGGCCGCTCAGAAAGCAATGGCAAACTACTGAGCGTAATGTTGCCAAGAAATCAACAGACAGCTGAAAGATACTGCTGTTGACAGCGATGTCCTGTAAAGGATATGCGAATAAAAAAACAAAAACACCGCATAACCTACCATGAAAAAAAAAAGCATTATTTATATCTTTGGGCCCATTTACTACAGTTTTGTAAACATCAACACACACACACGCGCGCGCGCACGGGCGCGCACACACACGATATAACCTACTATAATTCTTTGTCTAGAAGACAATATCTAAGATAAATTTGAAAAGAAAGTGCAGACAGAAGAAACATTCCACTGAATCAATTAAAGAAAGGACAGATTACTGTCTGGGTTCGCTAGAGGATATTAGGAAACGGGAAATTGTTAATTACAAACTGTTTACCCCTACGACCTACAAATAAAGTTATCGGATGGAACAACACGACCACATGAATAGGATCTCCTATATGAGATAAAAACATTCATATATACACGTCGTTGTGCTACGTATTTATGTATGTTAGTACAAAGGCATTTCTTATTATCTTACAACGATATTCTATTGCTATTGTCTCTAGACATGGAAATGAATCAAATATACATAATTTTATGATAAAGTAATTAGTTTTCCTCAGAATAGACTACAAGGCGCTAAGCATTGTCTTTTCATAGCTTATTTTCCCAGTCTTTGGCAACAGTGCATTCAATAACTATGTAAATTGCATTGATAATACTTTGTGTGTAAATGCTCCTGTTTTCGGTTATAGGCATGATAATTTTGCGCTAAGGTGACATGACTTAAGACTTAAACCTATATCTAACAACCCTAAGACGACATTACTTGAATCTGTGTCTAACAATGATAAGGCGTTTATGGGGCAGTCATGCCTACTGTTGTCATTATATCAGGGTAAGGGCGGAGTTGTGTCCAGCAAATCAGTATACTCAGCTCTAGTCTTGTCTACGTGACCATATCACTTAAGTTATCCTGTTGCAGCCTTGATAACCACAACACTTAAGTTGCCTGTTACAACCCTGATGACCACAACACTTAAGTTTCCCTGTTACAGCCCTACTGACCACATCACTCAAGTTGTCCTGTTACAGCCTTAATGACCAATACACTAACGTTGACCTGTTTTTAATGAGATGATCTAGCCTTAATTCTAACGCCGGCCTGTTAATCCTCTAATAACCACAACTCTCCTTCAGACATGTTAATCCCTACACAATTATAACTTACCTTCAGATAAGGTGAATCGCGAAATAATGATAACTCTCCTTTAGATTTGATAATCCCTAAATAATCATAACTCTAGTTAAGATTGTTAACTCTCCTTCAGATATGTTGATCCTTAAATAATCACAACTCTCAGATATGTTAATCCCAACATACTCATGGCTCTCCTTCAGATAAGCTAATCCCCAAATAATCATAACATTCACTCAGACATGTTATGTATGTGTGTTTGTGTGTATGTATATACGTGTATGTGTGTGTATGTTTCTATATATATACATAAACAGGGATAGGCTGACAGGCAGGCAGGCAGGCAGGCAGGCAGGCAGGCAAGCAGGCAGGCAGGCAGATAGATAGATAGATAGATAGATAGATAGATAGATAGATAGATAGATAGATAGATAGATAGATAGATAGATAGATAGATAGATAGATAGATAGATAGATAGATCCCCGCCAGAAACCGGGCCTTGTCAACTAGTTTATTTA
Source organism: Cepaea nemoralis (assembly GCA_014155875.1). NCBI lineage: Eukaryota > Metazoa > Mollusca > Gastropoda > Stylommatophora > Helicidae > Cepaea > Cepaea nemoralis. Next base: position 180,122 of record JACEFZ010025701.1, read on the forward strand.
TATAATCACGTTTCATGAAAGAACCCCAATTTGGAGACACCTCTGAACAATTCGCGCTGTTTGTTTCAAAACGGAAATCACGTGAAAATGTTACAAAATGCGGGGACGTGTCTTGGTGAAGCTGTAATACTGTTAAAATGATGGACGTAATCTCTAAGTCGTAATTTATATACCGCATATAAACAAACTTTGAAATCTGCTGTAAAATCTCCAGAACAAATTTTTTTTTGTTGGGTGGACATAATGATAAGGTTATATACTAAATCTCATCATTTTCCCTCAGTTGGTTACTGAGATATTAAATTTTATATTGAGGCAACAAAAAACAAAACACACACACTATAGTAAAGTGAAGAAAGGAATGTTTCGTGTGGAATGGCTCACCTCGCTTCAGAGGTCACAGACTGTAAGAATTGTATGGATTTTTTGCCCTGGCCTTGTGGTGCAGGGGAATGTATAGGCTGATAGGCTGGCAGGGAAAGCACCTCTTGGTGGTCGATTACCTATGGACAAGGGAGAGGTGGTCGTGCGCTTGTGAGACCAGGTGGCGAAGGTGGGGGAACAGATTGAGAACCCGTATGTGGAAAGGGTGAGATTGCGGGGGGGGGGGGGGGGGGGGGGTTTGACAGGGGTACTGGTAGAATCTCAAAACTGAGAGGGAAGACCAGGAGAACTTTCAATCAGATAGCGGTAGGAACCATTCGTAGTGTGACTCTTCGCTGGCTGTTGAACGAGGGGACGGGGTGTATATGGGAATGTCCTGAGTGCAGTGATGCCGGTTTTTAGCTAACCTCAACAACTAAACTAGGACCTCTATTGGACTGTGTAATTGTTTGTTCATTGCCCAGGCTTCCGCGCCATACTGTAGTGTTGTAAAAACACTATATTTTCGACAATTCTCATTTGTAATGCGATATGAATGTCTCTAGATGTTAATACCGATTTCATGCTGTTGAAAGCATTTTTGGCTATTCCTATTCGCTTTTTGGTTTATGTCACACTTCTGCCATCCTCTGTTATTACATGTCCAAGATAGGAGAAACTTGTTACTTGTTCTAGTATCTACCGTGAATTGTGATATCCACTGATGACCTCTCTTTGTCACTGCTGATTATCATAGCTTTGGTATTTTGGATGTTAATATCTAAAGTCACACTCTGCATGTTTACTAGTTTCACTAGATTTTGTAACTCTTGCTGGCTTTCTGCTAATAACACTGTATCGTCAGCATACCTAAGATGGTTTATGGTTCTTCAGTAGATGTTAAAGTTCGACTTGTTTACATATTCTTTATGTGTGTAAGTTGAAGATGCTTGGGGACAACACGCATCCCTGCCGTACACCTCTTTTTATCTCCAAGGGCGACGAATGATTATTTCCGTATCTAATTGACGCCACTTGTTCCCAGTAAAAGTTTTTAATAAGTTTTATGTCCTTTCCGTATACTCCTATATCTTGAAGGCATGTAATTTATAATTAATCGTTCATGTTGTACTCTATCAAAAGCTTTCTTGTAGCCTATAAAACATACATGTATATTTTTCTATCAATATCCTCAAACAGATTATTGCTACTTTAATGTCGCTATGTTTTTCCTTTGCGGAACCCAAATTGTTCTTCCTCATCTATTTTATTTTGAATTCTTTCTTTTATGACCTAGAGGAGTATCTTAGTTACATGGCTCATTAAGCTACTAGTTCTCTACTCCTCACAATCAACAGCTCATGGCTGGTCAAGTCCATAATTACTCGGATCCCATCCCCAGTATCTTCCTCAGATTGTGGTTGTCAATGTCACCAGTTTGAACATTCTTCCTTGGCCGCTGGCATAGACCTCCTGTTTGGTCAAGGTTGTGGATTCGCAGTCGTGTATTGATTCGTTTGACCGCCCTGCCTCTGTGACGGCATTCAGTATATAAGCCCGTACCATTGCTCGCCTTCCGTCCGCAGTAGCCCGGGCCGCTAGGCCTTCACCTTGCTCATTTCATCTTACATCCGCATGTCCTGGCACAACAATAAGGATGTTTTATTAAGCTTGACCGCGGTCAAATACATCGGATGGTTGTGTTTATTGTCATGCCTGAATGACAAACATATGTTGTACAGAACCATCTTTATCTTCCTAAATGTTGCCTTTGATTGGGCATGTCTATATTTAACTTCTTGAATGTTTCTTGTATCTGCTGTAGCCAATGTACCCATCTACGTATATGCATTATTATATACATTAGCTTATTCCAGACCAGCTTCTTTCAATTGGAAATTGCATTTGTGAGTCTATGTAATAACCCCACCCACGTTCTGTGGCGAAGGCGTTACGGACGCAATTCGTAATCTCGCATACCGCGTTCGAAATACAGTTGCGGGCGATTTGGAAGTAGACCGCCCTGTGGTGGTTTTCATACAATGGTATGGGTACCGGTTGTTCAGAAAGCAATGCCAAATTACTGAACATAAACTTGCCAAGAAATCACAAACAGTCAAACATTGCTGGGATTGACTGCGACGTACTATAAAGGATAAGCAACTAACTTTAATAGCCATTAGTTGTGTATTTATGTTATCCAGACTATGACCTTGCAACTTATCTCTAGTATATTGTATCATTTCTATCAACTGTAGATTATATTTAATCCATCGGTCGATGATGCTTGTCCTATAATTATGAGTGCATGTTTACGACGAACTAAATATGGCCCTAGGTTAGTGTCACGATCTACACACTGTGGTCGTAGTGACCCAACAACTGGTGCATGACTTGACAGCAGGTTGTGCTGGATGACTTTTGCTGTGTTATCTGCAGCTTGTCAATGACTTACGGCATGTGATTCGTCATGTCATGTTGGGTTTATGCCGCATGCCTCTAAAGATTCATTTCGTGTTTATGTCAGGTCTCTGTTTGTGTTCGACATGTCTTGGGTAGTAAAGGCAGCCGGTGTGATACTAGGCACTTCACCCAGCGAATAGTGACTGGCCTACAGATGTATGGATCTGGCAGCACCGGTGTGATACTAGGCACTTCACCCAGCGAATAGTGACTGGTCTACAGATGTATGGATCTAGCAGCACCGGCGTGATACTAGGCACTTCACCCAGCGAATAGTGACTGGTCTATAGATGTGTGGATCTGGCACCCAGCGAATAGTGACTGGTCTACAGATGTGTGGATCTGGCACCCAGCGAATAGTGACTGGTCTATAGATGTGTGGATCTGGCACCCAGCGAATAGTGACTGGTCTATAGATGTATGGATCTGGCACCCAGCGAATAGTGACTGGTCTACAGATGTATGGATCTGGCACCCAGCGAATAGTGACTGGTCTACAGATGTATGGATCTGGCACCCAGCGAATAGTGACTGGTCTACAGATGTATGGATCTGGCACCCAGCGAATAGTGACTGGTCTACAGATGTATGGATCTGGCACCCAGCGAATAGTGACTGGTCTACAGATGTATGGATCTGGCACCCAGAGAATAGTGACTGGTCTACAGTTGTATGGATCTGGCACCCAGAGAATAGTGACTGGTCTACAGTTGTATGGATCTGGCACCCAGAGAATAGTGACTGGTCTACAGATGTATGGATCTGGCACCCGGCGAATAGTGACTGGTCTACAGATGTATGGATCTGGCACCCAGCGAATAGTGACTGGTCTACAGATGTATGGATCTGGCACCCAGCGAATAGTGACTGGTCTACAGATGTATGGATCTGGCACCCAGCGAATAGTGACTGGTCTACAGATGTGTGGATCTGGCAGCACCGGTGTGATACTAGGCACTTCACCCAGCGAATAGTGACTGGTCTACAGATGTATGGATCTGGCACCCAGCGAATAGTGACTGGTCTACAGATGTGTGGATCTGGCAGCACCGGTGTGATACTAGGCACTTCACCCAGCGAATAGTGACTGGTCTATAGATGTGTGGATCTGGCACCCAGCGAATAGTGACTGGTCTACAGATGTATGGATCTGGCACCCAGCGAATAGTGACTGGTCTACAGATGTATGGATCTGGCACCCAGCGAATAGTGACTGGTCTACAGATGTATGGATCTGGCACCCAGCGAATAGTGACTGGTCTACAGTTGTATGGATCTGGCACCCGGCGAATAGTGACTGGTCTACAGTTGTATGGATCTGGCATCCAGAGAATAGTGACTTGTCTACAGTTGTATGGATCTGGCACCCGGCGAATAGTGACTGGTCTACAGATGTATGGATCTGGCACCCGGCGAATAGTGACTGGTCTACAGATGTATGGATCTGGCACCCAGCGAATAGTGACTGGTCTACAGATGTATGAATCTGGCACCCAGCGAATAGTGACTGGTCTACAGATGTATGGATCTGGCACCCAGCGAATAGTGACTGGTCTACAGATGTATGGATCTGGCAGCACCAGCGTGATACTAGGCACTTCATCCAGCGAATAGTGGATGGTCTACAGATGTATGGATCTGGCAGCACGAGCCAAGTGCGCCTTATGACGTGTGCAAGAGTCCTTTATTTACGCTTCATGTGTGCATTAGAGATCTACGTGATGCGGTCTTGATGCGCTTGCGCTTAAACTTCAGGTGCGCTGACGGCGACGTAAGGGCTTCAACCTTTAAGCCGATAAGTTGTATTTTAACGTTGACTTCTCGTTCAGAAAGCAATGGCAAACTACTGAACGTATATTTGCCTAGGAAATCAACCTGGGTTAATCTCAACATTCCCGCAAAGGACATGCAACAGTTATTTAGCGTGTGTTACAAGATGTGTCGTTCATATGAATAAACTTGGGGTAAATTAACAACTGTAAGCTCACGAACACTTTGTTTTATTTTAACGGCTCGTTACGTATATTGGCATCAATTCCAATACAGGAAATTGTTTCTTTTTAACACACTCACTTTGCATCCATACTCTTGACACCTAGTACAGAGTAAAGGTTCTGATTATTATTGTAGCTATGTCCAGTGTCAAGTATATATATCACGTGAACTTCTCTAGATTACAGACGCATATTTAACTCAACCTGGAGTTTAGGCAGCCCACCCGCGTCTGTGGCTTAGAGGTTAGTAAAACAGCTTTTCGCAATTCCCCGTCATACGGAGCTGAGAGTTCGAAATCAGTGGCCAGCGATGTGGACGCCGATCTCTCTCCGTTGATTTTGATAGCATGAGGCGTCGGCGGTTTAGAAAGTAATGGCAGATGACTGAACGTACATTTTCCTAGTAAACCACAAACAGCAAATAAATGCAGGAGTTGACTGCAACCTTCTGTAAAGGCTAAGCAACTAACTTTTTTTTATTAAGCAGTCTACAAGGATATCATAACAACATTCTTTGCTAACCAAACTGAACATCTTCAATACAAGCTATATGTACATGTAACTACCCAGTATTCGCTTCTGATTAAGACAAATGATGGACGAGAGCATAATTCCCTGACCCCCGACCTCTCAATCAAAATTTATTCAAACACATGTTTTGAATTTATACGAAACTCAATGATTTATTACCTGTTTAATCTGGGGAAGGGGAAGTTAGGCATCTTCTGTTTTACCTTTATGTGTGTATATATCTCATCTCTCTCCCATCTTCTTCTTCTTCTTTCGTTCGCCTGAAATATGTTTATAACTGCAATGTTGTCTCTTGTATGAATCTAACAGTCCTTTTTAGTTCACTCAGCGGTTCATAGAGTTTATCTTCCACTGTTGTCCCTCTAGGCCAGAAGGTTCGCCTGGATATGTTGTAGTTTGGGCAATCATGGAGTATGTGCTCTGCTGTCTGCGACGACAAACCACATGTGCACATGGCTGAGTCACCAATCTTGAATTTTGTACACATGTGGTTGCGTAATCTATTATGTCCTGTTCTGAGGCGCAGAAGAATGACCTGTTCTGGTCTGTCCATAACGTGGTAGTCGTCTTGAGTAGGGTTTGGTGGCCTTCTGACTGATTTGATCATTCTTTTCATTTGGTGGTATGTAATGGGCACTGAATATGTAATGAGGAACGGCTGGCCGAGAGGCTAGAACGCCGGACTCTCATTCGGGAGGCCCGGGTTCGATCCCTCGGTAAGGTGTCGGATTTTTTTCTGTCGGGGGCAAAAAGAAAATCCTAACCTGCACAGTTCGTGGCGACTGCACTAGCCAGGCGGCCTTCATTCCTCAGGCTCAAAGACCCCTCTGCCATATATCGCAAGGTACTATATTGGCAGTAAATGACAGTAATGGGCACATCAGTTTGTTCTTCGTTTGCTCCTTCCTTAGCCAGTCGATCAGCTCTGTCGTTTCCGGGGACTCCACGGTGGGATGGTATCCACTGTATGATGACATTACGCTGACTGCTCAGTTCAGGAAGTAGTGTCCTTAGAACTGGCAATTTCTCAGATAGGAGCGCCTCTATTACTGATTTTGCATCTGTCAATATCACCATAGGTTGTGTACCATGGCTGGTATTTTGTAATATCTCTGTGGCTATCTTGATTGCCTCAATTTCAGCATCATGGTTATGGCAGTACTTTCCTGTTGGAACTCTGGCCGTATCCCTAGTATTATTTGCGTATTCTATGTACACCCCCGCTCCTCCATTTCGAACAGCATTTAGTGCTGACCCATCTGTGTAGACTCGGATCCAGAGATCCTGTGGGTATTCGTCATCAAGGAAGCTGAGAGTGGCTGTTCTGCGCTGTACACTGTTCTGTTCTTCCTTGTCAAATATTCCTCTAACTTTTGTCTTGATTTGTAGAGATAGTCTATGTTCATCTTTCCATGGGGTTCGCTCTGGAATAGTTGTCAGGGGGATACCAACTGTGGGCAGATCGATGGTTTCTCTGCAGAGTCGTTTGGCCTAGTGGATAAAACTACTTCTTTTCAACCGCCCCTTAGCTAAGTTTTCAAATCGGTTCTTCATACGGTGGCCTGGCAAGCTGAGGAACTTTTCTGCTTGAATTGGTGTTTTTGTATCTCTGCGTTCTCTTAGAGCTTGTGTCCTCCCCATTTTCTCCATTGCTACTATAGGGGTTGATCTCATTCCTCCAGTGATGACTCTAAGAGCTTGATTTTGCACCTTGTCCAGCTCCTGTAATGTGGTTTATGATGCTGAACACCACGCAGTTGACCCTTATTCCAAGTGTGGTCGTATCCTCTGTTGATAAACTTTGCTAAGTATTATCCCACTGAGTCCCCAAGCGGTTCCACTTAGCTTTCTCAGGATGGCTATTTTCCTTCTGGCTTTTGCTTTTTTGATGTGTTTTCTCCATGTCAGCCTGTCATCGAATGCTACACCAAGGTATGTTGGTTCTTTATCTTTTCTTAGGGGTGTTCCATTTATCTTAATAATCCATGCCTTTTGTTTCGGAGAGAGGGTAAAGAGAGTGGTGCTGCACTTGTCAGTGTTTATGCTGACACACCATCTATCTGCCCATGCAACAAATGTATCTACAGCTCTCTGTAGCAATATGGTGGTCACTGATGCATGCTCATTTGCGCTCCACAAAACCAGGTCATCAGCGTACATTACAGCTTTAATTCCATACGGTAGATTAGCAACAAGATCATTGATGAAGATTAGAAAAAGTGTGGGGGACAAGACTCCGCCCTGGGGAACACCGTGACGCAATAATACTTTCTTGCTCTTGAGACCGTCTATCTGTACTCGGGCTCTTCTGTTGTGCAAGTACGCTTTCACCCATTTGTACATTCTTCAATTGACTTTACAGTTTCTCAGTTTCTTCATCAGACCTTCTTTCCAGACTTTGTCAAAGCCTTTCTTCAGATCTATCCAAGCAACACGTACCAACTTCTTCTCTTGGAATGCATCCTCAATTTCTTGAGAGAGGTAGGTTGTCTGATCTTCCGTAGAGTAGCACTGCCTAAAGCCAGCCTGTTATGGCACAAGGATGTTTTCACTGACAATGTACCACTTTAGACTGTGATTGATGACGCGTTCCATTGTTTCGCAGAGACAGCTGGTGAGGCTAATGGGGCTGTAGCTGGAGGATCTCTCTCATCTCTTCATCTTCCTCTTGTACCTTGCGGTGTCGATGTGAAGTATAAACATCGTGTAAGTGCCCAATTATTACATTGGCACCTTGCCGTCTTGACAGACGATAGTTTGTGCTTTAAAAAAGGCATAATAACTTTTACCTATGGCGGTAGCGAGTGTGACTGATAAGGCCAATTTGCGCTGTAAATGTCCGTTCACAGTGGGTGCATGTAAACACATGGTCATTTCCACCATCATGCACCATCTTACGTCTCAAACGCTCGGTGTGTGACTTATCTGAAATAATTTTCTCCTTTGTCTTTATTCCATTTCTGATGTTTGTTCTCCATGCAACACGTTCAGCGGCGACTTGCTCCCAATATGCATTATCAATGCGTGTATCAATCATGTCCCGCTTACACACATCTTTGTATCGTAGTAGAGGCCGACCCTGAGATCTCTTACCCATCTGTAATTCATCAAAAAAGATATCCTTTGGTATTCTACCATCATCCATCCTCCTAAGATGTCCTATCCATCTAAGTCTACGAAGACTGAGCATGGAATAAACTGTCACACAACCTCATCTTTCCAATACTGCAGTATTTGTGATTTTGTCTTGCCACTTAATACCAAGAATTCTTCGCAGACACCGCATATGAAAGCTGTTTAAATTTTTCTCTTGGTGTGAGTAAGTTGTCCAGGTTTCACTGCCATAAAGAAGAGTACTAAGGACACAGGCTTGATAGACAAGGACTTTTGTTTTGGCAGTAAGCTTCCTGTTCTCCCAGACTCTTTTTCTTAACCTGTTCATTTTTGTTGCTGCCTTACCAATCCGGATGTTGATTTCCTGATCTAGGGATAATTTGCTATTTACCACTGATCCTAGATATGTAAAATGGTCTACTATCTCTAGTTCGGCGTCGTCAATAAAGATTGATGGTACCCCATGTGCACCTTGTGACATAATCTGTGTCTTCTTTTTGCTAATTGTTAAACCAAATTCAGAACAAGCATTGGAGAATGCAGATAGTAGACATTGCAATTCTTCCTCAGAGTGGGTCGTAACTGCAGCATCATCTGCAAAAAGCAACTCTCTGATCAGTACCCTCCTAATTTTGGTCTTAGCCTTCAATCTCTGAGCATTGTAAAGGCCACCATCTGAGCGTGAGTGAATGTATATACCACCATCCTGATCAGGAAAGGCATATTTCAGTAGAAGTGAAAAGTATATTCCAAAGAGGGTGGGAGCTAGTACACAACCTTGCTTAACTCCACTCTTGATTTCAAATTCTTCAGAAGTTGCACCATCAAACTTGATTATACCCTTCATGTCTGTGTGGAATGATTCCACAATGGACAGAAGAGTTGGTGGGCAGCCAATCTTCTTTAGTGCCTTGAACAGACCCTCACGACTGACCAAATCAAATGTTTTTGTGAGGTCGATGAAAGCAATAAACAGTGGTTGATTCTGTTCACGGCATTTTTCTTGCATTTGTCGCAATGAGAATATCATATCAGTGGTAGACCGGTTCTGTCGAAAGCCATACTGTGATTCGGGGTAGACTGGATCTCCTAGGACTTGAAGTCTGCGCAGAACAATTCTGGCAAATACTTTTCCAACAATACACAGAAGTGAGATACCCCTATAGTTGTTGCAGTCGCTCCGATCGCCCTTGTTCTTGTACAGTGTTATGATGCTTGAATCTTTGAAATCCTGTGGGACTTGTCCTTCTCGCCAGCATAGCTCTATTAGCTGGTGGATCTGTATAGTGAGTGTGTCTTGCCCACTCCTGATAACCTCTATTGGAATCCCATCCTTACCTGGAGCCTTGCCAGATGCAAGTTCATTTATAGCACACTTAACTTCTGTTATGGTGGGAAGTGTGTCCAGGTGGTCAAGAGTTGGTAGAGCCTCTATGGCGTTGAGGGCATCATCCGCTAGTTTGGTCTCACTTGAGTAAAGCTCCAAATAGTGCTCTACCCATCTGTCCATCTGCTGTTTCTTATCAGTGATGATTTCTCCAGTCAAGGTTTTCAATGGTGCACTTCTCTTGATCACTGGACCACAGGCTTTCTTTATTCCTTCATACATGCTTCTTATGTTTCCCTTATCACTTGCAATTTGAATGGACTCACATAACTTGATCCAATAATCATTTGCACACTCCCTGGCAGCCTTTTGCACATCCTTCCTAGCTTGCCTTAGCTCACTCAGAGTGTTACGCGTTGGTCTTTCCTTGTTTCTTAAGAGAGCTTTCTTCTTCTTATCAATCAAGGGCTGCAGAGTCTCGCTGTTTGCCGCAAACCAGTCCTGCCTCTTATGATCCACAGTGCCGTAAACCCCTACGGCAGTTTTATAAAGAGTTTCCTTAATTTGACCCCACTTTTCATTTACTGTACAAGTTTCTGGTGTATCAGTGAAAGCGTCTTCAAGTTGCTGTTGAAACTGAAAGCGCTTTTCAGGATCGTGAGTTGCTTGCTTGCTTGTGTTCGTTGGCTTGAGCTCCAACGCGAAGTCCTGTATGTCGGATGAAGGCATCCTGTTGTCCAACATCAGTGTGATGTCATACAGGACCTGAGTTTTGCGTGAGTATCCGTTGTCCCATGTCTGGCTTATTGGTGTGCAGACTGGTGGTTCCTCGCCGTACAGGCAGACACTCTCCGACTTCGGAGGAATCGGCGATCCTACTGACTTTAGCCAGGACCCCGAAGGGACCTGTTGCCCAGGACGCTCGACGAGGACGCGTCAATAGGTCTTGGCCAGTATATAACCCGGCCCTGGTGCCTTGGAAACACCTCTGCGTCCCAGGATCGTGAGTGTTAATAATATTAATCCTGGGGCTAGATTTGTGTTTAGCTGTGTATATTCTCTTTGGTCTCACTCTAACTCTTGCAACAACCAAAGAATGATCCGTATCACAGTCAGCACTGTGGTAACTTCGAGTCAATGATATATGGTTCAGATGTTGTCTCCGTGTGATGATGAAGTCCAGCTGGTGCCAATGGCCGGATCTTGGATGTCTCCATGTGACCTTATGCATCTCTTTTGTTTTAAAAAAGGAGTTTGTAATACATAGGTCATTACTGGTGCAATGCTCCAGCAGCCTTTGCCCATTTTCATTCATGCGACCGATGTTGTATTTTCCAAGGCACACTGGCCATGAACTCGAGTCCTTGCCCACACGAGCATTGAAATCACCGAGCATATAAATGTAGGCAGATTTTGGAACTGCCTTGATCACGGAGTCTAACTCCTCATAGAACGAATCATTCACATCATCAGAGGAATCGAGTGTAGGTGCATATGCAGTAATAATGGTGGCAAACCCACAAGAGGTTGCCAAGCGCAGGGATAATAGTCTTTCATTTCCTCCTGCTGGAATTTCAATCATTCCCAGTAGCGAATTCTTCACTGCAAAGCCCACACCGTGTTGCCTTTTTTCTGCCTGCCCTCTACCCTTCCAGAAAAAGGTGTAATTGTTTTCCCTGAGTGACCCTTCCTCAGCGAGGCGAGTCTCCTGCAGGCCAGCAATACCAATGTTAAGACGATTGAGTTCGGCATCAATCACAGCCGTTTTTCTCACATCGTCAATATTGGTCAAGTCAGTGGAAAATCCTGGACACATGGTTCTCACGTTCCAGGTTGCAAGCCGTAGCTTGAGGTTTCTATTTTTAATTTTGTTTGTGCCTGGTGCATTGGTTTTACAGCCTGCGATTCAGATTTTGTCCTAGCCCCAAGCACCCATTGAAGCAGACAGGCTGTGGCGGATGAGCACCCAATTGGCTGGGGGCTGCCCAGCTTGAGGCGGGCGGTAGCTGATCAGTGACACCTGTAGGTGTCTTCCACCGTCAGAGACAACGCGTGGCGCCCCATGTCTACGCCAACTGATAAGGACTTATGCTTGCTTGCTTGCTTGTGTTCGTTGGCTTGAGCTCCAACGTGAAGTCCTGTATGTCGGATGAAGGCATCCTGTTGTCCAACATCAGTGTGATGTCATACAGTGACCTGAGTTTTGCGTGAGTATCCGTTGTCCCATGTCTGGCTTATTGGTGTGCAGACTGGTGGTTCCTCGCCGTACAGGCAGACACTCTCCGACTTCGGAAAACCCGTAACAGTTGCCTCTCGCTTTGGTTCCGAGACCAGTTAAGACCAGGGATGGAGTTATTACCTCTCCATAGCACAAAGCCTGGGCTAAAATATAGAGATCATGTGTTGCCCATGCAGCATGATCCCTCTCTCGGCCCGCCTAGTTCACTCCAGAGGAAAGGTTATATATATATATATATATATATATATATATATATATATATATATATATATATATATAAGTTGCATATCCCTTACAGGACGTTGCAGTCAACACCATTATTTTCAGCTGTTGTTGATGTTCTTGGCAAGATTACGCTCAGTATTTTGCCATTGCTTTCTGAGCGAACGGCTCACGTACCATGTAAGTAACCATGTATATATATATACAAAATGGTACCTGATGTTGAAAATGACCATGTGTTCACATGCATCAACTGTGGACGAACATTTACAGCGCCAATTGGAATTAACAGTCACATTCGCCACCGCCATGCGTATTAGTTATTAAGCCTTTTTGAAGCACAAACTATCGTCTGTCAAGACAGCAAGTTGCCAATGTAATGTAATATATATATATATACAGGTGTCATTAGGTGACAGCAACATAGAACTTTATAATCCCGTTCCTCTGGTGGCGCTAGGTGTTTCACGCACATGCGCAGCGCATAAACAAAATGATGACTGTACTCACGGAGCGTACAACCAAAGAGCAACATGCTGTTGTGCGTTTTTTTCTTTGTTTTGTGTGTGTGGGCAAGAGGACTGCCTGCAAAGGACATTCATAAGGATATGCTTCCTGTTTATGCTGACAAATGTTTGTCCCGTAAAGCGGTACATAGCTGGGCAGAAAAATGTTCTCAAGGAAGCTCTAACATTGTTGATGAAATCCGATCTGGTCGTCCTGTTGAGATTGCAACAGAAGCATCCATGCAGAGTGTGGAGGCAATGATTAGAGGTGAAAGGCGTGTAACGATATACTCTGTATTATCTGCAATAGGTGCTTACATGGTTCAGCATAAACCATAATGCATGATCGCTTGAAATTTAAGAAAGTGTACTCAAGGTGGGTGCCCAGACAATTGAAGGAGGACCACAACATGAACCGATTTGGCCTGTCCTTGCTTCATCTCTGTCGATACGAAGATGAAAGAGAAGACATGCTGAACAGAATTGTTAATGGGGACGAATTATGGGTGCATCACTACCAGCCCGAATCAAAGTGTGCTTTAATGCACACATGAAACATCCTTCTTCGCATTGTGTCCAAAAATTCAAGGTTACGCCATCAGCAGGGAAGGTTATGCTGACAGTGTTCTGGGATTATCAAGGAGTGCTTTTAACCAATTTCAGGAAGAAAGGTGACAATGCGAATTCTGAATCGTACTGTGAAGTTCTATCGATGCTTCATGGTGCAATTCGAAGAAAATGTCCAGGACAGCTGACTAGAGGAGTGTTTCTTCTTCATGACACTACCAGACCACATACGGCTCTATTGACTCAGGAGAAAATTAACCAACTAAGGTGGGAAGTTTTGGAACATCCACCTTACAGCCCCGACTTAGCCCCTAGCGATTTCCATCTTTTTGGTCCACTGAAAACCCACCTTGGCGAAAGACATTTCGCAAATGAAGCCGAAGTTGAATATGAAGTGAAAACGTGGTTAAGAAAACAGAACACGCAGCAACCGGTTTTGGAGGACTGCTAAAACGATGGGATAAGTGCATCAATGTTGATGGAAATTATGTTGAGAAATAAAGGGACAATGTATGTAAAAAAAAAAATTAATAAACTGATTTCAAGTTGTTATCATATTTAGTTATTTTTCTACAGCCATTTGTGACCTACTTATTGACTTCCCCTCGTATATATGTGACGGTGGGGAAAATAGCTTTCCCAAACCGTCAGAATACAGATCGATATATTGTTAGAATTTGAAAGTTACATGACATCGACCTTGAGTGGGGAGTTTCGAACTCAGGAGATGAGTTTAAGAACAAAATTGCAGACAAAGGCCTGGTTACCGGGTTTTCCCAAGTAAATAAGTCCAAAATTAACGTAAGCTTTGTCTAGAACTACCACGAGACAAAGGTAGGCACCGGATCTTGCAGATCTATGTGAACAAATACGCCCACTGTCCCAAAAGCAAATATGGCGGGGAGCCGGGATTTAAGATTAGGACGTTGAACTCGAAGTTGGACGTGGTGAGGTTATGAACAATGTGGGTTTGTAGAAGGCAAAGGCACAGTAAATGCTGTGTATATACTGAGAACAGTACTTCAACGTTCTATAGAAGTAAACAAAGATCTGTATCTTTGTTTATTGACTACACAAAGGCTTTCGATAAAGTGAGACACGTCGACATGATAAGGATGCTTGAAGATCTACAAATTGATGGAAAAGACATTAGACTTGTAAAACAACATATATTGGAAACAACAAGCTGCCATCAGAATTAATAACGATGTAGGTCAATATCAGCCTATTAAGAGAGGTGTGAGACAGGGATGTGTAATGTCTCCAGATCTGTTTTCCCTGTACAGTGAAAATATTTTCAGAAATATAGAGGATATGGAAGGAATCAACATTGTGGGACGATACATCAATAACATTAGATATGCAGATGATACAGTCTTGATTGCAGACAATGAACAGGACCTGCAAAATTTAGTAGATGCGGTTGTTGCACACAGTGAACAACTAGGGTTAGAACTGAATATTAAGAACAGACAGATTATGGTCATCACTGTGAAGAAGGAAATACCACAATGATATACGAGTAAATGGCATATTCTTAAGCAAGCGAATCGATATCGTTATCTCGGCATAGTCATAACATCTGATGGGAGATGCCTTGAAGAGATTAGAACAATAATTGCCATTGCGAAGGTAGCAATGGCAAGATGAAAAACATACTGACCAATAAAAAAATATCAATTGAAACGAGAAAAAAGAGTGTTGAAGTGCTACATAGAACCTATACTTTTGAGTGGATGTGAAGCTTGTACAATATGCAGTCAAGCTGAAAAACAGCTAATGGCTGTGGAGATGTGGTTTCTGAGGAGAATGCAAAGAATACTATGGACAGACAGAAAAACCAACGAACAAGTCCTTCAAGAAACAAATGAAGAACGTAAACTGATTAGAGACATTAGACGTAGACAGTCAAAACTTTTTGGGCACGTTATGAGAAGAAATGTCTTGGAGAACTTGGTGACGACTGGCAAGATCGAAGGGAAGAGACCAAAAGAAGACCGATAAGTAAATACCTGGATGTCTTGGCCGCATGGCATGGTCGAGACAGGAACACTGAGCTGATCCACGACTCTGGTGATCGAGTGAGATGGCAGAACATGACCGCCCACGCTAATCGGCATGGCACATGATGGATGGATGGATGGAGGTTATGCAGAATTAGTCATGAGTAGTAGGTAATGTTGTAAATCCATCTTATTGAGGCATAAAATACCTCATATACAAAGAACAAAGAAGGAGGTGCGGGAGATGCGGGGAGGTGCCGGAATAAAATAGTAAGCTCAAAGAAGGGGAGTGGGGGAACATAATTTATGCATAATCGATAGGTGTGGGCAGGCTGTTACGGGTTGATGTATTCGTATCTTTGATAAGATCGGCGAACATCTGTGAGCAAAAAGTCGATATTGCCGGCAGGTGTATATTAGTGTCGGGGTCGAGGGAGGTCGCTGGTGCCATCTGTTTTTAATTAAGGGCGGTGTCGGAATAAAATAATAAACGCAAAGAACGATGTGTGGGGTGGGTTGGTAAGTGGCGAAAGAGGGCGGGGATGCGTAGTTGGTCATAGTGGGATATCACCAATGTGTAACTGGGGTGTCTAGTGTGTTCCCTACCTGGCAACAGGTTCGAATCTCGAGGTGTGGTTGAGGTAGTGTGGTGGTGGTCGAGTGTGTAACGGAGCTAGGTGGTATCATTGGTGGTTCGAATAACGCTGCTGGTCGATAACGATGTCCGCCCTAGAAGGGGACTTTTAAATGTCTACTAAGGGGTGGTGAGGTCTTAGAGAGAAGTAATTGGTCGTAGATGGGTGTGGTTGGATATCACCACTGTGTAACTGGGGTGTCTAGTGGGTTCCCTACCATGCGACAGGTTCGAATCCTACTGTGAGATGGGGTAGTGTGGAGGTGGTCGAGTGTGTAACGGGGCTAGGTGGTGCCGTAGGCATCGTTTGAGAGTCGATTCACGCCGCGGTTCGATAAGGATGTCCACCCTAGGCGGCTCTTTTTAAGTGTATGCTAAACCGTAAATGTATAACAGTGGTGTCTAGTTGCTGCCATAGCGCTTGACAGGTTCGAAACCTATTGTGTGGTTGGGTAGTGTGGTGGTGGTCGAGTGTGTAACGGAGCTAGGTGGTACCATTGGTGGTTCGAATCACGCTGCTGGTCGATAACGATGTCCCCCCTAGACGGGGACTTTTAAAATGTCTACTAAGGGGTGGTGAGGGCTTAGAGAGGAGAAGTAATTGGTCGTAGAGGGGTGTGGCGGGATATCACCACTGTGTAACTGGGGTGTCTAGTGGGTTCCCTACCATGCGACAGATTCGAATCCTACTGTGAGATGGGGTAGTGTGGCGGTGGTCGAGTAAGAAACAGAGTTAGGTGGTGTCATTGGCGGATCGAATAACGGACCTAGTTGATAACTATAGCCAACATAGGTACAGGAGACTCGAATCCAGCGGTGTGGGGAATCTGTTAAAGTAACATTGGTGTCACGTGTTTCATATCTTTGGAAAGGTTGGTTTACAACAACTGTGACCAAAAAGTCGGCATTGTCCGCAGGTGTATAGTAAAAGAAATAATGTGTATTGTGAATTAGTTGTGCTGGCGACAGTTGGTACTATTAATTATATCACCATTATATGTTAATAAAGGAGAGCTCGATTGAATCGACCGAGGCGGGAGAGGTTACCTGACCCACAATTTACTCTGTAATGCCTATAGCGCCAGTTTCCCTATTGCAGTTATTGGTGCTCTGTAGAGACCTCTAGTGGTTTATACACTATTATTACACAGTATAAAGGGAAACTTTAAAAAAACACTAAAGATGGCGGCTTAGTGATATTCGTTGTTAAGGGGTTGATGAATTGTGAAAGGGGTAAATAATTGCGTTCGAACCACTATCATCATACAGAGTCAGATCGTTAAAAAAATCCTTGAAGAAAAAAAAAAAAAAAAAAAAAGAAAGAAAGAAAGAAAAGAAAAGAGTAAAGATGGCCATCCATGTCATCGTGGGTGTCGGGCTGGAATCAGATCGAACCTGAGGGTGACGTAATGTCATAACACTTAAACAACATGACCACTAGCTGTTCAATATCGCGGTCAAACTATGTGCAGGCCTCCATCCTTTGAGATGAGTCTGCTTGAGGCTTCTGGCGGCAGAGTGACTTGTGAAGCAAACAAACCGATGTGTGGCTTACAACCAATCAGGGTGTTTGTCTTATAATTGATCCACATTTTATGTTAGACAACCACTAATTGGCTGACAACTACTGTGGGCGGGGCTTACTTTATGTAATATATAACCAATTCACCTAACTCTCACTCACTTTGTGCTTTACAGAAGAACGACGAACGATCGAGTCTTCAATTTTGTGGTTATTCAACTGCTATTTGCCTTCAAGTGTGTAAAGGTTGCCAGGCACCCGTTTGTCTCAGTATCAACGGACTATCAACCATACATGCATCTACAGCTTTAGTGTATCTGTCTTCCAGTTCTGGGAAAATCACAACTGCCTTGTAAGAATTATCAATCAGCTTCTTACCCAGACGCATCCCAAGTGTAAACAACATCATTATTCTGCCATAGTTTACAACACCAGCGGCAAAGACTTCATCGCCGATTGAAACAAAGACTGGTACAACTTGTTCGGGTTTGATACCGCATACTAAGCTAGTGAACATTGCATCTTTTTGTTTGGGTATTTGGCGTCCTAAACTAGTCAACATCGAGTTATCTACCATTGGTTAATTGTAGAAACTAATTATATTCAACGCCATATTCAGAGGCTCGATGTGAACAGGTTTCAAGTCGAGGGTTGATTATCTCTCTATCAACTCGCTAGCGTACGTGCCTAAAAATATGTCTACTAGGCAATCATCTAAGAACCACTTATGTGCAACTTGTGGGAAAGGTTTCACTGATGCAAGTAATCTTCGTCGCCATATTCGGACCAGTCACGGTACCAAGGCGCAAGTATATTCGTGTCAAACTTGTGGTCATAATTTTAACAGGAAAGACAATCTACAACGTCACATTACAAAGAACACACAACACCAGGATCACCAACCAGTGTAATACCAACAGAAACTTCAACACATTGTTCACCAACTTTACGTAAGAGACCAGCGGCTACTAATAGCGAGGTGACAGTCAGCGAGAAGAATACTAAACAACATCAAAACGCCTATCCAGTTAGCGACACACAACCCAAGGATGAAGCGGCTTCTCTACACATGCTACCAGATGATGTCAAACAAGTATACACCGACAACTGGAATAGTATCAAAACACATCACAAGATAAACAAATATATGTCTGTCTATACATTTTTTATTGGTCCACAGACACAGCACCCTAAAGACTGGACAGATACCTTATACAAGATGTTTAACACTCAAAAGAGCATATTCAAAATCAACTTTAGTTATCATGTAGTCCTTAGGCACATCCAAACACAAGCTCTTCGCTTTTTTCATGCATCTTCCAATAACGCTTCTGTCTTAGAAATTTCACAACTAATTCGAAGCAGACAAAACTTTGACGATTTTATCAAAACAGTACACGAACACGACATTCTTATATACGCTAGGCAACAACGTCCAAATACCAAATACACTACAGAGACGATTCCAGCTATAAGTTTTTATCTCTATCATATCCCAGAATTCTGTCTCATTTAATAAATAACCACCATTTTATGACCAAGGTTCGACATCATTGTACATGGTGTGTATATGAGCATACTATGTATAACATCCCATATTGCATCATCCATTTTTATACTGATATTGTGTTTCTTTTTATTTTTGTAAAATTTACTGGAAATACTGTAAAATAAACAGTTATATGTATAATAATTGCGTGTCCTTGTTGGTTTTTAGTGTTGACGGTGCATATGGGTGTCATGTGATGAGCGGGTGTTACATGTTGATGATCAAGTCAAGAAATATTTCAACCAATCTTATAAATATATCGATCAAACAGGAAAATGTGTTAACCAAAGATGAAAACTATGGGTCAAGTAAAGAAAAAAGTTCAAACAAGCTTATAAAAAATAGGAAAAAATGCTAGTTAAAATAATAAAAAGGGTGGTCAAATACAGAAATATCTCATCCGAACTTATAACAAGTAAGAAAATATACTAGTAAAATCATGAAATATGTCGACCGAAGTAATACAATAGGCAGAACGATGGACAAACGTATAAATATTTCATTCAATCTTATAAAGACTAGGATAAAAAGGTTAGCCAAATCAAATAAAAGGCTGACCAAACTTATAATTAGCTCATCCAACCTTATAAAAAGTAGGAAAATTTGTTAGCCAAATAGGCAAAATATTGGTCAGATACACAAATATCTCAATCAAACTTATAAACAGTAGGAAAAAAGGCTAGTCAAACTAATAAAAATGATGGCCAAATACATAAATATCTCGACCAAACTTATAAAAAAGTAGGAGAATTGTTAGCCAAACTGACAAAACTGTTAACCAAAATAAGAAATATTTCGACCAACATTATAAAAACACAGGAAAAATGGTAACCAAACTAATTAAAAATAGTAATCAAAATAGGAAAATCTCGACCAAACTTATAAAAAGTAGGAAAATTGTAAGTCAAATGTAAAAAATATGGGGCAAATAGGAAATCATATTAACCAAATTGGAAAAATATCGCTCAAACTTATAAATAGCGCGACCAAACTTATAAAAGGTAGGAAAATGTGTTAGCCGAATGGTGAAAATATTGCTCAAATTAAGAAACATGTCGACCGAAGTAGGAAAATACGTGATTCAATGTATAAAAACGTTGGCTAAATACAGAAAGATGTCGACCAAACTGATAAAAATCTCCGCCAAACTTATGAAATGTAGGAATCTTTGTTAACCAAAAGGGGAAAATGTTGGCCAAATACAGAAATATCTCTACCAAACTTATGAAAAGTAGGAACATTTGTTAATCAAATGGGAAAAAAATATTGGCCATGTAAAGAAATAGCGCATCCAAACCGACAAAATATAGGATACTTTATTAGCCAA
Source organism: Cepaea nemoralis (assembly GCA_014155875.1). NCBI lineage: Eukaryota > Metazoa > Mollusca > Gastropoda > Stylommatophora > Helicidae > Cepaea > Cepaea nemoralis. The sequence continues at coordinate 200,483 of JACEFZ010025701.1, forward strand.
AGGTGAAAACTATTGACCAAGTAAATAAATTGCTCGTCCAACCCCATAAAAGGTAGGAAAATTTCTTACCCAAATGTGAAAAAGATCGGCCAAACTTATAAATGGCTCATCCAAACTTATAAAAAGTAGAAAAACAATATTAGCCAAATCAACTAAAAGTCTGACCAAACTTATAAATATATCATCCAAACTGACCAAAGTAATAAAACTATTGGGTAAATATAGAAATATGTCGACCAAACTTTTACAAATCTCCGGTAAGTTTATGAAAAATAGGAAATTTTGTTAACTAAATGTGAAAAAATATCGACCAAACTTATAAAAAGCTCTGCTAAACTTATGAAAAGTAGGAAACTTTGTTAACCCATACAAAGACAATTATTAACCAAAGATAGAAAAATATCGACCTAAATAGGAAAATTTGTTAGCCAAATGGGAAAAATATTGGCTAAGTAAACACATATTTCAACCAAACTTATAAATATGTCATCCAAATTTACAAAATATAGGAAAATTTGTCGACCAAGTAAGAAAATATATTACCAAAACTGGAAAAGACACTAATCAAAGTGAGAAAAATACCAACCAAACTAAGAAATATGTATGGTAAAATAAGAATAAAGTTGGCCAAAGTAATAAATACGCTAGCCAAATGAAGAAATATTAACCAAAAGGAGAAAAAATTATAGCAAACTAAGAAATTTGCTTTCACAACTTGTCGAATTGCCCTACCAACTACCCCATTTGTTTTCACAACTTATCAAATTGACCAATTAACCTCACAAATTGCCCACTGACTCTCACAATTTTACCACTTACCATTACAACGTGTCGACTCCCTCTCACAATTTACCCAAAGGGGTTTACTATAGGTATTATATATCCACAATCAAGCTCTCTCACACTCCCAAGAATAACGAAATACTGGGATTTAAGCCTGTTTTTAATCAATTTCTTTGTTTGCAGTCAAAGCATAGAAATTCCGCCAACCACCTTGTTGTTGAAGTATCCAAGGACTTAGTTTATCAGCCATATATTCGCCTACAGATTTAGCGAAGTCCTCTTCCAGGTTTTGAACATTCACATCGGCGTTGTAAGAATTATCAACCAGATGCTTACCCAGACGCATGCCAAAACCACTAGACGCGTGTTTTAGACAAGTTGAATGTTCTTGTCGAACTTTACTTTTTAAATTTTAATTAACAGTGACCATACTGATCGATAATCACATCCCTTGTCTAAAACACGCGTCTAGTGGTTTCGGTGACAACCGTTTTATCTCCAGTAGGTTGACCGTTCAGAAGAGACGAGTTCATCTCTTTATACAAGTATTATGTTATTATCCATTTTGATCACTTTGCACCGTTTCACAATAGTGGATCAGCAGTTTGACTGCTAGACATCTTTTGATGAACGTTAGCTATCAGTATAATAATGACACAAGCAACGATTGACTTGAAACAAGTTCATAGCCAGATGGTGAATATGGCGCTGACTATTATTAGTTCCTACAATTCCAAAAAGGCAAATAACTCGACGTTGTCTGGTTTAGTCGGTCAAATAGCCAAACAACAATCTGTGTTGTTCACGAGACTAGAAGACAGTATCAAGCCCGAACATGTTTTCCAAGTCTTTGTTTTAGTCAGTGATGAATTCTTTGGTGATAACGTCATCAACTATGGGAGAATAATTATGCTGATTACCTTTGGCATGCGTCTGGGTAAGCATCTGGTTGATAATTCTTACAACGCCGATGTGAATGTTCAAAACCTGGAAGAGGACTTCGCTAAATCTGTAGGCGAATATATGGCTGATAAACTAAGTCCTTGGATACTTCAACAACAAGGTGGTTGGCGGAATTTCTATGCTTTGACTGCAAACAAAGAAATTGATTAAAAACAGGCTTAAATCCCAGTATTTCGTTATTCTTGTGAGTGTGAGAGAGCTTGATTGTGGATATATAATACCTATAGTAAACCCCTTTGGGTAAATTGTGAGAGGGAGTCGACACGTTGTAATGGCAAGTGGTAAAATTGTGAGAGTCAGTGGGGAATTTGTGAGGTTAATTGGTCAATTTGATAAGTTGTGAAAACAAATGGGGTAGTTGGTAGGGCAATTCGACAAGTTGTGAAAGCAAATTTCTTAGTTTGCTATAATTTTTTCTCCTTTTGGTTAATATTTCTTCATTTGGCTAGCGTATTTATTACTTTGGCCAACTTTATTCTTATTTTACCATACATATTTCTTAGTTTGGTTGGTATTTTTCTCACTTTGATTAGTGTCTTTTCCAGTTTTGGTAATATATTTTCTTACTTGGTCGACAAATTTTCCTATATTTTGTAAATTTGGATGACATATTTATAAGTTTGGTTGAAATATGTGTTTACTTAGCCAATATTTTTCCCATTTGGCTAACAAATTTTCCTATTTAGGTCGATATTTTTCTATCTTTGGTTAATAATTGTCTTTGTATGGGTTAACAAAGTTTCCTACTTTTCATAAGTTTAGCAGAGCTTTTTATAAGTTTGGTCGATATTTTTTCACATTTAGTTAACAAAATTTCCTATTTTTCATAAACTTACCGGAGATTTGTAAAAGTTTGGTCGACATATTTCTATATTTACCCAATAGTTTTATTACTTTGGTCAGTTTGGATGATATATTTATAAGTTTGGTCAGACTTTTAGTTGATTTGGCTAATATTGTTTTTCTACTTTTTATAAGTTTGGATGAGCCATTTATAAGTTTGGCCGATCTTTTTCACATTTGGGTAAGAAATTTTCCTACCTTTTATGGGGTTGGACGAGCAATTTATTTACTTGGTCAATAGTTTTCACCTTTGGCTAATAAAGTATCCTATATTTTGTCGGTTTGGATGCGCTATTTCTTTACATGGCCAATATTTTTTTCCCATTTGATTAACAAATGTTCCTACTTTTCATAAGTTTGGTAGATATATTTCTGTATTTGGCCAACATTTTCCCCTTTTGGTTAACAAAGATTCCTACATTTCATAAGTTTGGCGGAGATTTTTATCAGTTTGGTCGACATCTTTCTGTATTTAGCCAACGTTTTTATACATTGAATCACGTATTTTCCTACTTCGGTCGACATGTTTCTTAATTTGAGCAATATTTTCACCATTCGGCTAACACATTTTCCTACCTTTTATAAGTTTGGTCGCGCTATTTATAAGTTTGAGCGATATTTTTCCAATTTGGTTAATATGATTTCCTATTTGCCCCATATTTTTTACATTTGACTTACAATTTTCCTACTTTTTATAAGTTTGGTCGAGATTTTCCTATTTTGATTACTATTTTTAATTAGTTTGGTTACCATTTTTCCTGTGTTTTTATAATGTTGGTCGAAATATTTCTTATTTTGGTTAACAGTTTTGTCAGTTTGGCTAACAATTCTCCTACTTTTTTATAAGTTTGGTCGAGATATTTATGTATTTGGCCATCATTTTTATTAGTTTGACTAGCCTTTTTTCCTACTGTTTATAAGTTTGATTGAGATATTTGTGTATCTGACCAATATTTTGCCTATTTGGCTAACAAATTTTCCTACTTTTTATAAGGTTGGATGAGCTAATTATAAGTTTGGTCAGCCTTTTATTTGATTTGGCTAACCTTTTTATCCTAGTCTTTATAAGATTGAATGAAATATTTATACGTTTGTCCATCGTTCTGCCTATTGTATTACTTCGGTCGACATATTTCATGATTTTACTAGTATATTTTCTTACTTGTTATAAGTTCGGATGAGATATTTCTGTATTTGACCACCCTTTTTATTATTTTAACTAGCATTTTTTCCTATTTTTTATAAGCTTGTTTGAACTTTTTTCTTTACTTGACCCATAGTTTTCATCTTTGGTTAACACATTTTCCTGTTTGGTCGATATATTTATAAGATTGGTTGAAATATTTCTTGACTTGATCATCAACATGTAACACCCGCTCATCACATGACACCCATATGCACCGTCAACACTAAAAACCAACAAGGACACGCAATTATTATACATATAACTGTTTATTTTACAGTATTTCCAGTAAATTTTACAAAAATAAAAAGAAACACAATATCAGTATAAAAATGGATGATGCAATATGGGATGTTATACATAGTATGCTCATATACACACCATGTACAATGGATGTCGAACCTTGGTCATAAAATGGTGGTTATTTATTAAATGAGACAGAATTCTGGGATATGATAGAGATAAAAACTTATAGCTGGAATCGTCTCTGTAGTGTATTTGGTATTTGGACGTTGTTGCCTAGCGTATATAAGAATGTCGTGTTCGTGTACTGTTTTGATAAAATCGTCAAAGTTTTGTCTGCTTCGAATTAGTTGTGAAATTTCTAAGACAGAAGCGTTATTGGAAGATGCATGAAAAAAGCGAAGAGCTTGTGTTTCGATGTGCCTAAGGACTACATGATAACTAAAGTTGATTTTGAATATGCTCTTTTGAGTGTTAAACATCTTGTATAAGGTATCTGTCCAGTCTTTAGGGTGCTGTGTCTGTGGACCAATAAAAAATGTATAGACAGACATATATTTGTTTATCTTGTGATGTGTTTTGATACTATTCCAGTTGTCGGTGTATACTTGTTTGACATCATCTGGTAGCATGTGTAGAGAAGCCGCTTCATCCTTGGGTTGTGTGTCGCTAACTGGATAGGCGTTTTGATGTTGTTTAGTATTCTTCTCGCTGACTGTCACCTCGCTATTAGTAGCCGCTGGTCTCTTACGTAAAGTTGGTGAACAATGTGTTGAAGTTTCTGTTGGTATTACACTGGTTGGTGATCCTGGTGTTGTGTGTTCTTTTGTAATGTGACGTTGTAGATTGTCTTTCCTGTTAAAATTATGACCACAAGTTTGACACGAATATACTTGCGCCTTGGTACCGTGACTGGTCCGAATATGGCGACGAAGATTACTTGCATCAGTGAAACCTTTCCCACAAGTTGCACATAAGTGGTTCTTAGATGATTGCCTAGTAGACATATTTTTAGGCACGTACGCTAGCGAGTTGATAGAGAGATAATCAACCCTCGACTTGAAACCTGTTCACATCGAGCCTCTGAATATGGCGTTGAATATAATTAGTTTCTACAATTAACCAATGGTAGATAACTCGATGTTGACTAGTTTAGGACGCCAAATACCCAAACAAAAAGATGCAATGTTCACTAGCTTAGTATGCGGTATCAAACCCGAACAAGTTGTACCAGTCTTTGTTTCAATCGGCGATGAAGTCTTTGCCGCTGGTGTTGTAAACTATGGCAGAATAATGATGTTGTTTACACTTGGGATGCGTCTGGGTAAGAAGCTGATTGATAATTCTTACAAGGCAGTTGTGATTTTCCCAGAACTGGAAGACAGATACACTAAAGCTGTAGATGCATGTATGGTTGATAGTCCGTTGATACTGAGACAAACGGGTGCCTGGCAACCTTTACACACTTGAAGGCAAATAGCAGTTGAATAACCACAAAATTGAAGACTCGATCGTTCGTCGTTCTTCTGTAAAGCACAAAGTGAGTGAGAGTTAGGTGAATTGGTTATATATTACATAAAGTAAGCCCCGCCCACAGTAGTTGTCAGCCAATTAGTGGTTGTCTAACATAACATGTGGATCAATTATAAGACAAACACCCTGATTGGTTGTAAGCCACACATCGGTTTGTTTGCTTCACAAGTCACTCTGCCGCCAGAAGCCTCAAGCAGACTCATCTCAAAGGATGGAGGCCTGCACATAGTTTGACCGCGATATTGAACAGCTAGTGGTCATGTTGTTTAAGTGTTATGACATTACGTCACCCTCAGGTTCGATCTGATTCCAGCCCGACACCCACGATGACATGGATGGCCATCTTTACTCTTTTCTTTTCTTTCTTTCTTTCTTTTTTTTTTTAAATTTTTTTCTTCAAGGATTTTTTTAACGATCTGACTCTGTATGATGATAGTGGTTCGAACGCAATTATCTACCCCTTTCACAATTCATCAACCCCTTAACAACGAATATCACTAAGCCGCCATCTTTAGTGTTTTTTTAAAGTTTCCCTTTATACTGTGTAATAATAGTGTATAAACCACTAGAGGTCTCTACAGAGCACCAATAACTGCAATAGGGAAACTGGCGCTATAGGCATTACAGAGTAAATTGTGGGTCAGGTAACCTCTCCCGCCTCGGTCGATTCAATCGAGCTCTCCTTTATTAACATATAATGGTGATATAATTAATAGTACCAACTGTCGCCAGCACAACTAATTCACAATACACATTATTTCTTTTACTATACACCTGCGGACAATGCCGACTTTTTGGTCACAGTTGTTGTAAACCAACCTTTCCAAAGATATGAAACACGTGACACCAATGTTACTTTAACAGATTCCCCACACCGCTGGATTCGAGTCTCCTGTACCTATGTTGGCTATAGTTATCAACTAGGTCCGTTATTCGATCCGCCAATGACACCACCTAACTCTGTTACTTACTCGACCACCTCCACACTACCCCATCTCACAGTAGGATTCGAATCTGTCGCATGGTAGGGAACCCACTAGACACCCCAGTTACACAGTGGTGATATCCCGCCACACCCCTCTACGACCAATTACTTCTCCTCTCTAAGCCCTCACCACCCCTTAGTAGACATTTTAAAAGTCCCCGTCTAGGGGGGACATCGTTATCGACCAGCAGCGTGATTCGAACCACCAATGGTACCACCTAGCTCCGTTACACACTCGACCACCACCACACTACCCAACCACACAATAGGTTTCGAACCTGTCAAGCGCTATGGCAGCAACTAGACACCACTGTTATACATTTACGGTTTAGCATACACTTAAAAAGAGCCGCCTAGGGTGGACATCCTTATCGAACCGCGGCGTGAATCGACTCTCAAACGATGCCTACGGCACCACCTAGCCCCGTTACACACTCGACCACCTCCACACTACCCCATCTCACAGTAGGATTCGAACCTGTCGCATGGTAGGGAACCCACTAGACACCCCAGTTACACAGTGGTGATATCCAACCACACCCATCTACGACCAATTACTTCTCTCTAAGACCTCACCACCCCTTAGTAGACATTTAAAAGTCCCCTTCTAGGGCGGACATCGTTATCGACCAGCAGCGTTATTCGAACCACCAATGATACCACCTAGCTCCGTTACACACTCGACCACCACCACACTACCTCAACCACACCTCGAGATTCGAACCTGTTGCCAGGTAGGGAACACACTAGACACCCCAGTTACACATTGGTGATATCCCACTATGACCAACTACGCATCCCCGCCCTCTTTCGCCACTTACCAACCCACCCCACACATCGTTCTTTGCGTTTATTATTTTATTCCGACACCGCCCTTAATTAAAAACAGATGGCACCAGCGACCTCCCTCGACCCCGACACTAATATACACCTGCCGGCAATATCGACTTTTTGCTCACAGATGTTCGCCGATCTTATCAAAGATACGAATACATCAACCCGTAACAGCCTGCCCACACCTATCGATTATGCATAAATTATGTTCCCCCACTCCCCTTCTTTGAGCTTACTATTTTATTCCGGCACCTCCCCGCACCTCCCGCACCTCCTTCTTTGTTCTTTGTATATGAGGTATTTTATGCCTCAATAAGATGGATTTACAACATTACCTACTACTCATACTAATTCTGCATAACCTCCATCCATCCATCCATCATGTGCCATGCCGATTAGCGTGGGCGGTCATGTTCTGCCATCTCACTCGATCACCAGAGTCGTGGATCAGCTCAGTGTTCCTGTCTCGACCATGCCATGCGGCCAAGACCATCCAGGTATTTACTTTCTTGTCTTCCCTTTTAGTCTCTTCCCTTCGATCTTGCCAGTCGTCACCAAGTTCTCCAAGTAATTTCTTCTCATAACGTGCCCAACAAAAGTTTGACTGTCTACGTCTAATGTCTCTAATCAGTTTACGATTCTTCATTTGTTTCTTGAAGGACTTGTTCGTGGTTTTTCTGTCTGTCCATGGTATTCTTTGCATTTCCTCAGAAACCACATTTCCACAGCCATCAGCTGTTTTCAGCTTGACTGCTTATTGTCCAAGCTTCACATCCATACAAAAGTATAGGTTCTATGTAGCACTTCAACAGCTCTTTTCTCGTTTCAATTGATATATTTTTATTGGTCAGTATGTTTTTCATCTTGCAAAAGGCTACCTCGCAATGGCAATTCTTGTTCTAATCTCTTCAAGGCATCTCCCATCAGATGTTAGGACTAGTGCCGAGATAACTGTATCGATTCACGCTGCTTAAGAATATGCCCATTTACTCTATATCACATTGTGGTATTTTCCTTCTTCCCAGTGACGACCATAATCTGGTCTTCTTATATTCAGTTCTAACCCTAGTTGTTCACTGTGTGCAACAACCGCATCTACTAAATTTTGCAGGTCCTGTTCATTGTCTGCAATCAAGACTGTATCATCTGCATATCTAATGTTATTGATGTATCGTCCGCACAATGTTGATTCCTTCCATATCTTCTATATGTCTGAAAATATTTTCACTGTACAGGAAAACAGATCTGGAGACATTACACATCCCTGTCTCACACCTCTCTTTAATAGGCTGATATTGACCTACATCGTTATCATTCTGATGGCAGCTTGTTGTTTCCAATATATGTTGTTTTACAAGTCTAATGTCTTTTCCATCAATTTGTAGATCTTCAAGCATCCTTATCATGTAGGCATGTCTCACTTTATCGAAAGCCTTGTGTTAGTCAATAAACAAAGATACAGATCTTTGTTTACTTCTATAGAACGTTGAAGTACTGTTCTCAGTATATACACAGCATTTACTGTGCCTTTGCCTTCTACAAACCCACATTGTTCATACCTCACCACGTCCAACTTCGAGTTCAACGTCCTAATCTTAAATCCCGGCTCCCCGCCATATTTGCTTTTGGGACAGTGGGCGTATTTGTTCACATAGATCTGCAAGATCCGGTGCCTACCTTTGTCTCGTGGTAGTTCTAGACAAGCTTACGTTAATTTTGGACTTATTTACTTGGGAAAACCCGGTAACCAGCCTTTGTCTGCAATTTTGTTCTTAAACTCATCTCCTGAGTTCGAAACTCCCCACTCAAGGTCGATGTCATGTAACTTTCAAATTCTAACAATATATCGATCTGTATTCTGACGGTTTGGGAAAGCTATTTTCCCACCGTCACATATATACGAGGGAAGTCAATAAGTAGGTCACAAATGGCTGTAGAAAAATAACTAAATATGATAACAACTTGAAATCAGTTTATTAATTTTTTTTTTTACATACATTGTCCTTTATTTCTCAACATAATTTCCATCAACATTGATGCACTTATCCCATCGTTTTAGCAGTCCTCCAAAACCGGTTGCTGCGTGTTCTGTTTTCTTAACCACGTTTTCACTTCATATTCAACTTCGGCTTCATTTGCGAAATGTCTTTCGCAAGGTGGGTTTTCAGTGGACCAAAAGATGGAAATCGCTAGGGGCTAAGTCGGGGCTGTAGGTGGATGTTCCAAAACTTCCCACCTTAGTTGGTTAATTTTCTCCTGAGTCAATAGAGCCGTATGTGGTCTGGTAGTGTCATGAAGAAGAAACACTCCTCTAGTCAGCTGTCCTGGACATTTTCTTCGAATTGCACCATGAAGCATCGATAGAACTTCACAGTACGATTCAGAAATTCGCATTGTCACCTTTCTTCCTGAAATTGTTAAAAGCACTCCTTGATAATCCCAGAACACTGTCAGCATAACCTTCCCTGCTGATGGCGTAACCTTGAATTTTTGGACACAATGCGAAGAAGGATGTTTCATGTGTGCATTAAAGCACACTTTGATTCGGGCTGGTAGTGATGCACCCATAATTCGTCCCATTAACAATTCTGTTCAGCATGTCTTCTCTTTCATCTTCGTATCGACAGAGATGAAGCAAGGACAGGCCAAATCGTTTCATGTTGTGGTCCTCCTTCATTGTCTGGGCACCCACCTTGAGTACACTTTCTTAAATTCAAGCGATCATGCATTATGGTTTATGCTGAACCATGTAAGCACCTATTGCAGATAATACAGAGTATATCGTTTACACGCCTTTCACCTCTAATCATTGCCTCCACACTCTGCATGGATGCTTCTGTTGCAATCTCACAGGACGACCAGATCGGATTTCATCAACAATGTTAGAGCTTCCTTGAGAACATTTTTCTGCCCAGCTATGTACCGCTTTACGGGACAAACATTTGTCAGCATAAACAGGAGCATATCCTTATGAATGTCCTTGCAGGCAGTCCTCTTGCCCACACACACAAAACAAAGAAAAAAACGCACAACAGCATGTTGCTCTTTGGTTGTACGCTCCGTGAGTACAGTCATCATTTTGTTTATGCGCTGCGCATGTGCGTGAAACACCTAGCGCCACCAAGGAACGGGATTATAAGTTCTATGTTGCTGTCACACCTAATGACACCTGTATATATATATATATTACATTACATTGGCAACTTGCTGTCTTGACAGACGATAGTTTGTGCTTCAAAAAGGCTTATAACTAATACGCATGGCGGTGGCGAATGTGACTGTTAATTCCAATTGGCGCTGTAAATGTTCGTCCACAGTTGATGCATGTGAACACATGGTCATTTTCAACATCAGGTACCATTTTTGTATATATATATACATGGTTACTTACATGGTACGTGAGCCGTTCGCTCAGAAAGCAATGGCAAAATACTGAGCGTAATCTTGCCAGAACATCAACAACAGCTGAAAATAATGGTGTTGACTGCAACGTCCTGTAAGGGATATGCAACTTATATATATATATATATATATATATATATATATATATTATATATATATAATATATATATATACCTTTCCTCTGGAGTGAACTAGGCGGGCCGAGAGAGGGATCATGCTGCATGGGCAACACATGATCTCTATATTTTAGCCCAGGCTTTGTGCTATGGAGAGGTAATAACTCCATCCCTGGTCTTAACTGGTCTCGGAACCAAAGCGAGAGGCAACTGTTACGGGTTTTCCGAAGTCGGAGAGTGTCTGCCTGTACGGCGAGGAACCACCAGTCTGCACACCAATAAGCCAGACATGGGACAACGATACTCACGCAAAACTCAGGTCACTGTATGACATCACACTGATGTTGGACAACAGGATGCCTTCATCCGACATACAGGACTTCACGTTGGAGCTCAAGCCAACGAACACAGCAAGCAAGCAAGCATAAGTCCTTATCAGTTGGCGTAGACATGGGGCGCCACGCGTTGTCTCTGACGGTGGAAGACACCTACAGGTGTCACTGATCAGCTACCGCCCGCCTCAAGCTGGGCACCCCCAGCCAATTGGGTGCTCATTCCGCCACAGCCTGTCTGCTTCAATGGGTGCTTGGGCTAGGACAAAATCTGAATCGCAGGCTGTAAAACCAATGCACCGGCACAAACAAAATTAAAAATAGAACCTCAAGCTACGGCTTGCAACCTGGAACGTGAGAACCATGTGTCCAGGATTTTCCACTGACTTGACCAATATTGACGATGTGAGAAAAACGGCTGTGATTGATGCCGAACTCAATCGTCTTAACATTGGTATTGCTGGCCTGCAGGAGACTCGCCTCGCTGAGGAAGGGTCACTCAGGGAAAACAATTACACCTTTTTCTGGAAGGGTAAGAGGCAGGCAGAAAAAAGGCAACACGGTGTGGGCTTTGCAGTGAAGAATTCGCTACTGGGAATGATTGAATTCCAGCAGGAGGAAATGAAAGACTATTATCCCTGCGCTTGGCAACCTCTTGTGGGTTTGCCACCATTATTACTGCATATGCACCTACACTCGATTCCTCTGATGATGTGAATGATTCGTTCTATGAGGAGTTAGACTCCGTGATCAAGGCAGTTCCAAATCTGCCTACATTTATATGCTCGGTGATTTCAATGCTCGTGTGGGCAAGGACTCGAGTTCATGGCCAGTGTGCCTTGGAAAATACAACATCGGTCGCATGAATGAAAATGGGCAAAGGCTGCTGGAGCATTGCACCAGTAATGACCTATGTATTACAACTCCTTTTTTAAAACAAAGAGATGCATAAGTCACATGGAGACATCCAAGATCCGCCATTGGCACCAGCTGGACTTCATCATCACACGGAGACAACATCTGAACCATATATCATTGACTCGAAGTTACCACAGTGCTGACTGTGATACGATCATTCTTTGGTTGTTGCAAGAGTTAGAGTGAGACCAAAGAGAATATACACAGCTAAACACAAATCTAGCCCCAGGATTAATATTATTAACACTCACGATCCTGGACGCAGAGGTGTTTCCAAGGCACCAGGGCCGGGTTATATACTGGCCAAGACCTATTGACGCGTCCTCGTCGAGCGTCCTGGCACAGGTCCCTTCGGGGTCCTGGCTAAAGTCAGTAGGATCGCCGATTCCTCCGAAGTCGGAGAGTGTCTGCCTGTACGCCGAGGAACCACCAGTCTGCACACCAATAAGCCAGACATGGGACAACGGATACTCACGCAAACTCAGGTCCTGTATGACATCACACTGATGTTGGACAACAGGATGCCTTCATCCGACATACAGGACTTCGCGTTGGAGCTCAAGCCAACGAACACAAGCAAGCAAGCAACTCACGATCCTGAAAAGCGCTTTCAGTTTCAACAGCAACTTGAAGACGCTTTCACTGATACACCAGAAACTTGTACAGTAAATGAAAGTGGGGTCAAATTAAGGAAACTCTTTATAAAACTGCCGTAGGGGTTTACGGCACTGTGGATCATAAGAGGCAGGACTGTTTGCGGCAAACAGCGAGACTCTGCAGCCTTGATTGATAAGAAGAAAGCTCTCTAAGAAACAAGGAAAGACCAACGCGTAACACTCTGAGTGAGCTAAGGCAAGCTAGGAAGGATGTGCAAAAGGCTGCCAGGGAGTGTGCAAATGATTATTGGATCAAGTTATGTGAGTCCATTCAATTGCAAGTGATAAGGGAAACATAAGAAGCATGTATGAAGGAATAAGAAAGCCTGTGTCCAGTGATCAAGAGAAGTGCACCATTGAAAACCTTGACTGGAGAAATCATCACTGATAAGAACAGCAGATGGACAGATGGGTAAGCACTATTTGGAGCTTTACTCAAGTGAGACCAAACTAGCGGATGATGCCCTCAACGCCATAGAGGCTCTACCACTCTTGACCCCTGACACACTTCCACCATAACAGAAGTTAGTGTGCTATTATATGAACTTGCATTCTGGCAAGGCTCCAGTAAGGATGGGTTCCATAGAGGTTACAGGAGTGGGCAAGACAACTGAC
>JACEFZ010025702.1:0-62500 GCA_014155875.1 Cepaea nemoralis
CTTGTAAGCATAGTTCGAGATTCACTCTTGTAACACAGTCAATAGTCTCGCTATTTTTCCGTGTTGCAAATCGCAGTCTGGAGGAAGAGATAGATGATATGACTATGGACAGTAAAATTTGTACATACTGACTTTGACACCGCATATTGAGTTTTATATAGATTTGACACATTTTGAAGAGAAAGAGTATTTGCAATCGTATACATTAGTGATATACATCATTTAATACTTAGTGACCACAGAGCATGAATCTATAGATTCTCCTGTGTCAGACATTACTTTTTCCCTCTGTAGAGTGAGCTGGGATAATGTTCAGTACTGACATGTGTAATACAGACATGTGTCCATACACTGCATAGAAAGAGGATATGGTCGTAACGCTATCTGTTACACTACAATAGTGAGACCTGATATGTACACATACTGTTTGTGCGTTCTAGATCGTGTGGGCCACGTGAGCAATGAGGGACTGGTCGTCTGGTTTGAATCTGTAGATGACAATCATATATACATTTTAGTGAAAATAGAAGTATGATAAGGAAAAACATGTTTCATATGTATGCATGGAATGCACACAACGCTACCGCGACACGATTACAGCAGATGATGTCTGAGAGTACAGACAATTTTGTTTCACCCGGCATGATACTATCGTAGGCACTATCGAGGTGGGAGCGTCATTTCTCCCACGCTCCCACTCGATGATAAATGTGAAGCTGATGTTGATTCCCAACCGTCATAGTATCTGTGTAGTATCCTGATACCGGGCGGGTATACCTTGCGGTGTATGATTCTTGTTATGGCCTCATGTAGCTTTTGAGCTATACACTAGTGACAGCACTATACCGACTTGACGACTGTAACAGACAATATAGCCACACACACAGTGCTACTTACCACGGTGGTCTATTCGCTGAGTGTTTCGTAGGTCTTGTGTGCAAGCGTAGTGTCTTAACCCGCCACTTGCGGCCTTTTATCATACTGTATGCTGATGCAACATAGAAACATGTCTAAGCATGTTCAAGACGCAGGTTTACCTCGAGTCAGTACACTCTGCGTCCTCCTCCGTTTTCCCACTAAAGACAGGTCTGAAAACACGTTCACGCCACGGTTACTCGTTGGACATAGCCCCGTGCTGAGTAACCCAGTCGGTCCACCTCAGATGATGCTGGTGATGATGAGCTGATGATGATGATTAAATAATAATAATGATTGTTTGTGTTGGTGGTGGGTGATGATGTGGTGGTAATCCTGATGACAGACACTACAGACGATCATGGGTACCGAAAGGTCAGAAAGACATCGCAAGCTTGGCTGAGAAGCCTGAATGCTGGGGCTGACTGCGACGTCCTGTAAATGCAACCATAACACCTTGACTGTAGTATGTAAAGATAGGACACAACTATAGTACGAGTGATAGCGTTGGTTGTGAGATGACACCGAATATTAAAGTTTCCTATGAGGCGGGCACATGCGTGCGCACGAAAGCACACATCTCACGCACGCATTTCACCCCATCGCCTCTTGATTCACCCATCTTTTTACTACCAGAAAACCTCTTCTACACGCACTCCACAACCACTCCCCAATATTGAAGTTTTCCTACGAGCGCGCACATGCGCGCGCACGCACGCAATCACTCACATCACGGATGCGAAGACATACCAACACCACACAGACACAGATGTCCTGATGGTACACATACATCAATCAATGTTGGGGCTAGTCTGCAACGTCCTGTAAATGGCATTGTAATAAACAATGTTGGGACAGACTGCGACGTACCTGTAATAGATAGACAACTAGCTTGTTGATACACCCTCTTCATACGCCCCTGACCTGGTTGTGCGTTCATTCAAAATGAGAATCGCAAACTTGCCCCAGGCCGGTTGACAATCATAGAATGATAGGTTGACTGCGACGTCCTGTAATTGGTAGCACACCCACATGCCTACATGCGCACACCTACATGCGCACAGATGTCCTGATGGTACACGCGTACCAATCAATGTTGGGGCTGTCTGAAAGTACTGTAAATGCATTGGAAAAACTATGTTGGGGTTGACTGCGACGTCCTGTTATTGGTAGGACTTACGCGCGCACACACACACACACGCGCGCGCTCGCGCTCACCCGACAGTACACCCACGCTTTGGTCGTGAGGTGCACACGGTACATCATGGTGGCACACGACCAGCCAAACAGTAGTGGTCCTGAATGCGACCGTCCTGTAATTGATAGCACACACACACACGCGCGCGCGCGCCACGTGACATTATTGTCGTCCATACAAACTGAGAATCGCAAACATGGCCAGCACACACGAAACTCCATAGAGTACTGAGGTTGATTGTGACGTCCTGTAATTGATAGACGGCACGCTCGCACGCACGCACACATCACAGCCAGACGCGCGACACATATCCTGCGGGCCAGGTCATCAAGGCAAGTACGTATATATATACCCATTGGACAACCTACCTACAGCTATGAAAATTGCTTACATATATAAATAAATAGATACATGCATTCATATATTATATATTATATATATATAGATATATGATAATAATTATATATATATACTAGCTGACCCGGCCCAGGCTTCGCCCATCCCTGGTGGGGAGCATCTCATTTAATTCATATAAGTAGTCATATAAGTTCCCGTTCCCGACTGTCTATCTGTCTGTCTGTCTATCTGTCTGCCTGACCCTGCCCGGCTTCGCCCAGCCCCTGATGGGGAGCATCTCATTTAATTCATATAAGTAGTCATATAAGTTCCCGTTCCCGTCTGTCTGTCTGTCTGTCTGTCTGTCTGTCTGTCTGTCTCTCCCTCTCTGTCTGTCTGTCTGTCTGTCTGTCTGCCTGCCTGTCTGTCTAATCATTTATTGGTTGCAGTTAGAACAACCTAGATAAACGAAGACCAACTTACAAAAAGCATTAGAAAGAGCACTTGAAAGTCTTTACATCTTCCCCAACAATTAACTTGGGTAAATGGAGCGGCGGCAGCAGCAGCAGCAGAAGAAGGAAAAGGAGGAGTAGGAGCTGGGAGGAGGAAGGGGGAGGGCGGAGGAGGGAGGAGTAGGGAGGAAGAGATAGGCGGAGAGAGGAGGAGGAGGGAAGAGGAGGGAGGAGGTAGGAGTAGGGAGGAATAGGAGGGGAGGAAGAGGGATTAAGAGGGAGGAGAGAGGAGGAGGACGGGAAGGAGGAGGTAGGGAAGGAAGAGGAAGGAGGGGAGAGGAGGAGGTAGAGGGAGGAGGAGAGAGGAGTAGAGGGAGTGAGGAGGGAGGAGGGGATAGGGAAGGAGGATGGAGGAGGAGGAGAGAGGATGAGAAGGATGGCAGGGAGGGCGAGATGAAGAAGAGAGGAGGAGAAGGGAGACTAGGGAGAGGACGAGTGATTAGGTGGAGGAGGAGGGAGGAGGAGAGCAAGGAGGCGAGGAGAGGAGGAGAGGGAGGGAGGAGGGAGGAACGGAGACGGTAAGAGAAAGAGAGAAAAAGAAAGAGAGAGCGAGAGAGAGAAAGAGAGAGAGATGCAGAGAATGTACGAGAAAAACACAGTCAATGAACTTGACTTTTAAAGAATTAAAAGTGTGAGTGAGTGTGTTACTTAGCGAGTGAGTTACTGAGCGAGTGAGTGAGTGAGTTACTGAGCGAGTGAGTGAGTGAGTTACTGAGCGAGTGAATGAGTGTATTACTTAGCGAGTGAGTGAGTGAGTGAGTGAATGAGTGAGTGAGTGAGTAAGTGAGTGAGTGAGTGAGTGAGTGAGTGAGTGAGTGAGTGAGTGAGTGAGTGAGTGAGTGAGTTAGTGAGTGAGTGAGTGAGTGAGTGAAACGATCAGATTGTCGATACGTTAGGCCTCCCCTAGCACGTGTTGGGCATACAAACATGTTATGGAAGATATCATTCATCTGGCAGAAGCACTTTCAGTAATTTAGTTGACAAAAGTAAAACGTAAAGGACATGGTCCGAGCCTTGGGGCCTATGATGCTATCTCCATATTTCCATTCATCATTTGGCACTAAATGGGTCATGTGACCCGTTCGACTTGACCTCATGTCTGGCACTATATGGGTCATGTGACTCGTTCGACTTTACCTCATATCTGGCACTAGATGGGTCATGTGACCCGTTCGACGTGATCTCATGCGACATGTCAAGCTACTCACTCTAGGCAGGAGCCACCTGGAAGCCCAAGTCAAACCGGAAAAAAATATATGTTTCAATTGAGATTCGAACATAAGACCACCGGGTGGGCTGGAAGGCATACTAAACATTGTTTTACCGCGGCTGACAAATTTGGTTATGGTAATGATTTATTCTGTTCAATAGTATGTTTAGTTTAGTATGTTCAGGAAGCGTGTATTGCACTGCACCCCCTAGAAGTAGATTATTCGTTCTGGCCCGGTTGGGTCCTTTCTGTGTGAATGTTACAGCCAGTAAGTTCTACTAGTCCAGGAGAGACAGACAATACTATAATATAATGTACAATCAAAAGTACATGCCCTTTTATACGCCTGAAGGTGAACTCGAAATATGATACGAGACCCGTATATGTATACATCAAACGGTATTCGGTTGTTGATGCAGTCAGTATCATATCTGTATAAATCAACCGGTATTCGGTTGTTGATGCAGTCAGTATCATATCTGTATACATCAACCGGTATTCGGTTGTTGATGCAGTCAGTATCATATCTGTATAAATCAACCGGTATTCGGTTGTTGATGCAGTCAGTATCATATCTGTATACATCAACCGATATTCGGTTGCTGATGCAGTCAGTATCATATCTGTATACATCAACCGGTATTCGGTTGTTGATGCAGTCAGTATCATATCTGTATACATCAACCGGTATTCGGTTGTTGATGCAGTCAGTATCATATCTGTATACATCAACCGGTATTCGGTTGTTGATGCAGTCAGTATCATATCTGTATACATCACCCGGTATTCGGTTGTTGATGCAGTCAGTATCATATCTGTATACATCAACCGGTATTCGGTTGTTGATGCAGTCAGTATCATATCTGTATAAATCAACCGGTATTCGGTTGTTGATGCAGTCAGTATCATATCTGTATACATCACCCGGTATTCGGTTGTTGATGCAGTCAGTATCATATCTGTATACATCAACCGGTATTCGGTTGTTGATGCAGTCAGTATCATATCTGTATAAATCAACCGGTATTCGGTTGTTGATGCAATCAGTATCATATCTGTATACATCAACCGGTATTCGGTTGTTGATGCAGTCAGTATCATATCTGTATACATCAACCGGTATTCGGTTGTTGATGCAGTCAGTATCATATCTGTATACATCACCCGGTATTCGGTTGTTGATGCAGTCAGTATCATATCTGTATACATCAACCGGTATTCGGTTGTTGATGCAGTCAGTATCATATCTGTATAAATCAACCGGTATTCGGTTGTTGATGCAATCAGTATCATATCTGTATACATCAACCGGTTTTCGGTTGTTGATGCAGTCAGTATCATGTCTGTATACATCAACCGGTATTCGGTTGTTGATGCAGTCAGTATCATATCTGTATACATCAACCGGTATTCGGTTGTTGATGCAGTCAGTATCACGCGGGAAGCCTTTACTTCTTGGTAGCCATTTTAGGCTTGGTCGACATCTGAGAGCGCAGGAAAGTTTTTGTTTTATTTCAACAATCAAGTGTGTGGTTTGGAATCTCTGACCATCGGCTGCGCAGGCGAGTATCTAGCCACTACGCCTCACAGTATATAGAGCGTGCACGCATTATGTGTCAATCATCATTTCCATATACCTAACTATTATTGGTATCATGGCTCATATGTAACCCTTGTGCGGCAAATGTGACCTTTTGTTCTCTAACGAAATGAGGTTGTTGCACACAGTGAACAACTATGGTTAGAATTAAATTGTAGGAAGACGCAGGTTATGGTCGCCACGTGGAAGAAGGAAATACCAGATTGTAATATACAAGTAAATGGGAATAATCTTAAACAAGTGAATCGGTACAATTATCTCGGAACAGTCATGACATCTGATGGGGGATGCCTTGAAGAGATTAGAATAAGAATTGCCATGGCGAAGGTAGCCTTTTGCAAGATGGAAAATATACTGACCAATAAAAATGATGTCAATTCCAAGGAGACAAAGATTGTTGACGTGCTACATAGAACATGTGGTTTTGTATGGATGTGAAGTGTTGACAATGAACAGACAAGCTAGAAAGAAAATCTAATAGTGTGGAAATGTGCTGAGGAAAATGCAAAAGATACCATTGACAGACAGAACAATCTATGACCAAGTCCTACAAGAAACAAATGACAATCGTAAAATGATTAGAGAAATTAGACGTATACAGTCTTTATTTATTTATTTATTTATTTATTTATTTATTTATTGTTTTGGTAACGTTATGAAAAGAAATAAATTGGAGAACTTAGTGACAACAGGCAAGATTGAGAAGAGTAAAAGGTGAAGGCAGAGAAGTAAATACCTGGATAGCTTGACCACGTAGCATAGTGGAGAAAAGAACACTAAGCTGAGTCGTGATTCTGATTATCGTGAGATGGCGATTACAAGACCGCCCACGCTTATCCGTGCATTTAGGCCTACACAAATATTCTGGTCCAAACGCTCATTATAATAACAGAACGATCCTGCAATTTTGTGTGTGTGTGTGCGTGTGCGTGTGCGGTGCGTGCGTGTGCGTGTGAGTAAGAGTGAGTTAGTGTGAGTGAGAGTGAGTAAGAGTGAGTGAGTGGGAGTGAGTGAGAGTGAGTGAGTGAGTGTGTGAGTGAGTGTGTGTGTGAATGTATGAATGAGTGTGAGTGAATGTGTGAGAGTGTGTACGTGCTCATGCGTGCGTGTGTATGCGTGTGTGTGTGCGTGTGCGTGCGCGTGTGCGTGCCTGTGTGTGTCTGTGTGCGTGCCTGTGTGTGTCTGTGTGCGTACCTGTGTGTGTCTGTGTGCGTACATGTGTGTGTCTGTGTGCGTACCTGTATGTGTCTGTGTGCGTGCCTGTGTGTGTCTGTGTGCGTGCCTGTGTGTGTCTGTGTGCGTGCCTTTGTGTGTCTGTGTGCGTACCTCTGTGTGTCTGTGTGCGTACCTGTGTGTGTGTGCGTGCCTGTGTGTGTCTGTGTGCGTGCCTGTGTGTGTCTGTGTGCGTACCTGTGTGTGTCTGTGTGCGTACCTGTGTGTGTCTGTGTGCGTGCCTGTGTGCGTGCCTGTGTGTGTCTGTGTGCGTGCCTTTGTGTGTCTGTGTGCGTACCTCTGTGTGTCTGTGTGCGTACCTGTGTGTGTGTGCGTGCCTGTGTGTGTCTGTGTGCGTGCCTGTGTGTGTCTGTGTGCGTACCTGTGTGTGTGTCTGTGTGCGTGCCTGCGTGTGTGTCTGTTGTGCCTGTGTGTGTGCCTGTGTGTGTGTGTCTGTGTGTGTGTCTGTGAGTGTCTGTGTGTTTTTCTGTGTGTGTCTGTGTGTGTGTGTGTGTGTGTGTGTGTGTGTGTGTGTGTGTGTGTGCGTGTCTTTTTTCAATAATTAACGGCAGACGTAATACCGGTCATAGTTAACGTTTATTGACTTCCAGGCATGGAATTAAATGAGCCCAGTTTATGGACTTCAATGGCATGCGCATCAGCGAACACGATGGACCAACAATTAGATTTTACTAATGGCGTGTAGTTTCAGGTATCCGCACGTCTGTAATAGCCATAATTCTAAACAAGATCACTGTACCCTTCATTCGTATGTCCAGATTTCGGTCCCTGTAGCACGCAACACTGCTCATGTTAATGCCATTGCTCTGCTACAAAAAAGCTGGCTCCCAGCTTCCCTTTCAAAACAGCGAATACCTACCCGGCCTTGCATGTTTCTCTTTCAGTTGTCATTGCGCAAACACTGATGAATTCTGACATTTATTCTCTCCCATGTAATGTCAAGCAGATACGCCTATTACAGGGCAAATGAATTCCATTTCAAACTTCGTTGAAAACTACTCGGATTTTCTATTGACCTTGTTCAAATTGATCAGTTTCAAGTAACGCTCAACTCTGAACTTATGTACGGTACAAAAATGCCCGCTGATTAATTTTGAATCTCTATAAGCGATATAATCTATCAAAGGTCACCAACTGTTGTTGCTGTTTCTTTTTTAATCAAACGGTTATTTCTAAGAGCAATATTTATAAAAGGATCCATTCCAGAATTTCATAATATTCAGTGAATTAATACCAATTCTGCTAAGTACAGGTAAAATTTCATGCAAACACGAGCGACTATAGACAAGTCATCATATTTGGGTTGAAATAATTTGTAATAAATATAAAATGTCACGCTCTGTCACATACAAAAGAGGCATGTCGTGCATTCTTGTTTGGCTGTTGTCACATTGTGGTGAGACCCAACAATACATAATGGACACGATATAAAATGACACAAAGTATTGCAGCTTTATATAACAGAATTACGACACATACAGGACGTTGCTGCGATTAGCCTTCATCAGCAAACAAACACATACACAAAATACAACATATAGTCACAGAGTTCCTACTTACCTCATAATTTCGAGCTGTGTATAGCCTATATACAGCTCGGAATTCTGAGGTAAGTAGAAAATGTTTTTCCAATGTTTATTTCCTCTTCGTTGCTTTCATTTTTTCATCTGTTTATTCTTCTCATCCTGCTGTAACGTCTTAATGTAGTCATATGACATCTTTGTGACTATATGTTGTATTTTGTGTATGTGTTTGTTTGCTGATGAAGGCTAATCACCGCAACGTCCTGTATGTGTCGTAATTCTATTATGTAAAGCTGCACTACTTTGTGTCATTTTATATTGTTTACATTTTCACAACTTTACCGCAGTTCCACCAATTTTTATTCATATTTTTATAATGGACAAAAGTGAAGAAGAAGAGAATATCTCTGACTAGCTCATAAGCAACCCTGATACGGCTAGTCTGATCTTGTGTTCTCTAATGTGATTGCCATAGTGAATGTTAGTTGCATGTCCTTTTACAAGGCGTCGCAATCAACCTCAGTATGTTGTGGCTGTTTGTGATTTACGAGGAAATTGTTACGTTCAGCAGTCTGACTACGCCTAGACGAATTAATTTGTCCAGCAGTCTGCCACTGAATGACGGACGCTCATACAATTGACAACAACAAAAGGCGGTCTGCTTGCAACTCATCTGCGGCTGATTTCGAATTTGTGACTGTGTATGTCAGGGAATTGTAAAATCTGTGACTGTGTATGCCAGGGAATTGTAAAATCTTTGACTGTGTATGTCAGGGAATAGTGAAATCTTTGACTGTGTATGTCAGGGAATAGTGAAATCTTTGACTGTGTATGTCAGGGAATTGTGAAATCTTTGACTGTGTATGTCAGGGAATTGTGAAATCTTTGACTGTGTATGCCAGGGAATTGTAAAATCTGTGACTGTGTATGTCAGGGAATAGTGAAATCTTTGACTGTGTATGTCAGGGAATAGTGAAATCGTTGACTGTGTATGTCAGGGAATAGTGAAATCTTTGACTGTGTATGTCAGTGAATAGTGAAATCTTTGACTGTGTATGTCAGGGAATAGTGAAATCTTTGACTGTGTATGTCAGGGAATTGTGAAATCTTTGACTGTGTATGCCAGGGAATTGTAAAATCTGTGACTGTGTATGCCAGGGAATTGTGAAATCTTTGACTGTGTATGTCAGGGAATTGTGAAATCTTTGACTGTGTATGTCAGGGAATTGTGAAATCTTTGACTGTGTATGTCAGGGAATTGTGAAATCTTTGACTGTGTATGTCAGGGAATAGTGAAATCTTTGACTGTGTATGTCAGGGAATAGTGAAATCTTTGACTGTGTATGTCAGGGAATAGTGAATCTTTGACTGTGTATGTCAGGGAATAGTGAATCTTTGACTGTGTATGTCAGGGAATAGTGAAATCTTTGACTGTGTATGTCAGGGAATTGTGAAATCTTTGACTGTGTATGTCAGGGAATAGTAAAATCTTTGACTGTGTATGCCAGGGAATTGTGAAATCTTTGACTGTGTATGTCAGGGAATTGTGAAATCTGTGACTGTGTATGTCAGGGAATTGTGAAATTCTTTGACTGTGTATGTCAGGGAATAGTAAAATCTTTGACTGGTATGCCAGGGAATTGTGAAATCTTTGACTGTGTATGTCATGGGAATTGTGAAATCTTTGACTGTGTATGCCAGGGATTGTGAAATCTTTGACTGTGTATGTCCAGGGAATAGTGAAATCTGTGACTGTGTATGCAGATTGTGAAATCTGTGACTGTGTACGCCAGGGAATTGTGAAATCTTGACTGTGTATGCCAGAGATTGTGAAATCTTTGACTGTGTATGTTAGGGAATTGTGAAATCTTTTGACTGTGTATGTCAGGGAAATTGTGAAATCTTACTGTGTATGTCAAGGAATTGTGAAACCTTTGACTGTGTATGCCAGGGAATTGTGAAATCTGTGACTGTGTATGCCGGGAATTGTTAAATCTTGGACTGTGTATGTCAGGGAATTGTGAAATCTTTGACTGTGTATGTCAGGAAATAGTGAAATCTTTGACTGTGTATGTCAGGGAATTGTGAAATCTTTGACTGTGTATGCCAGGGAATTGTAAAACGCGCTCAGTACCCTAAGCCACATTGCTACAGTAGACATCTCTAGAGTTGCACTGAATGGACACATAGTGGACAGACATGAACGGTTAAAGTGTGTTGTAGTGACTATTGACCACATTAAGGTACACAGAAATAGTAATGGGCCCCTTTCCACGTCCTGGGGTATGGTAGTATATAATGCTAGCCCAAGATTGTGGTGGTAAATATCACACCGGCAGTCTTTACTTCCCACGAGATTTTCTAGTACGTATTCTAGGCTAGGTAGACTTGTCAACACCTGTTAATGAAAGACATCTCCGCCTCAATGGAGATTCGAACACATACCCAGAGTGCCGACATTCAAGCGTGATAGCCACTGCTACATTGTAGTTCCTCAGTCTAGAACATAGTAGGAAATAAAGGCTGCCAACGTGATACTGACTACATGACTCATCGTGAGCTGATTATTCCAAAAATATGGTAAACAAAAGTAAAGGTTCCTTGTGCATGGTGTATTTTTAATGACTGCAATTTTTTAAAAAATATTGCCGTTCCAATTTTTGTATTTACCTATTATGTTGAATTGTGTTGCATGGACTCCACGAAAGGTAAATACAAAACTTGGAACAGCAATATCTTTAAAAAAAACTCCACAGTCATTAAAAATACACTTCTATAAATGCTTAGGGTGAATTGGACACATGATGCTAGGCACATAAGTTTATAAAGCAATCTGCACTCAATGAATGATGTGTCAGTACCACACCGGTCGCCTTAGCATCCTAGCACATTTATTGGTACTCCTTTTAGGCTAGGTAGACCAGTGATTTAAGAACTTAGAAGCAACAGAAATGTGATTGCCTTTTGACAAATGTTGAGAATATCTTGGACTGCCATGGTAACTAACAACGACTGCCTGAAACAGGCTAATGAAACTAGAACATTATATACAACAATAAGAAAGAGACAAATATCTTTCTTCAGTCATGTGATGAGAAGAGAGGCATTGGAGAAAATCGTGACAACTAGAAAGATCGAGGTGAAGAGAGGCAGAGGCAGACCAAGAGAAATGATGCTGGATGGATTAAGACGGTGGCATGGACGAATATCAGCAGCAGAATATATCCAGAAAACCAAAAACCGAGATCTGTGGAGAGCCATGAACGCCTACGCCAGCTGGCAGGGCACTTGATGATGATGATGAGACCAGTGAACCCAAAAGTCTTCGTATCTGCGCCTATGCGGATCTAACCCATGACCACCAACGCCCGACAATGTCTAACCACACTCTCCCGTAGCTCCCTTACAAATATGTGGATAACACTATATACCTTGATCGTATCCTTTGCCGTTACTTTGTTAATTCATTAATCGCTAAAGAAGAAGATCAGGGCTGTTTGAACTTAAAGGTTGCAGTCGTAGATCGCGAAGACGAAAATTTTTTAATTCTTCAAGATCTAAACACTAAAGGCAATTGGCACATAAACATCTTGATGTCTCGGCTCTGTGGTGATATGGTTACGAATGTAATTCGCATTGCATTGGTTTCAATACAATGTTGTGAATGGCAGTCGTTTAGAAACCAATGGTAAACTAGTGACCGTAAACTTGCCCACGAATCAAAAACAGTGAAAACAGTGAAAACAGTGCTGAAGTTAAGAGCTACGAACGTAAATCATATGTAGCAGTCAGCATAAGGTCACCACCATACAGTGGATACCATCCGAATGTGGAATACCTGGACACGACACAGCTGATCGATTGGCTAAGGAAGGAGCAAAAGAAAAACAGCCTGATGTGCCCGTTACATACCACCACACGAAAAGAATGATCAAATCAGTAAAAAAAGCCACCAAAACCTGCTCAAGATGACTACCACATTATGGACAGACCATATCATTGGCACCTTGACGTCTTGACAGACGATAGTTTGTGCTTTAAAAAGGCATAATAACTTTTACCTATGGCGGTAGCGAATGTGACTGATAAGGCCAATTCGCGCTGTAAATGTCCGTTCACAGTGGGTGCATGTGAACACGTGGTCATTTCCACCATCATGCACCATCTTACGTCTCACACGCTCGGTGTGTGACTTATCTGCAATAATTTTCTCCTTTGTCTTTATTCCATTTCTGATGTTTGCCCTCCATGCAACACGTTCAGCGGCGACTTGCTCCCAATGTGCATTATCAATGCCTGTATCAATCATGTCCCGCTTACACACATCTTTGTATCGTAGTAGAGGCCGACCCTGAGATCTCATACCCATCTGTAATTCACCAAAAAAGATGTCCTTTGGTATTCTACCATCATCCATCCTTCTAAGATGTCCTATCCATCTAAGTCTACGAAGACTGAGCATGGAATAAACCTGTCACACAACCTGATCTTTCCAATACTTCAGTATTTGTGATTTTGTCTTGCCACTTAATACCAAGAATTCTTCGCAGACACCGCATATGAAAGCTGTTTAAACGTTTCTCTTGGTGTGAGTAAGTTGTCCAGGTTTCACTGCCATAAAGAAGAGTACTAAGGACACAGGCTTGATAGACAAGGACTTTTGTTTTGGCAGTAAGCTTCCTGTTCTCCCAGACTCTTTTTCTTAACCTGTTCATTGTTGTTGCTGCCTTACCAATCCGGATGTTGATTTCCTGATCTAGGGATAATTTGCTATTTACCACTGATCCTAGATATGTAAAATGGTCTACCATCTCTAGTTCGGCGTCGTCAATAAAGATTGATGGTACCCCATGTGCACCTTGTGACATAATCTGTGTCTTCTTTTTGCTAATTGTTAAACCAAATTCAGAACAAGCATTGGAGAATGCAGATAGTAGACATTGCAATTCTTCCTCAGAGTGGGTCGTAACTGCAGCATCATCTGCAAAAAGCAACTCTCTGATCAGTACCCTCCTAATTTTGGTCTTGGCCTTCAATCTCTGAGCATTGTAGAGGCCGCCATCTGAGCGTGAGTGAATGTATATACCACCATCCTGATCACGAAAGGCATATTTCAGTAGAAGTGAAAAGTATATTCCAAAGAGGGTGGGAGCTAGTACACAACCTTGCTTAACTCCACTCTTGATTTCAAACTCTTCAGAAGTTGCACCATCAAACTTGATTATACCCTTCATGCCTGTGTGGAACGATTCCACAATGGACAGAAGAGTTGGTGGGCAGCCAATCTTCTTTAGTGCCTTGAACAGACCCTCACGACTGACCAAATCAAATGCCTTTGTGAGGTCGATGAAGGCAATAAACAGTGGTTGATTCTGTTCACGGCATTTTTCTTGCATTTGTCGCAATGAGAATATCATATCAATGGTAGACCGGTTCTGTCGAAAGCCACACTGTGATTCGGGGTAGACTTGATCTCCTAGGACTTGAAGTCTGCGCAGAACAATTCTGGCAAATACTTTTCCAACAATACACAGAAGTGAGATACCCCTATAGTTGTTGCAGTCGCTCCGATCGCCCTTGTTCTTGTACAGTGTTATGATGCTTGAATCTTTGAAATCCTGTGGGACTTGTCCTTCTCGCCAGCATAGCTCTATTAGCTGGTGGATCTGTAGAGTGAGTGTGTCTTGCCCACTCCTGATAACCTCTATTGGAATCCCATCCTTACCTGGAGCCTTGCCAGATGCAAGTTCATTTATAGCACACTTAACTTCTGTTATGGTGGGAAGTGTGTCCAGGTGGTCAAGAGTTGGTAGAGCCTCTATGGCGTTGAGGGCATCATCCGCTAGTTTGGTCTCACTTGAGTAAAGCTCCAAATAGTGCTCTACCCATCTGTCCATCTGCTGTTTCTTATCAGTTATGATTTCTCCAGTCAAGGTTTTCAATGGTGCACTTCTTTTGATCATTGGACCACAGGCTTTCTTTATTCCTTCATACATGCTTCTTATGTTTCCCTTATCACTTGCGATTTGAATGGACTCACATAACTTGATCCAATAATCATTTGCACACTGCCTGGCAGCCTTTTGCACATCCTTCCTAGCTTGCCTTAGCTCACTCAGAGTGTTACGCGTTGGTCTTTCCTTGTTTCTTAAGAGAGCTATCTTCTTCTTATCAATCAAGGGCTGCAGAGTCTCGCTGTTTGCCGCAAACCAGTCCTGCCTCTTATGATCCACAGTGCCGTAAACCCCTACGGCAGTTTTATAAAGAGTTTCCTTAAGTTGACCCCACTTTTCATTTACTGTACAATTTTCTGGTGTATCAGTGAAAGCGTCTTCAAGTTGCTGTTGAAACTGAAAGCACTTTTCAGGATCGTGAGTGTTAATAATATTAATCCTGGGGCTAGATTTGTGTTTAGCTGTGTAGATTCTCTTTGGTCTCAGTCTAACCCTTGCAACAACCAAAGAATGATCCGTATCACAGTCAGCACTGTGGTAACTTCGAGTCAATGATATATGGTTCAGATGTTGTCTCCGTGTGATGATGAAGTCCAGCTGGTGCCAATGGCCGGATCTTGGATGTTTCCATGTGACCTTATGCATCTCTTTTGTTTTAAAAAAGGAGTTTGTAATACATAGGTCATTTCTGGTGCAATGCTCCAGCAGCCTTTGCCCATTTTCATTCATGCGACCGATGTTGTATTTTCCAAGGCACACTGGCCATGAACTCGAGTCCTTGCCCACACGAGCATTGAAATCACCGAGCATATAAATGTAGTCAGATTTTGGAACTGCCTTGATCACGGAGTCTAACTCCTCATAGAACGAATCCTTCACATCATCAGAGGAATCGAGTGTCGGTGCATATGCAGTAATAATGGTGGCAAAACCACAAGAGGTTGCCAAGCGCAGGGATAATAGTCTTTCATTTCCTCCTGCTGGAATTTCAATCATTCCCAGTAGCGAATTCTTCACTGCAAAGCCCACACCGTGTTGCCTTTTTTCTGCCTGCCCTCTACCCTTCCAAAAAAGGTGTAATTGTTTTCCCTGAGTGACCCTTCCTCAGCGAGGCGAGTCTCCTGCAGGCCAGCAATATCAATGTTAAGACGATTGAGTTCGGCATCAATCACAGCCGTTTTTCTCACATCGTCAATATTGGTCAAGTCAGTGGAAAATCCTGGACACATGGTTCTCACGTTCCAGGTTGCAAGCCGTAGCTTGAGGTTTCTATTTTTCTTTTTATTTGTACCTGGTGCATTGGTTTTACAGCCTGCGATTCAGATTTTGTCCTAGCCCCAAGCACCCATTGAAGCAGGCAGGCTGTGGCGGATCAGCACCCAATTGGCCGGGGGCTGCCCAGCTTGAGGCGGGCGGTAGCTGATCAGTGACACCTGTAGGTGTCTCCCACCGTCAGAGGCAACGCGTGGCGCCCCATGTCTACGCCAATTGACAGGGACTTATAACCCGTAACAGTTGCCTCTCGCTTTGATTCCGAGACCAGTTAAGACCAGGGATGGAGTTATTGCCTCTCCATAGCACAAAGCCTGGGCTAAAATATAGAGATCATGTGTTGCCCATGCAGCATGATCCCTCTCTCGGCCTGCCTAGTTCACTCCAGAGGAAAGGTAACACCCCTACATCTGGAACAAGACAAGCTGCAGAAGCTGCTGGATCAGCAAAGCAATGCTCTAACTGTCCGCCTGTCGGAGCTTCGATCCTAGACCAGCCGCCAACCAAGGCTTAGGGCCTGGTCTGCCCTGCCATGACATTTTGTCTTTAGGTTGCATTTCCTCGCACCAGGGTAAGGCTTGTACCCTCCCAATTGCGCTCTTCCGCCCGAAGCCGTTGGCACAATGTGGGGTGTCGGGTTTGGTAAGCGCCGCCCAACGTTCGGCGCTAACAGAAAGCAGGTAGTACCGTCTACTGTTATACGGTAGCTCAGTCATATCTGACTAAGACCTGACCCGAGGGACCAAAGACATGACCAAAAACATCTTTTTTCATCATCAGACCAGAACAAGTCATTATTCTGCTCCTCAGAACAGGACACAATAGGTTACGCAACCACATGTATTCAAAATTCAAGATTGGTGAATCAGCCATGTGTACATGTGGATTGGCGTCGCAGACTGCAGAGCACATACTCCAAGACTGCCCAAATTACAACATGTCTAGGCAAACCTTCTGGCCTAGAGAGACAGCAAGTGGAAGATAAACTCTATGGACCGCTGAGTGAACTAAAAAAGACAGTTAAATTAAAACAAGAGACAACATTGCAGTTATAGACATATTTCAAGCGAACGAAAGGAGAAGAAGAAGAAAATACCTAAGGGACACTTATAACATTAGATGGAAGATGCAAAACAGAGATTAAGAACATAATATAGCAAGTAAAAGCTGCATTTCAGAAAATGGAAGGTATCTTATGCAATAAGTCACTATCATTGCTTGTAAGATAGAGTGCTGTAGAACCAGTGTTGCTGTATGGCGGCGAATTTTGGAATGTAAATGAAAAAATAGGGAGAACTTGGAAGCAACAGAGATGTGGTTCCTGAGACGAATGTTGTGAATTCCTTGGACTGTCAGGGTAACTAACAACGACTGTCCAAGAGAGGCTAATGAAGCTAGAGCATTATATTCAACAATAAAAATTTGATAAACAGATGTCTTTGGTCATGTATGAGAAGAAAAGCACTGGAGAACATCATGACGAATAGAAAGATCAAGGGGAGGAGAGGCAGAGGCAGACCAAGAGAAATGATGCTGGATGGATAGAGGCGGTGGCATGGAGGAATATCATCAGCAGAGTTGATCCAGAACCCAAAAGACCGAGATCTGTGGAGAGAATGAACGCCTACGCCAGCTGGCCAGGCACTTTATGATGAACTTATAACAGCCAAAAATGATGTTAATGTATATGATGTCCTGTAAAGGATATATAACTTACCAGCCATTTAATTTAACATCTACACCACTGCATGGCTACAATTTATGCTACCGTATAACTAACTCTACTGGTGGTCTAACATGATATTCTAGCTGGATTGAGTGATGTCGCCTAGATTACGAGTTTCAGTAGTTCGTGTTAATCAAATGCAGCTTTAAAGCACATAATCAAATTACAATTCTATTGATTAATCCAGTTTTCCAATCAATAGTGTCTGGGTTGCGGGTTAAAAGACCTTCATTCCAGATCACGAGTACACAATATCGCATAGTCTAACCTTCAAAGATTAATATCTTTTTATATTTCTTCAGGCCACGGCGGTTCTAAACAACGAAAACGGAATTAAAGTAGATCTACTTTAATATCTAAGTTAACAAGAAAGCACTGTTGGATGTAACAGACAGCGTCTCAACTCTAACTAGTAAAATTACTTGTGTACAGATAAGATTAATTACCAGATTATAATTGATTAAGTTGCATGTCCTTCACAGGACGTAGCAGTCAACCCCAATTGATTACTATGGCCCAGTATTCGAATAGAGTGACAGACACTTGGCTGTTTCGAGTTGGGTTGGTCTGTCAGATTCATAGTCTATTACCGTGTCCTCCTCTGTCTGCTAGGTCTCTTAATATCTCTTCTAGTGTGTACTGGGTCTCTTACCTCCTCAACTTTGTGTGTGCGAGGTCTCTACTACCTCGTTGTATGTGTACTCGTCTCTTGCCGCCTCTACTTTGTGTGTACTAGGTCTCCACGATGTCGTTGTCTGTGTACCAGGTCTCTAGGATCTCGTTTTGTGTGTACTAGGTCTCTACAATCTCGTTTTGTGTTTATTAGTCTCTGACTCCCGCTGTCCATGTGTACACAGTCTCTTACTATTTCTTGGGTGTACTAAGTCTCTTACTATATTCTTATATCTAGGTCTCTTACCGCTTACCCCGGTATTTACTAGGTTTCTATTATCTCGTTATGTGTGTATTAGTCTCTTACCGCCGCCTTCCATGTGTACTAAGTCTCTTACCATCTCCTCCTGTGTGTACTAGGGATGGTGACTGCATATTTAGTCTTATGTAATATACTGCAGTGTGGATGTGAAGTGGTAACCCTTCACACATTCCAATTCCAATTCCAATTCTTGAGAAGAATGGCCCTGTTCAACCGTCGACTTATCGATTTGGTTATAGTCGGGCCCTCATAGTGTATGTCGTACTTGTTCTTTCGTAAACAGAGATGTATATATCTGCTTCATCGTTGCTGATTTGTTGTCGTTGTGTTGGGTTCATCATTGTGGTTTTACATGTCTGGACAGAGTCGCAAATTTGTTAAGGCCTGGTGTAATTGTGTAAACGACCCATCACATGGTGTTGTTTCCTTCAGGGGGTTTTACCAGTCGTGTCTCCTGGGGTACCCCTCCTATTACCCCATCTTGGTCTGTCTTCGAATCTTCTTGGTCGTCTCTAGTACCTTGTGTCGTGGACGGGTTGATAGCTCGATCTTGGTAGAGAGTAATTTCTTCTCCTGGTCTCCGTCAAATCTTGGTCTTGATTGCTTTCGTTCTAATTTTCTACATGACTTCTACTTCTTCTTCTGTTGCTTCTTCTTCTCTCTGGGACTTTCTGCTTTCTAGTTCAGATGTTTCGTTCTTTGTCTTGGGCAGTTCTCTGTCTTCTTGAATCTTTTTAAGAGTTTCTTCTGACTCAGCCTTATTGCAGCCATTCGAATGACATCCTGCTCAATCTGCTGCTGCACTTACTTCAGTTCGTCCAGGATGTGCTTTTCGACTGTGATTTTTGTCTCTTGTGTCTTGTCTCTTTTCTCATCCATGCTGTTGAACTTGGATCTCAGGTCCTTCAGTTCGCCTTTCAGTTGCGCTTTGTTGCTTTTAGTAAGTCACGTGGTCGCCTCGTTCTACCTCCTAGCCTCTTTATAGGGCAGATTAGTTTTGATGACAATTTTCATGGCTTCTTTGCTTTCTTGGTAGAAGGGAGATCCGAAGTACCTGGCGCCGTTGTTGCGGGGGCAGTTGGCACACTTTCATTTTGGGTTAGGCCTCCTGAAGTTCGTGTCGATCTTTTGCTTGAGGGTAGTGATTATATAGGCGGGGGTCCGGAGCAGTACCTGCAGATCTCTACCTCACTTTTGCAAGTGGCACTGGTGTGCCAAAATTTATGGAACTTAGAGCAATGCAGCACTCTAGGTATGTAGTATTCTGGTGCTTGTTCTTTCCTGTCCCATGTAATGATTTAAGGGATCACTCAGTCCTCCGATGTGATGATGTCGACTGTGGAAGGAGTGTTGTTCTTTCCTATGCTCCTCCCTGCACTGGTATTCTTGAGTGTCGAATTTTCTCTCGACAGAATCTCCATGATCTGATCGTTGTTGAGATGGGTCTTGACTCGTTTGATGACCCATCTTTTCATCGTGCGGTGTCGAGTGGTTTCTACTGAGATGCCGTGGGGAAGTTGATGTCGGCTTTCTCTTGTGATATCTTCTGCATTATTGCGGAGGTCTTTGAGTTCTTGTTGATTGAAACCACATCTATCAGGTGTCTTGCACAGCTGCGAGACGCTGTGTCGTCCCAGCTCGTTCTCCAACAGACTCAGTATCTTGTCTGTTGGTAGCGCCGACAGTTTAGCCTCCCGAACGCTGATGTTTTAGCAGGATTTTGCTGGTGAAGTCCTCGGTTGTGGTTTGCGTAGATGTTGATGTCTTTGGTGTGCTTCTTGGCTGCTTCTTGTTAGTGTTGTTGTGGACTTCTCCTCTACTGCTGGCTTACTTGCAGTCGTTGTAGTCTCTGGATTCGGTTCAGTGAAGGGAACGGCTTCAGCTGGTGTAGGAATAGGACTGCTGAGTGCAGAAACAGGACTAGCAGTTGCAGCGGCCCCCCTCGCCTCTGCCTTCTTCCCGGCTTCATATATTGCGTGTCTTTTCGCGGCACTTTTAATGCGAGGCATCCTCTGCACTGTCAGATTGCGATCTGCTTCTCATAGAGCGAGCGAGTCGAATGATGAGATATGTGATGTTCACACATGCTTAGCCACGGTATAATAAGGCAGTATGGCGAGTTTCCTTCTTTGTCGTTTTTCCTTAACAGGCAGTGGTCAAATAATCCTGATAATTATCTATACCCATTTAGTGAGGCTGGGCCACAGGGGATGGATGATCAATGTGTCGGATCATCTCCACCCCTAATAGTTGGTTATTTATGCCTGCATTTAACAAGCTAAGAATGAGTCGTATTAGTATCTAAATTCATCAAAGATGTGTCTCGTGTAGTCACTGAATAAAAAGTTGACAGTACCTTGTTCTTACTGTACATTACTTCTGGAAGTCATTATTGGTGTGTCACCTGAAGCGTTAGAGCAAAATTGTATTGTGGTCGTTTATTGATCGTAACTGATCTTGTCACAGAAGACTTATGTTGAACTCTCAAGTGAACACTGACCACACACAAACACATTATCATAATAACGTATCGACATTGTTACCACTTAGTCGATAATTCCCCGCAGTTCACTCTTACACGAGGGTCGGTGAGAAAGTAATCCCCCTCATGTCTTTTCTCAGGGAATAATAAAGAGAGAATCATTAGATTTCCCACGCTTAAAATTTGGAATATCTCTAATGCTTGTATCAAATAGCAACACATAGGGAGAACTAGAACAGCTACAGTAATCCGTTACTGACGTTAGTGAAATACTTGCCTTACAAACAGCGAAATGCGAAAAGAGAAACTGTTGGGCATTCACAAACGTAGGTGCTGTGTATGAAAGTTGTGCAGCTGGTTTTCAAGGCCCATTCCCCACTGATCCAAGCCTGACATCCAGCTCACGGCTGTGGCTCCTAGTAGTTGTCAGCATGCGACAGCGGCAACCCCCCCCCCCCCAATCTCCCCCCCCCCCCCCGGGACAACAGCTTTGACAGGCTGGCTAAACCAGGCGTGGGTAACCGATCCGGCGTCAAACCAATCGGTGAACTAGGGTATGCCTACCCAGCATGTGAAGACAGGATTCGGCAGACTGCGAGGAAGAAATGATTGATGATTCAACGGGCAAGACGGCGTTTGCCTGCAAAGCGTTGTGGAACGAAATGAGTACGGCAAGGCATGGAGAGCGCCCTGGTCATCCATTGCACCTGTATTAGTCTACATTCATCTTGTCTTGCCACTGGACTCAGATGGACGCAGGCGAGAGAGTGAGGTCGAGAATTGCGCAACTCATCCTCACTTTCATAAAATTCATCACGCAAGTCATTCTTCATCCAACTTCATATATTACCTTCAAGCCCTGTGGCGATGGGCGAGCGGCGAGCGGCGAAGCGGCATCCGTGGGTACGCTGGCAGTCGTAGTCACAGACCTGCACACAGGCGGCTCAGGCCATATGGTCGTTTTCTACTGACCGGAGCAGCAGTGGGATTCGGCAGCCCCCTGCGCAATTGAGCAGCCCTCTTTAGGAAAGCACTGCTCACCTCCACAGCATGAGTAAGGGGCTAGAAAAGGTGTATATAAACGCTGAAAGCAGTAATTTGCTGGAGGCGTCATTGCAACAAGAATTAAATAATGTAGTTAGGTGGAGCTATGCAAATCGTATGCAAATTAACATCACTAAAACAACCAGACAAAGACCTCAAACTCTAAATTCAAACAGATCACTTCAACTTCACATCGACAACATACCAGTACAAAGTGTAATTGAGCACAAAACGTTAGGTCTCATCATTGATAGAAACCTAACCTTTAATCCCCACGTTCAAGCGCTTACTAAACAAATAGCTAAACAAGTCTATCAACTGGCCAAAATTAAAAATTTCCTTAATGAGGACATAAGGAAAATATTCTATACTTCTCACATACAGACACATTTTGACTACTGCTCTACAATTTGGGATCGTTGTTCCAATTCAAGCACCACGCGACTTTACTCACTCCAGAAACGTGCCATGAGTTTAATTAATAGCAAACATTTAATTGACAATCCTAGCCTGCATAAACGCCTTCAGTTACTACTACTTCGCAAACGCTTGCTTTTCAATAAGGCCAAAACAAAATCCAACAACGGAATGCCCCAAATTACCTTTGGCCATTGTTTAAATATAATGCTAGACACAGTAAACGATTAAATATATTACACATTCCGAAGCCTAGGATAGACTATACAAAACAAGCTTAACGTACTCTGCAACTCAGCTGTGGAACAATCTTCCACAAGACATCAAAGACATCATCAATCCCTATACATATAATCACAAATTATTAGAACACTATCTCAGTACGGATTATCCTTCCCCCTTAATAATAGAAATAATAATAATAATAATAATAATAATAATAATAATAATAATAATAATAAAACCCTAGTGTAACAGCCAGTCCTCTTTTGGTAGGCCAGTATATTCATCATAGCTAATAACAAGTGCCGCGACACCAGTCATTACTATTACTGAGTCGTGTAGTATTGATTTTTCACTTTTCCCATGCCTTTATAATGCATATCTTGTATATTGTTGCCGTTTTCAGTTAGCCTTGAATGATGTGTGAATGATATAATGTATGAAAGAGAGTGATAGAAGGTCAGAATAGTAAGACGGGCCTGACGTGCCCAATTCTTAACCCTTTGAAAATAAAGTTTTGTTGTTGTTGTTGTTGTTGTTGTTGTTGTTGTTGTTGTTGTTGTTGTTGCGCTAAACATTGTCAGCTCCATCATTACCTAACCAGCTAGCCGCGGTGATGGGTACCCTATACTACGGTCGACATACAAACAAAGTAAAAACAGGTGAAGCTGAAAACGCAAACCATATTCCCTTGACAATAGGAACTTGGAACGTACACACCCTACTTGATAGAGACGGCGCTGCGGGCCCAGAGAGACGAACAGCGCTGATTGCTAGAGAGCTAGGCAGGTACAACATCGACATTGCAGCCTTGAGCGAGACACAACTTGCAGAAAAAGGCCAAATCTGTGAAGTAGATGCCGGCTACACATTCTTCTGGAGTGGAAGGAAAAGCGGGGAAAGACGCCAATCTGGTGTGGGATTTGCCATTAAGTCAGCCCTGGTTGGCAAACTAGCTGGATATCCGAAGGCTATAAACGACAGAATTATGACAATTGAGTTATCCTTGCTGAACGGAAAGAAGCACGCAATTATCATGAGTGTCTACGCAACCAATGAAGATGATGTCAAAAACAAGTTCTATGAGGACCTGTACAATGTATTAACATCTGTTCCCAAAGGAGGCAAACTTATACTCCTTGGGGACTTCAATGCCAGAGTCGGAACGGACACCGCTTCTTGGAGTGGCATTATTGGAAAGCACGGAGTCGGAAATTGCAATAGCAATGGACTCCTCCTCCTTCAGACCTGTGCCGAACACGATCTCCTGATTACCAACACAATTTTCCGTCTTCCCAAGAGAAATATGACATCGTGGATGCATCCTCGCTCGTAACACTGGCACCTTATTGACTATGTCATCGTCAGGAGGAATGACAGACAAGATGTTCTGGTGACAAAATCCATGTGTGGTGCCGAATGTTGGCCAGTGCTAGAATGTTTGTGTCTTATAATTACGCTCGCCGTTCAATCAAACAACGTAGCAGTTCAACGGGAACCAGAATTAATGTCAAAGAAAATGATGGTAGCAACGATGGCATTCCACGTTAAATAAAACTTTAATAGTGGTAATCGTTCGGACAGTTTATCAACAAAAAATTATTAGTAAATATACAATGTTAACTGCCGATTCCAATTCCATCCTATTTCCTAAATAAATGACAAGTAAATTGCATGTGGTTCATCGCTCTGTAACTACATTACGTTCCTCATTCTTACCATCTGACTTACGCTGAACTATGTGTATGCGGACGCCATGACCTCTAACTGTTAATCGATCGGCAAGTTGTGATGCAATCTATTTTCCTCAGTTTCTATACGCTATGCGTTCATCCCAGATCGTTCTTCGCAATACCGACTGAGCCCTTGTTTCCTTATCTTGCGGGAGTATCAGATATCATGTCCATAACGTCTTTCAGTTGGATATTGGTGTTGATATTTCGGTGCTGTGATTTAGTCCGCCCGTCTCCATGATGTTCCCAAAACTTGACTGACTATGGTGACGTAGTCCGCCGTGACATCATGTAGCAACTTGTGTATTCATCCGCTTCTCGGTTAACTCTCCTTAGTTCCGTTTGTGCACAATTTTGGTATCTTATTCTAAATCATTGACTCTTGCCTCCGACGCTACATTGACAGGCAGACCACCGTCTCGTTGTCTCAAAAATAAACATACACATCAAACCACCACGGCGTCCTCAAGAGGTAAAAGTGCCCCAAAAAAAAAAGAATTAATGTCACCCGCCTAAACAGTAAAAAAATGCAGCCGTCCTTTGAAAATATGCCGGAAGACGGCCTCAAGCCCAATGCTGCAGCTAAACAGGATGCGGACAAGGAGTGGGGAGCCTTAAAGGACGTTAATTTACAACACTGCTATGGAAATCCTGGGTCCAGCCCCCCCCCCCCCCCCCCGAAGACTGGTTTGATGAAAATTCCGAAGTCATCAACCAATTGCTAGCCGAGAAACATCTTCTCCATAAGGCATATTTAAATGACCCGACGTCAACACTAAAAAGATGCTTTCAAGAACATTCGGAGAGTCGTGCAGCTGAAACGTCGGCACATGCTGGACTCCTGGCTGAGAAACAAAGCTGATGAGATTCAAGGCTTTGCTGACAGTCTATGGTCCTACATCACCAGGCATAGTTCACCTCCTCAGTGCAGACGGGGTAACATTGGTTACCGACAATAAAGATTGGTTACCGACAATAAAGAAGTCCTTCAACGCTGGGCAGAGCATTTTAGCAACATCTTAAATGCAACCTCCTCCTTCGATGATGAAACCATCAACTTCCTTTCTCAGGTCCCCACTAATGCTACTCTTGATCCTCCCAACAATAGTGGAATTAAACAAAGCCATCCAGCAACTTTCCAGCGGTAAGGCGCCTGGGATTGAAATTCCAGCAGGAGGATTTGAAAGACTATTATCCCCGAGCTTGGCAGGTGGGCCGGTTCTAATAGAGCAGCTTAGTTACTTATTTACTTACTTATTTATTTACTTGTAAACGTTATTTTCACCAAACAAAACCATTTTTTAGGAAACACATCACATTCAGTTGTTAATAAGTTACATGAACATTTTGTGTCAGTTAAGATTATTA
Source organism: Cepaea nemoralis (assembly GCA_014155875.1). Classification (NCBI taxonomy): domain Eukaryota; kingdom Metazoa; phylum Mollusca; class Gastropoda; order Stylommatophora; family Helicidae; genus Cepaea; species Cepaea nemoralis. The sequence goes on from JACEFZ010025702.1 coordinate 25,680, forward strand.
ATGGTATTTGAGATATAATGTACATAAATGATTACCAGAGATAATAATTGCAGGAGGATTTGAAAGACTATTATCCCCGAGCTTGGCAGGTGGGCCGGTTCTAATAGAGCAGCTTAGTTACTTATTTACTTACTTATTTATTTACTTGTAAACGTTATTTTCACCAAACAAAACCATTTTTTAGGAAACACATCACATTCAGTTGTTAATAAGTTACATGAACATTTTGTGTCAGTTAAGATTATTAATGGTATTTGAGATATAATGTACATAAATGATTACCAGAGATAATAATTGCGGGAAAAGCTTTAAGTTATAAGCATTTTTTCAGTTACATTTGTGTTACTTGAAAAAGTTAATTTAGAAAGAGGTAAACCATAACCTTAAAATAATAACTTAATACTTTAACTTGATATATTCAGAATCTTAACTATGTATAATTTAACATAAACATGCGGTATGAATGTGTGAATGAAAGATGTACGTAAGACATTACAAATGTATTAAATTTGAGAGGATGTAAACTAATGTGCAAAATGTTTGCACTCATGCCTCAATGTTATGGTTTTTTTTTTATTGAGTGTTAAACCTTTTGCACAAAGTCTTTACAAACATATGGGTGAACGAGACCATGCCACAAGATTTCAAGGACGCGTCAATATGCACCTTTACGAACGTAAAGGAAACCGCCAATCCTGTGACAACCACCGAGGCATCTCCTTGCTTTCAATTGCAGGGAAGATACTCGCCAGAATTCTTCTCAATCGTTTCACAGTCCATCTCCACCAAGGTCTTATTCTTGAGAGTCAGTGTGGCTTCAGGAAAGAAAGAGGAACATGACTTTCGCTGCCAAGCAGCTGCAAGAGAAATGACGGGAAGAGAACTCCGAAATGTTGTCCACTTTCATTGATCTTACCAAGGCTTTTCATACAGTCAGCAAAGAAGGACTGTGGAAGATTATGGCGAAATATGGCTGTCCACGAAAGTTTGTCCGAATAGAGCGGCTATGTCATGATGGTATGCAAGCAAGAGTACAGGAAGATGGTTAGCTGTCTGAGCTCTTTCCTGTCACCAATGGAGTGAAACAAGAATGTGTCCTGGCACCAACACTGTTCAGCTTCATGTTTTCAGCTATGCTGACAAATGCCTTCGAGAACAACAACATTGGAATATACATCAACTACCGCATGGATGAACATTTGTTCAATCTCAGAAGGTTGAAAACTAAAACTAAAACTACCAGCGACACCGCCAGAAAGCTCCTGTTTGCTGATTGCGCTCTATGTGGCAACTCAGAGACAGACATGCAACACAACGTTTCAGCTTTCTCATGTGTATGTGCCAACTTTGGGCTCAATAACAACTTGGAGAAGACTGTAGTTATGTACCCAGCCAACTTCAGGGATTAATCACAACAGTGCCGAATATTAAAGTGAATGGTCAAAGACTAAGTGTTGTGGACAAATTCACCTATTTTGGCATCACTGTGTTCCAAGCTGCTACAATTGATGACGAAGTGAATGCAAGAATCTCCAAGGTCAGCGCGGCCTTTGGCAGACTGCACAAGAATGTTTGGGACGGAAATGGAATAAGACTGCAATCTAAGCTGAAAATCTACAAAGCAGTCGTATTACCTACACTGTTATATGCTTGTGAAACCTGGACTGTTTATCGTCGATGCGCTAGGAAACCACTTCCACACAGTCTGCCTTAGGAAGCTATTGAAGATTAAATGGCAAGACAAGATCCCAAACACTGAAGTCCTAGAAAGAGCCCCCATGTCCAACATCCACACTGTACTAATGAAGAATCAGATTCGCTGGGCTGGTCACTTGACTCGCATACCAGATCACAAGCTCCCTAAACGAATTTTTTTAAGGCGAGCTGCGTTATGGTAAACGCTTCCAAGGCGGCTAGGGAACCTCTTTAAAGACACTCTGAAGATCTCACTTAAAGCTTCTGTAATTCATCATGACACTTGGGAGACTGCTGCCAAAGACCATAATTCGTGGCGTACATCATTACGCAAGGGTGCAGTCACTTGTGAAGCAAACAGGACTGCAAGAGCTGTGAAGAAAAGGCTGGATATAAAAACAACTGCAGGACATCCTCCTCCTGGAACGTCAAGCATTCTTTGCCCACATTGTCAAAGAACATTTCGAGCCAAAATAGGCCTTATCAGACATCTTGGAATTCTCGGGTCCATACTTTTAACACCACTGGATGAAATTAATGGTCATCATCATTCTTGATGGACAAACAACGGGTGCTGTGTATGGAAATTGTGCAGTTGGTAGGAGCAGAGTCAATTACTTAGCTCACAGAGTTGAAGCTTCAGAAAAAAAGTCGCTTAAAAGTCGACAGGGTCGACTTTATTGCACTGGGTTTTACCCCATATGGCTCGGTTTCTTTCCTCAGCGGGGAAACCGTCGCACCAAGCACAACTCCGTAGTTCTAGCGCCGACCCACAGGATTCTCCGAAAAATTTCACTCGTGAACAGAAGTACGCGGCCCGGAATCGAACCCACAACCTTCTGAACCCGAGTCAATAGGCTTGACCATTTGGCCACGGAGACTCTCCTGAAGCTTCAGAAAGTGACGAGATAAAGTTGCATGAAGAGGGTGTGATTCCTGCAATGAAGAAATGGCTACGATAGCAGCACAGAACCGGGTACGGTCAAGGCAATCATGCACTTGTTTCGCAATGACGTGCTGGCCTATGGCACTACAAATTGGTGTGGATAATGTAGAAAAATATTCATGTTTAGAGGAAATGTTCATGTATATTATTTGGACATTTCATTCACTTTGAACAAATAATTTCCGAAAAACAATTATGGTAGCTTGTTTTCTGGTCGTCCCTAGTAGTTTTGTCGGTCTGTCAAAACTTGCCCGTATATGTGGCCCACGTCGTTCACAAGCGGAACTCAACGCCAAACACAGGTAGGTGTAAATAAGGGATACACATACTGACGAGCCATAAAGTGTATGGCTAAAATCCATAAAAGTTATGTGGTAATATAGCCAGTAGGACATATGCCGACTTGACTTCCACATGAAACATATCTAGTACTATTTTCTTGAGACAATCACGTTACACGATCGCATCGTCGCACTGAATGGAAGGAAGCACCCAGCCACTGCATGGGATGGAACCCCAGAGCTGTGCGATGGAAAATAAAATGACCTTGTCTGTCAGAATTAAATGATAATTGTCACTTTATGACCTTTTGAACGTACTGTTATCTCTTGTCATCGAATCAAGACACACGTTATCTAATTGGACAGGAGGTTTTCTGCAAAGGTCAAGGTCTGTTTCTAAATGCTAATGACTTTCAGGCGTGCTTATTGATTTGTATAACAATGACGTGTCTTTTTATTTGTGCAGACTATGTAGATTCTTTGTTTCCTTCATGCATTCAATATCTATCATCCATCCATATATCGTCTATTCATTCAGCATCAATAAATCCATAACATTAGCATGCATAATTATCATCCATCCGTCAAATATAGTCAATCAATAAAAGAAAGATCCACACATCAATTAATCTTGACTGATTTGCGCATATGGATTAGCTTTTCCTATTACTAGTGTCATTCGCCATCGGACTAACCCCCTCCGATTTCTGAGATACTCGTAATTTACATCCCCACGTTAAGAATGAGAAGTCAAAATTTTAGTATTATTGACCGGTTTAGGGACTGAACTCGCTACCTCGGCATCAGCACACCGGATGTTTAAGAACAAGCGCTCTTATCCATTCTGCCACGCTGACCTCCTCTGATATAGTTAAAGTTGAAAGTTATTGCCGTGATGTTTTGTTTCAAATCTACCTTGATGTAAAACAAACATGAATGTTTACAGTTAGTTAATTGCATATCCTTTACAGGACGTTTGCAGTCAATATCAGCATTTTTTGATGTTGTTGATGTCTTGGCAAGTTTACGCTCAGTAGTTTGCCATTGCTTTCTGAACGGCTGGTACCCATACTATTTCGTAAAAAATCCACGCAGCGTGGTCTGCATGTTTAAAGTATCATCGTTTTAATCAGTGTATGCATGTCATTGAGCTTGGACGGTCATGGTTCGCCATCTCATACGATCACGCGGAGCAGGATGTGTTCCTACCCCGATTATGCCATGTGGCCAAGTTATCCAGGTATCTGTCTCTCTGTATGTATCTTCCTCTTGATCTTTGGCGAGAGAGAGAGAGAGAGAGAGAGAGAGAGAGAGGAGAGAGAGAGAGAGAGAGAGAGAGAGAGAGAGAGAGAGAGAGAGGGTGGTGAGCGAGCGAGCGTGCGTATGTATGTATAAGTAAACTTTTGTTAGTGAGTTTGTGATTAGTTTAGTCGACGGATGAACATCACGGCACACGGGTGTAACCCATAAGTGCTCCGTTCTTCTCCTAACTCAAGCCTGAGTCCGGAGAAACTCAGCTCAGTGCACGAACTCCATAACACCAGCGAGGATCCTGAAATACTTTGAGTAGATTGTTAACTCGAAATTGTACCCGGGCAGCGCCGTTAGGCTCTCTTTTTCGATTTCCAACTGCCAAGGGATTTTTTACGTGAGCAACAATACACACGGGCATCCGATCTCACTACCCAGAGACCAGGGGAAATTTGTTACTAGAAGTCCACGTGAAAAAATCCCGGTCCTCACCGGGGCTTGAACCCGGGACCTCCAGGACTCGAGGCGGGCACCATACCTCGAGACCACTCAGCTCCCCATCTTGTTTGTGAAACCCAGTTTGTGATTGTGTGTGAGTATATGTGTATGCGAGGGAGTGTGTATTTGTATGTTCTAGAGTGGGTGCATAACTGTTAGAGTTTGTGTTAATGATGTAAGTTTGTCTTAGACTCTTAAAAGTCGAGAGGATCGACTTCATTGCACCGGGTTTTATCTCAAACGGCTCGGCCTCTTTTCGCAGGGCGGCATGCCGGAAGCGTCGCACAAAACACTAACTCCGTAGCTCCGGCGACAATCCCCAGAAATCTCCGAGAAAAATGTACTCGTGAACCGAAAGACGCAGCCCGGAATCGAACCCACAGCCTTCGGAGCGCGAGGGAGAGGCTTGACTACTTCGCCACGTATGTGTGCAGGCATGTATGTATGTGTTTATGCATGTGTGTGTACGAGTGTCTGCCTGCATGCCTGTCTCATAACAAAGTACGAGGTTATAATATGCATTGTTTATGTTTACAACATTTAACAATGTTTTTGTTTTCATTTGAATGTAACATGCACAATATATAATTGATGATGAAATTTGGGTGATAAGAAAGGGTGAGGCGAATGTAAGACGGGCCTGTGTGTCCAATTTGTGACCCTGTGAAAATAAAGTCTCTTTCGGTTTTCTGTTCGCCCAAAGTACTCTGCAATTCCTCAAACACCACATTCCCACTGTCGTTAGATATTTCTCAGTTTTTCTGCTCATTGTCAGTGTTTCACATGCCTACCCTATTACAGTTTCTACATAACACCTTAACACGCTTTTACACATTTTATTAAGGGGAACATATTCAAGCCGGAGTTTAAGAAAAGTACTAGCAATGAATATTGGCTTTCCATTTCTTACTCAACCTACTGTCTCTCAGGTATTTAAGTGTCAAATGTAGTTGATGTCTCTTACAGTTTTTGTTGTCCGGTTTAGCATACCAAATACATCTTTATGTCTTACACTGTTTCTTCGTATTATTTTTCCACACCAGGCTAATTTCTAACCCGTCCTTAATGGCTACAATATGCTATTATACTTTCAAAACTAAACAAAACATGGCCAGGCGTTCTTCACATTAGTGAGCCATATAGGAATGAAACAATCAATGCTTCACATACGTTCACCTCAGTATCCGTAAGTTTAAAATATCTGTACACGTCATAATAGGCTTTATTATCGACATTACCTGGCAGTTATTACTGCGCAGCTTTCTCCGAAATGTATGGATGCGTCGATATGTATGGAAACCATGCCAGCTACTGGTTTTCTTCTTCCCTTCTTCTTCCTCCTTTTATCACACATGAATCATAGGAATTCAGTCAACTCTCACCAAGACCTATCATTTGTCATCTCAAGAACTCCCCTCCCCCACTCCCCCTCCTCCCAGGTCCTCTCCACATGAATGTATCTTTGTCTCTAGTTGTCTTCTCCATGTGGTTTTAGGTTAAGATCTACGTCAATTTTTATTTTACCCTGAATTCCAGAGAAAGACATTTCTCCTCGCACTATTAAACTATTTTCTCAATGGGTGCGCTACCAACCAGCGCCGGCGTCTTTTCCTCATGTCTTGATTCTTTGTAATATGTTGTATGAATATTCATAGGCTCGGTATGTGTAATTATGTCAAACCATTTACGTCCTATTCAGTTCATGAATGTTTGTAGTGCATAGTAATTCTTTTAGTCGTTCTCCATGTTTCCCAGCGATATAGCATTATTGATTTAACATAGTTGTTGAATATTCTAAGTATATCACTCAGGTTAATTTTTGGACTTCCACAAATTTCTCATTGGTATGAAAGCTCCTCTTGCCTTGTGTATTCTAATTTTGATAACTCAATACGTTCACGCGTGATTATTTACTATGCTACTTAAACTGGGATAATAACATTATTTTACAATCATTCTTGCTCATCTGCAGGTCCTCTTTCTTTGAAAGCTTCAAATGATCTCTTGTTCTCTAATTTATTGTTACTTATTCAGTCTCCCAGATTCTGCAAACATTGTGTGCAGTAATTAATTTAAGGTGTCTATATTGGTTTAATGGATTCTATATGGATACCACCTTGACCGGTAGCTTTCCCATCTTTCGAGTGTTTGATATCTTCTAATTTCTTCTTTAAATGGTTTTTCACAGTAGATATCCAGCTCTACTTCTGCAGGCTGGTTATCTGGGGGACGGGGTCTTCTGGGACTGGTCTAGTCAGGTCTTCAAAGTATTCACCCAATCTGTTCATGGGATCGTTAATGTCGACAACCGACGTGGCTATTGTTGTTATTCCTATATGTGAAGCGAGCCATGGTGACACTTGACACTAGCTTGCCGAAACCGTTTTCTGAGAGCAAGTCTCAGATGTGAAGTGATATTCCTAATGGCATAGATCTTAGGTGCCCCGAACATTGTAAAATGCTAACAGCGAATTCTGTGAGAAAGAAAACTTACCTGTGGGGAGAGCAGCAGGTTACGTTTACTTATTGTGTGGAAAATTAATAAGAGAAGCAGTGGATGGCTGAAAGAACTCTGACTTAGCATCAGAGAAAAAGTAATGGATACTGAGGTAAAGCAAAGACGTAGAGCTAAGAGGACATAAGAGGACAAATAGGTCTGTCCTTTACTTCAATAAGAGCCCGCCAATCGATAACTGAATTTATTTCTAATGCTATTTCAATTGTCTCAAGGGTTTCTAAGCAGATGGTTTTGTCGTGAATATATTGTACTCCGCCCCCCCCCCCCCCCCCCCCAACCACCACCACCAATCATGTGGATAGAGAAAATCTTCAGGAGTGATCAACTCATTTACAGAAAGCCATGAATATCACCAATAAATGCTAATTAACTAGCTATCTATTAGCTGAAATCATTGCATGCCATGTATAAATGCTCAAAAGCCATCCGTCAGTTGACTGAAAGCGATGTGTGTTGCAGATAAATGCTTATCGAAAAACCAATAGACTAAAAAGGATGTATGCCCGGATAAATACTTATCGAGATACCAGTAGACAGAAAGGGATCTATGCGCGGATAAATACTTATCGAGATACCATTTGACTGAAATGGATTTATGTCGCGGATAAATACTCATCTAGATACCAGCAGACTACTGAAAGGGATGTGTGTCGCGGATAAATGCTCATCGAGATACCAAATGAGTAAAAGCGATACAATTCCTGAAAATATACTCATTAACGAGCTACCAGTCGATTGAAAGCGATTTATATAAATGATGTATCCAAACAGTCGACTGAAAGCGATGGGTATCCTGGAAGCATACTCATTTACGAGGTACCAATTAACTTAAATCAATAAATATCCCTTATAAAAGCTTAAAAGCCATCAACCATGAACTGAAATCGATGTATATCACGGATAAATGCTCATCAAGCTACCAGTTGACTGAAAGCGATAGATATCCTGGAAAAATACTCATTAATGCGTTACCAGTCGACTGAAAGTGATTTATATAAATGATGTATCCAAACAGTCAACCGGCTCCGTGGCCGAGGGGTTAGCAGCTTTCTCCGCTAACTCCGAATACTCTCGTCACGTGACGCGACGAGAATTAGCAGTGGTTCGAATCGCAAAAGTGACTTATGAGAGTATGGAGCCGGTCGCTCAGAAAGTCGTGGCGTGCTGATGAGCGTAATCTAGCCTAGGAATCAACATACAGCTGAAAGATGCTGGTGTTGACCGCAATATCCTGAAACAGGATGGAAACGCGGGGAAAAAAAAAAAAAATCCAAACAGTCGATTAAAAGCGATGGATATAGGATAAATGCTCATTGTCGAGCTACAAGTCGTCTTTCCATGACATTATTGCAAAAATGACGCAACAATTACAGGGTGATTTTGGACTTTGTAAAGCGAGAATTTCAATATTATTTGACGGCTTGTGTTTGACGAGTAGTTTATACAAACATCAAGGGGATAGAAATTAATTTCTATAATACATTTTGCATCGTCGTGGTTTATTTTTTAAAGTTTTCTATTTGCAACATATGATTATACTCCGCCCAGAGCACTGTATATTGTATGGGATAGGGAGCTGTGTGAATGAAAGTACGTTCTGCAGGAAAGACCAGTGACACTTTCCTAATTATCTCCAACGTTAAGGAGGTTTATTAACAACACATCGAAACCATTATGAGAATATTACAATGTTGGTATATTGAAGAAAATACAAAAACAGAAAAGAAAATGCTGGAACATGTGGTGACAGCCGGACAGATGTGTGGACAGAGAGATAGAGGAAGACAGGGTGACAAAATTCTTGACAGTCAGCAGAAACTCAACACACCCTTTATCCATGAAGTCGGAGATCGCAATTTGTGGAGGGCCAACCGGCAAGGCGGTGAATGGATGAGTATAAGAAAGGTCTACATGGTGTGGACAGCGCCTGGCCCTGCAACCAGTAGGGTTAGGATCGGTTAGTCTCTCTTAAAAGACTGGAAAATTAGTAGCCTACCGATAACCCACACATTACACAAGTCAACCCCCACCTTCCCAGTGTGTAGACCGGGAAACCATGACCGCGAGGTAATCGGCTAACAGGCTCTCGCCAGTGGGAACGAACTCGCCTTGGTCAGATCTCCCTGTCTTTAACCTGCGACTGCCCTTGCAATCCGGCAGGAGAATTTACTCCTGCCGCTCGAGAACAAAAAAAAAAAATGAGTATAATGAAATAAAACAACTTCAAATTAAATTTTAAATAAAAATGAATGCAACTATATGAATTGATATTAATGATATTTTGGTTGCATGGTGTATTTCACCAGACCTTAACGACATCTTGGCAATACGACCTGAGAATAACAACATCTTGTGAATACGGTGTACTACCAAGGATTTTGGTAGCTGGCGGCGCCCTAGTACGAAGGCAGCCAACGTTACGTCAGCCACTTTAATTTGACATTAACATCTCTTGTGCCCATTTTAATTACCATTAAATCAAGGCGAAGAATTGCAGAGATAAATAATCGTGATGTTATTGTTAGAACCGTCGCAGAGCTATTCTTTTCATAATCTTGCAAGGCGTTTATTTTATCTTCACAGATGCTAACAGATTTGACATCCAACGAGGTTGAAGCTTTGGGTTTCCTAATTCTTGTCAGGATTATGATTGTGACCAGGATCTGTAGATTGTCGTTTGACATATGTCTAAAACACATTTGCACATTTGACATTTGATGGCAGTTTCGTAATGGTTGGCTTTAAATCACACTTTTAATCTGACAGCACTTCAAATTAATGTTTTGGCTTTGTAAACAGAATGGGGTCATCTGGAATGACGTATTACACAAGAGCATTAACACTGGAAACTGTTGAAGACGTCATAGTAATACGATTAATACGAAGTACCGCTTGGTACTCACAGAAGATACAGGAGACTAAAATGTTGAGCCTTAAGTGCATTTGTGTCAACATGGAAACAGCGTTAAGTTCAAATGGGCTGTTCTTTTGTACATTTATACCCAAATACAACATCAAAGTGAGTGGAACCAATCTGAGACAAATCAATGCATTTAAATATATATGCACATAATTAATGGCGGATGGAAGATTATTAAGATGGTAACTGCAGGATAACAGAAGCAAAAGCAGCATTTCACAATGTGCATCCTAGGATTGTTGGAATTTTGTAACCTAGGATTCGGACGACTGTAGGACCTCAGCTAAGTGGCTTTATGTTTACAATGTTTACAATGTCGTTGTGTAAGTGTCTATCTTGTTGTTTAAAACATCACGGATAGAATTGACTACACTAATGTGGCTAGCCGCTTTACAATCCAGCTGGCCTGTTACTCTGAAAGTAGCGGATTTGTAAAGTAAGTACTATCATTTAAACTCACTGGTAAATATAAGTATTGGACTAAATGGTCTACCATATATAATTCCCATCGGTGATCTCAATTTATTACTGTCTACTGTAGCCGGAAATCTTGGAAAGAAAGCGTTAACTGTAACTTCAGTTGAAATCATTGTTCGGCATCAGGAATTAAAGTACCAATGCATCGTGTTCTGTGGTTTAATATTTGGCATGTTATGGAAGATGTGGATAATTTAAGTTGTAAACGAAAGAAATTGTTATAGGGTTTGCGAGACAACTGTTTGGGACATAAGGTACAGTAACTTTTATTTTTGGTATACTCGCTCGCTTTGAACTCAAGCGTAGTCCGTATACACTACTTCTAATAGTGTTGAACTGAATTTTGCGCGTGAATTAGCTTTCCCTAGTAACAGTGTCCCTCGCCATCAGTCGAACCGACTCAGACTTCAGAAGTACTTGTAATTTACGTCACCAAGTCAAAGACGATACGTCAACATTTAGTCCAACTGTCAGGTGTAGGGGTTGAACCCCTTTCCTCGGCATCAGCACACCGGATGTTTATGAACACACGTTCTTATCCATTCGATCATGCTGACCTGTTACAGTAGTAACTGTGACACAGTGGGCTGGAGTAGAGACTGACTGGGATAGAGTAATAATAATAATGTCTGGAACAAAGTGGATTAATGTCACAAGTGTATGGATCAAGATGACAGTAGTAAGTAAACAAAGTGGGTTAGTATACAAACTGACGAAAACAATGACAGTGATATCTTATACAAAGTGGATTACAGTAGCAACTAGTGGGAACCGGGTGACAGTAGTGACTAAGACACGGTGAGTCCTATTTAACAAGTGTTTGTGACTTGGCGACAGCAGCAACTTTAGCGCAGTGAGTTAACTAGACACTGTTTGGACAGGATGACATATTAACTACAGTATAAATGGATTAGTGTAACAGGTTCTGGGACAGGGTGGCAGTAGTACCTACCACAAAGTGAGTTAATGTAATAAGTGTCTTGGACAGGGTGACAGTAGTAACTATCACACAGTGGGTTAATGCAACAAGCGTCTGGGACAGGGTGACAGTAGTAACTATCACAGAGTGGGTTAATGCAACAAGTGTCTGGGACAGGGTGACAGTAGTAACTATCACACAGTGGGTTAATGCAACAAGTGTCTGGGACAGGGTGGCAGTTTAACTATAACATAATCGTTAATGTAATGAGTGTCTGGAACATAGTGGCAGGAGTGGCTCCAACACAGTGGGTTGATGTAACAAGTATATGGGGCAGGGTGACAGGAGTGACTACAACACGGTGGGTTAATATAACAACTGTCTGGGGCAAATAATGAAAGCAGTAATTAGGACACCGTGAGTTCATGTAACAACTGTCTTGGACAGAGCATGATAGTAGTAGTTATGACATCGTGGATTAATGTAACAGCTGTCTGAAACAGGGAATTAAAGTAGTAAGCAGAACACACTGGGTTAATGTAACAACTGTATGGAACAGTGAAGGAAAGCAGTAACTACGACACACTGGGTTAATGTAACAAATGTATGGGACAGAGAAGGAGATCAGTAACCAGGACACAGTGGGTAATGTAACAATTGTATGGAACAAAAAAATGAAAGTAGCAACTATGACACAACGGGTTAATGTAACAACTGTATGGGACAGATAATGAAAGTAGTAACTTCAACACACTGCGTTAATATAACAATTGTATGGAACAGAGAATGAAAGTAGTAACTAGGACACAGTGGGTTAATGAAACAATTTTATGGAAAAGAGAATGAAAGTAGTAACTAGGACACTGTGGGGTAATGTAACAACTGTCAATCAATGAGGTGCCGTCTCCACAGTGAAGACTGGCTGCAATGGATCTGTCTGTCTTTCTCTAGCCTTGACTGTACATTCTGTCAGGCTGATGTTCGTCTATCTCTTGATGTTATCTTCCCACTTGTATCGTTGTCTACCTCTTGCTCATTTGCCCTCAACTTTGCCTTCCAGTATGGTTTTTATAAGAGGATGATGCCTTTTAACGTGGCCAAAATATTTCACTTGCCTCCACTTTATTTCTTTCATCAACTCTCTCTTCATTCAAAGATTTTCTAGTACCTCTGCATTTGATTGTTTTTGTTTCCATGAAATACGGCATATTCATCTATATATCCACATCTCCAGGGCTTCTATGCGACTTTCTAGTTGCTTGTTCAATGTCCAGGCTTCCGCGCCATACAGTAGCGTTGAACATACGTGGCATTTGACAATTCTCAATTTTGATGCGTTATTAATCTCTCTAGATGTTAATACTGATTTCATGCTGTTGAAAGCATTTTTGGCCATTCCTATTCTCTTTTTGATTTATATTTCACTTCTGCCATCATCTATTATTATATGTCCAAGACAGGAGAAACTTGTTGCTTGTTCTAGTATCTGCCCGTTTACTGTAATGTTCATTGATGACCTTTCCTTTTCACTGCTAATTATCATAGTTTTTTTTTTGTTTTTTTTTGTTTTTCGGATGTTAATATCTAAGCCACATTCCGCACTGTGCCTGTTTACTTGTTCCTCTAGGTCTTGTAACGCATGCTCATTTTCTGCTAGTAACACGGTATCGTTAGTATACCTAAGATTGTTTATGATTCTTCCATTGATGTTAAGTCAGGCATTTTAGTTTGTTTAAAAATTCTTTCTGTGTATATGTTGAAGAGGCTTGGGGACAGTACGCATCCAGTACAAGTTACTAATGAGTCTGATGTCCTTTCCGTCAAGTCCTATATCTTGAAGACACGTAATTAGTCGTTCATGTTGTACTCTATCAAAAGCTTTCTTATCTTCTTATATATAAAAGGCAATGTGTGTGGGTGTGTATTTCTGTATGTCCTTTATGCGTTCGCGAACGGCCCATCCGATTGAGATGAAATTTTCTACACGTCGTCCTCTCATTCCAGTGCTGCCAACTGTCATAGTTTTGTTTCTTCTTCCTCCTCCTCCCTCCTCCCCCTCCCTAAATACTACGTAAATATATGATGATGATGATGAAAGAATCCCCGAACCACAGCGTTAGGAAAAGCGAAGAAAATGACGTGACTACACAGAATCGTCACACGGCAATCGTCATCATCATGAAGTGTCGTGCCGGCTGGCGTAGGCATTCATGGCTCTCCATAGATCTCGGTCTTTGGTTTTCTGGATCAACTCTGCTGCTGATATTCCTCCATGCCACGGCAATATCAATAACAATTCATCTTTTTATGTGTAAGGAAGTTATCTACAGTCATGTAGAAGGGAAGAACAATTAATGGAAGGACCGAAATCAAAGAACCTAGACGAGTATGAATTCAGAATGGCGAACTCCCTCCTCCTCTCTTCTCCTCCTCCCTCTACCTCCTCCCTCTACATCATCCCTCTACCTCCTCCCTCCACCCTCCTCCTCCTCCCCCTCCTCCTCCTCCTCTTCCTCTCCCCTCCTCCTCCATCCTCCTCCCTCCTCCTTCCTCCTTCTCACTCCTCCTCTTGTCCCTCTTCCTCCTCCTCCTTCTCCCTCCTTCTCCCTCTTCCCCCTCCATCCTACTCCCTCCTCCTCCCTTCTCCTCTTCCCTCCTCCTCCCTCTACCTACTCCTCCTCCCTCTACCTCCTCCCTCCACGCTCCTCCTCCCTCCTCCTCCTCCCTCTACCTCCTCCCTCCTCCTCCCTCCTCTTCATTCCTCCACATCCCTCCTCCTCCCTCTGCCTCCTCCTCCCTCCTCATCATTCCTCCTCCTCCTCCCCCCTCCTTCTCCTCCTCCTTCTACCTCTTCCTCCCTCCTCCTTCTCCCTCCACCTCCTCCCTCCTCCTCTCTTTTCCTCCTCCCTCCTACCCCTCCCTCCTTCTCCCTCTCCCTCCTTCTCCTCCCCCTCCTCCTCCTGCGTTCTCCCCCTTCCTCATCCTCCTTCTCCCTCCTTCTCCCTCTTCCTCCTCCCTCCTCCTCCCCCTTCCTCATCCTCCTCCTTCTCCCTCCTCCTCCCTTCTCCTCCTCTCTCCTCCTCCTCTCTCCTCCTCCTTCTTCCTCCTCCTCCCTCTTCCTCCTCCTCCCTCCTCCTCTTTCCCCTTCCTCCTTCTAATCCCTCCTCCTCCCTCCTATTCCTCCCTACTCCTCCTTCTCCATCCTCCTCCCTCCTCCACCCTCTTCCTTCTCCCTCCTCCTACTCCTCCTTTTTCTTCTTCTTCTGCTGCTGCTGCCGCCGCTCCATTTACCCAAGTTAATTTTTGGGGGAATATGTAAAGATCTTTCAAGTGCTCTTTCTAATGCTTTTTGTAAGTTGGTCTTCGTTTATCTACGGTTGTTCTAACCGCAACCAATAAATGATTAGACAGACAGACAGACAGACAGACAGACAGACAGAGAGGGACAGACAGACAGACAGACAGACAGACAGACAGACAGACAGACAGACAGACAGACAGACAGACAGACAGACAGACAGATAGTCGGGAACGGGAACTTATATGAATTAAATGAGATGCTCCCCATCAGGGGCTGGGCGAAGCCGGGCCGGGTCAGACAGATAGACAGACAGACAGACAGACAGACAGATAGTCGGGAACGGGAACGGGAGCTTATATGACTACTTATATGAATTAAATGAGATGCTCCACACCAGGAGCTAGGCGATGCCGGGCAGGGTCAGACAGACAGACAGACAGACAGACAGTCGGGAACGGGAACGGGGCTTATATGACTACTTATATGAATTAAATGAGATGCTCCCCACCAGGAACTGGGCGAAGACGGGCCGAGTAGTCTATAAAACAAATGTATATATTTTTCTGAACTTCTATATATTTTTCAATTAACATCCTCAAGCAGATAATTGCTTCTCAGAGCTACAGTGATAGTAACAACTGTGTGGAACAGATAATGAAAGTAGTAACTAGGACGCTGTGGGGTAATGTAACAATTGTATGGAACGGAGAAGGAAAGTAGTAACTAGCACACAGTGGGGTACTGTAACAACTATGTGAGACAGAAGTTGTTAACTGGTTTAGTGCCAAGCAAAAAGGAGCACCATCATCATCACATCGGATGTTTCAAAGCAGGCCGTGTTGACCTCTGTTAAATGTGTAGATCTCAAACAATAACAACAGTATCGATAAGCGTGAATGTGTTATTACAACAGCAATCAGAGATGTTCAGTGATATGATTATTGTCTGAAATGTTTAGTGAAACACTACCAGGGGAAAATGGGTGGGATGTGGTGTTGGTGACTTTCTGTCCTGAGGGTACATGGGGGACAAAAAGGTTGAGAACCACTTGAGCTGTGCCACTGCATAAATGTTGGTCGCAGCCCGACTTTATATTTGGTCGCTTACCCACGGACAGTGGGCATACCGTGGGTGCTCAACGAATCAGCCTTATTTCCCCACTCTTCAGGATTAATCTCGAAAGCATATCTCGTGCGAATTCATTAAAGACGAGTTTTCTATTATGGGCTTTGTTAGTTGCATATCCTTTACTGGACGTGACAGTCAACCCCATCGTTTTTGGCAGTTTATGATTTCTTGGCAAGATTACGTTCAGTAGTCTGCCATTGATTATAGAACGAGAGGCACTCATACCTATGTATGAGAACCAACGCAAGGCGATCTGCTTCCAAATCCGAATAGCATTCGTAACCATCCTCGTCCCATAGCCGGCCTATTATGGGTTAGTTACTAAATTAGAAATAGGTATAGCAAAGGTAGACGTTTGCAAAATGTAAAATATACGGACTACTAAAAAGATGTCAATTGCAACGAGAAAACTGAGTGTTGAAATGCTACATAGAACCTGTACTTTTATATGGATTTGAAACTTAGACAATGAGCAGACAAGCTGAAAAACATCTAATGGCAGTGGAAATGTGGTTTCTGAGGAAAATGCAAAGAATGCCATGGATAGACAGAGAAACCAATGAACACGTCCTACAAGAAACAAATGAATACCGCAAACTGACTAGATAAATTAGACGTAGTTACATTTTTTTGGCGCACATTATGAGAAGAAATAAACTAGAGAACTTAGTGACAACTGGCAAGATATAGGGGGGGGGGGAATAAAAAGAAGGCAGAAAAGTAAATATCCGGATGGTTTGACCACAAGGCATGGTCGGGACAAGAACAGGGACATAACTGGTGATCGTATAAGATGACGAAATTCCTAGACAAATTTCGTGTTTATTTGGATTATGTTTTTACTGTGCCCCTTTTAAGGTAATTAATCAGGTTTCACCACTTTGCTGTCTTTCGATACATGATTGATAGTTTTATATGCATTTCTCGTTGACGACTCCATTCCTAGCCTTGAACTCCAGTCTGACGTGTACGTATGTAGCACTGAACCACTATAATAGATATGGCTGTCATTCTCTCCAGCATCAGCTGTTGATTTCCCATCTCTTCCAAGCCATTATACGCCCCATTAGCATTCCGATTGTCTCCCATACGTCCCTAGCCATTTCACACCTTTTAGAGTCAGCGTTCACCCTGTCTGCCCCTTGTCTCCTGTCTGCACTTGCTGTAAACACATTTGACAGTGCTGGTGATATTGGCGAGACTTGAGGCAGTCCGGATACACAGATGGATTCTAAGCGGAATAATTCTGTTCTATCCATATATTAATCTGCTATTCAGTTGACAACCCATGTTTTCACTACACAGCTAATCTTACAGAGGGATCCTCCGTGGCCAACTGGTTATGCCGCCTGCCTCACTTTATGAAAGTTGTGGGTTCGCACCCTGGCTACGACTTTCGGTTCACGAGTGCAGTTTTCTCGGAGCCATCTGGAGGTCATCGCTGGAGCAACGGAGTTCATGCCCTGTGCGACGCTTTCGGCAGGCTGCTCTCGGAAAGAGACCGATCCATATGGGATAAAACCTGGTGCAATAAAGTCGATCCTCTGGCTTCTTAAACTCTTTTTTAAAGCTAATCATACAGCATATCGAAAGGTAGTTAAATAGACAAGATTGTCTCTATTCTAATGTTAATCAAAATTGACAGCTAGTCAGGGCGTTAATACAGAAATTATAAATGCATTTCGGAGACTACATCGACCGAGTTTATCTCACGACATTACAAGCCACCCTCGACGACAGCTATATTGTGAATTTCTATTCGATTATATATCAATTTATGTGAACGAATCGCCCTCTGTAGCACAACCCAGACACTGTTTCTGGATATAGCACAACTATTAGCAATTTTAGAATGTCTTCCTTGTGGGATCCATGAAGCAAGATAAATACAAGAGTAGCGCAAGACTACATTGAGATGACAATTAAATGCAGTTGATATGAGAAATAGAACATGGCTTCGAAAGAGACAACAATTGCGCCACATAATATAGGTATAGTTTGTAACCTAACAGCATAATGACTGAATAATCTATTTTTGAAATACCTGTGTATGTACTTGTAAGTCAGTAAGTCAGTCACTAAGTAAGTAAGTAAGTAATTAAGTAAGTCAGTAAAAGGGTAATTCATTATGTAAGTAAGTCATCATTATCATGTACCATGCCGATAAGCTTGAGCGATCATGTTTCGCAATCTCACACGACCACAAGAGTCGTAGGTTAGCTTGGTGTTCTTGTCTCGACCATGCCATGTGGCCAAGCCATGTGACCATAAGCCATCCAGATATGTATTTATCTGCCTTTCCCTTGCTCTTTCTCCTTCATTCTGGCCAGTTGTCACCAAGTTCTCAAATTTATTAAGTAAGCGAGTCCATAATTAAGTAAGCAAGTTAAAAAATAAGTAAGCTAGTAAGAAAATAAGCAAGCAAGTAAGAAAATAAGCAAGCAAGTAAGAAAATAAGCAAGCAAGTAAGAAAATAAGTAAGCAAGTAAGAAAATAAGCAAGCAAGTTAGAAAATAAGCAAGCAAGTAAGAACATTAGTAAGTAAGTAAGTATGCTTGCAAATAGTCAAGTAAGTACTTAATTAAGTAAAAAATGACACTTTTACACGCGCTGGTACGTACTAAGCACATCAGAAGTGATGTGGTCAATAACAATCAGCCGCTTTCACCTCTCAAGACATTTACAGGGACCCATTTTAGTATTGATCAAACTGGGAGTTCAAATCTGTTTTAATAATTCGCCCCAAATGCGAATTTGAACCCATCGACAGCGTCTGCAGGCAAGCAAGAACCTAGTCAATACACTAACGCGGCTCCCGTATTTACTTAACTGTATTGTATCACTTAATAGTGCTTGGATATTGATTACTTGAAATAATACTAGACTGTTAATAATAATTTTATTGCGATGGTAAAATGTTCCTCTGTAACATATTGCTTTAAATAACTTTAGCATCTATTTTATGTAATAATAAGGACATAATACTTACGGGAAATAATACATGATTAAACAAAATATTACTTGAAATTAATTGATTAACTTGAAATAACGGCGGAGCAAATTGCCTGCATTCGTACTGTCTGAATAGAGTGAACTACAAGAACTATTTCCACTAATAAATCAATAAAACCCATCTGAACCAAAGACGTGGACAGAATGCGTGCAGTGGTCGTTAGCGCTTGCTTTTCACACAAACACATTTTGGATGCTAGGAAACCATCACACACATATATATATACAACACACAAAGACATCACAAACACACACCGACTCACATCCACACACAAACAAACGCAGACGTCACTACCGGATCGAATACGCAGTCAAAAAGATACACTAAGTGACTCTGATTTCCTGGGTTTGGTCATGAACTAGATCCTACTCCACCTCAAGTGGTGTCTTTGAAAGAAGCTGCATCACTATAGTCTAGCTGGGGAGTAAGGTAAGAATAACAGATTGTTAGAAAATGTCAGATCTGTCGGTCAAACGAATTGAATAACGCATTTTTGATGTAAACCGACTCAAAATATCCATTGTTTTGTACAATTCGAAGTAGGTGCAACAGAGTGCTTCGTTTACTTTGGTGTTAACTAGGGTTGGACAGATGCATTGCAGAGGTAAAATATGTACTAAGTTGGTCCCGAAAAACGAACGATGAACTTTGGAGAATCCTGAAGCCATACATCATCATCAAATTGTGAAGTCGTCTCCACAGATTTTGGTCCTTGGTGTTTTGAATCAATTCTACTGCTGACATTTCCACTTGCCACTGTCTTAGGCTATCAAACATATTCTGTCGGTCTGCATATGTCTCTTTTATCGCATTTATTCGTCCACATTCCAAGATTAATTATCATACAGGCAAGCAGGTTCGATATAAAATGCATGTACTCTCTCTCCCGCCCGCATGCTTGTCGTTTATGTTTACAACACTCATTTGACAATGTTTTTGTTTTTCCTATGTGAATGTATCATGCACAGTTGATGAACGAAATATGAATGATTGGAAGGGCCGAATGTAAAACGGGCCTGTGTGCCCAATGTGTGACCCTTTGAAAATAAAATTCGTTCGTTCGTTAGTTTTCTCTCTTTCGCTCTCTCTCTCTCTCTCTCTCTCTCTCTCTCTCTCTCTCTCTCTCTCTCTCTCTCTCTCTCTCTCTCTCTCTCTCTCTCTCTCTCTCTTCTCTCTCTCTCACACATCATGCACTATTGATTTAACGAAAGATGAGTGATTGGAAGGAATGTAAGAAGGGTCTGCGTGCCCAATTTGTTACCCTTTGAAAATAAAGTTCGTTCGTTCGTTCTCTCTGACATGTAATCCAAGTGATTCATTAATACAATGAAGTCAGCATGGCCGAATGAATAAGAGTTCTCGTTCCCTAACTTCCGGTGTGTTGATGCCGAAGTAGCGGATTCAACCCTTACACTGGTAAGTTGGATTAAAATGTTGATTTCTCGTCCTTGACTTCGAGACGTAAATTACAAGTACCTCTGAAGTCGGAGTGGGTTCCCCTTGAAGGCCAGGGACACTAGTAATAAGGAAAGTTAATCCACACGCAAGAATCAGTCCAGCTGCTACTAGAAGTAGTGTGTATGGGCAACGCTTAAGTTCAAAGCGATGGAGCGCAACACAACACAAATACATACAATATATATTTTTTTATAATTCGTATATCCTTTACAGGACATCGCTGTCAACATCAGCATCTTTCAGCTGTCTGTTGATTTCTTGGCAAGATTACGCTCAGTAGTTTGCCATTGCTTTCTGAGCGGCCGGCTCAGTTATCCCGCAAGTCACCAGCGGGAGTAGAACCGCTTCCAGTTCTCGCCCGCTACGAGACTCTGCGTGATAAACGGGATTACGGAGAAAGTGGTGTAACCCCTCGGCCAGAGAGACCGGCATACATACAATACTGATCTTTTTAAATGCACCTTCTGCTTGGCCAATTCTGATCTTAGTTTCTATCACGCATCTTCCATCATATACTATCCTTGTCCCCTAATGTTTGAATTTATGACTTCGTTAAACAGGTGTACTATTATGATATCACATTTAGGTGTTATCTTTTTCTTTGATATAACAACTGCTTCTGTTTTCTTGGTATTCAAGGAAAGTGACTTTTGTGTTCACTGTTGCCACGATGACATACAGTTGTTGCAAATCTCTAGCGTTTTCAGCTATCGGTACCGTGTCATGTGCAAACATATTTTGTTTATAACTTCCAAATTGTATTCCTAGGCTATCTCTAATTTTTCTCATTGCTAATTCACAATACAGAGAAAAGAGCACTGGTGGAAACACCCACCTTTGTCTTACTTCTTCTATTGTCTGTTCAAAATTGCCCACTTTATAATCCATATTAATTGCATCTATTTGTTTCCAGTAAATTTATTTCATTGTTCTGAGACCTATAGCAACAGTTTAATATTCTTCAACATTTTGATCATTTCATTAGTTTTATTTAAAGAAATTGTTTGGTGTAATCTATACAGATCATATGTAGTTCATTCTGCATCCGCACTGATTTATCAACTAGTCTCTGGAAAGTATACCTTGCATTATTTGTCCCTTTCCCTTCCACACAACCGGCCTGTTCTTTACTAATTTCCATCTTTATTTTCGTTCTGGCTTTTCTCATTATAAATCTGGATTAGTAATTTGTGCAGGAAATGGCACAAACAATGCCATTTACATTCGCAGGACATTATCGGAAAGAGCTATATATGTAAAAACAGGTCAACAGATATGTGCTTACGCTTTATAGACTACTAGCTGACCCGGCCCGGCTTCGCCCAGTCCTTGGTGGGGAGCATCTCATTTAATTCATATAAGTAGTCATATAAGTTCCCGTTCCCGTTACCGACTGTCTGTCTGTCTGTCTGTCTGTCTGTCTGTCTGTCTGTCTGTCTGTCTGTCTGTCTGTCTGTCTGTCTGTCTGTCTGTCTGTCTGTCTGTCTGTCTGTCTGTCTGTCTGTCTGTCTGTCTGTCTGTCTGTCTGTCTGTCTGTCTGTCTGTCTGTCTGTCTGTCTGTCTGTCTGTCTGTCTGTCTGTCTGTCTGTCTGTCTGTCTGTCTGTCTGTCTGTCTGTCTGTCTGTCTGTCTGTCTGTCTGTCTGTCTGTCTGTCTGTCTGTCTGTCTGTCTGTCTGTCTGTCTGTCTGTCTGTCTGTCTGTCTGTCTGTCTGTCTGTCTGTCTGTCTGTCTGTCTGTCTGTCTGTCTGTCTGTCTGTCTGTCTGTCTGTCTGTCTGTCTGTCTGTCTGTCTGTCTGTCTGTCTGTCTGTCTGTCTGTCTGTCTGTCTGTCTGTCTGTCTGTCTGTCCTGTCTGTCTGTCTGTCTGTCTGTCTGTCTGTCTGTCTGTCTGTCTGTCTGTCTGTCTGTCTGTCTGTCTGTCTGTCTGTCTGTCTGTCTGTCTGTCTGTCTGTCTGTCTGTCTGTCTGTCTGTCTGTCTGTCTGTCTGTCTGTCTGTCTGTCTGTCTGTCTGTCTGTCTGTCTGTCTGTCTGTCTGTCTGTCTGTCTGTCTGTCTGTCTGTCTGTCTGTCTGTCTGTCTGTCTGTCTGTCTGTCTGTCTGTCTGTCTGTCTGTCTGTCTGTCTGTCTGTCTGTCTGTCTGTCTGTCTGTCTGTCTGTCTGTCTGTCTGTCTGTCTGTCTGTCTGTCTGTCTGTCTGTCTGTCTGTCTGTCTGTCTGTCTGTCTGTCTGTCTGTCTGTCTGTCTGTCTGTCTGTCTGTCTGTCTGTCTGTCTGTCTGTCTGTCTGTCTGTCTGTCTGTCTGTCTGTCTGTCTGTCTGTCTGTCTGTCTGTCTGTCTGTCTGTCTGTCTGTCTGTCTGTCTGTCTGTCTGTCTGTCTGTCTGTCTGTCTGTCTGTCTGTCTGTCTGTCTGTCTGTCTGTCTGTCTGTCTGTCTGTCTGTCTGTCTGTCTGTCTGTCTGTCTGTCTGTCTGTCTGTCTGTCTGTCTGTCTGTCTGTCTGTCTGTCTGTCTGTCTGTCTGTCTGTCTGTCTGTCTGTCTGTCTGTCTGTCTGTCTGTCTGTCTGTCTGTCTGTCTGTCTGTCTGTCTGTCTGTCTGTCTGTCTGTCTGTCTGTCTGTCTGTCTGTCTGTCTGTCTGTCTGTCTGTCTGTCTGTCTGTCTGTCTGTCTGTCTGTCTGTCTGTCTGTCTGTCTGTCTGTCTGTCTGTCTGTCTGTCTGTCTGTCTGTCTGTCTGTCTGTCTGTCTGTCTGTCTGTCTGTCTGTCTGTCTGTCTGTCTGTCTGTCTGTCTGTCTGTCTGTCTGTCTGTCTGTCTGTCTGTCTGTCTGTCTGTCTGTCTGTCTGTCTGTCTGTCTGTCTGTCTGTCTGTCTGTCTGTCTGTCTGTCTGTCTGTCTGTCTGTCTGTCTGTCTGTCTGTCTGTCTGTCTGTCTGTCTGTCTGTCTGTCTGTCTGTCTGTCTGTCTGTCTGTCTGTCTGTCTGTCTGTCTGTCTGTCTGTCTGTCTGTCTGTCTGTCTGTCTGTCTGTCTGTCTGTCTGTCTGTCTGTCTGTCTGTCTGTCTGTCTGTCTGTCTGTCTGTCTGTCTGTCTGTCTGTCTGTCTGTCTGTCTGTCTGTCTGTCTGTCTGTCTGTCTGTCTGTCTGTCTGTCTGTCTGTCTGTCTGTCTGTCTGTCTGTCTGTCTGTCTGTCTGTCTGTCTGTCTGTCTGTCTGTCTGTCTGTCTGTCTGTCTGTCTGTCTGTCTGTCTGTCTGTCTGTCTGTCTGTCTGTCTGTCTGTCTGTCTGTCTGTCTGTCTGTCTGTCTGTCTGTCTGTCTGTCTGTCTGTCTGTCTGTCTGTCTGTCTGTCTGTCTGTCTGTCTGTCTGTCTGTCTGTCTGTCTGTCTGTCTGTCTGTCTGTCTGTCTGTCTGTCTGTCTGTCTGTCTGTCTGTCTGTCTGTCTGTCTGTCTGTCTGTCTGTCTGTCTGTCTGTCTGTCTGTCTGTCTGTCTGTCTGTCTGTCTGTCTGTCTGTCTGTCTGTCTGTCTGTCTGTCTGTCTGTCTGTCTGTCTGTCTGTCTGTCTGTCTGTCTGTCTGTCTGTCTGTCTGTCTGTCTGTCTGTCTGTCTGTCTGTCTGTCTGTCTGTCTGTCTGTCTGTCTGTCTGTCTGTCTGTCTGTCTGTCTGTCTGTCTGTCTGTCTGTCTGTCTGTCTGTCTGTCTGTCTGTCTGTCTGTCTGTCTGTCTGTCTGTCTGTCTGTCTGTCTGTCTGTCTGTCTGTCTGTCTGTCTGTCTGTCTGTCTGTCTGTCTGTCTGTCTGTCTGTCTGTCTGTCTGTCTGTCTGTCTGTCTGTCTGTCTGTCTGTCTGTCTGTCTGTCTGTCTGTCTGTCTGTCTGTCTGTCTGTCTGTCTGTCTGTCTGTCTGTCTGTCTGTCTGTCTGTCTGTCTGTCTGTCTGTCTGTCTGTCTGTCTGTCTGTCTGTCTGTCTGTCTGTCTGTCTGTCTGTCTGTCTGTCTGTCTGTCTGTCTGTCTGTCTGTCTGTCTGTCTGTCTGTCTGTCTGTCTGTCTGTCTGTCTGTCTGTCTGTCTGTCTGTCTGTCTGTCTGTCTGTCTGTCTGTCTGTCTGTCTGTCTGTCTGTCTGTCTGTCTGTCTGTCTGTCTGTCTGTCTGTCTGTCTGTCTGTCTGTCTGTCTGTCTGTCTGTCTGTCTGTCTGTCTGTCTGTCTGTCTGTCTGTCTGTCTGTCTGTCTGTCTGTCTGTCTGTCTGTCTGTCTGTCTGTCTGTCTGTCTGTCTGTCTGTCTGTCTGTCTGTCTGTCTGTCTGTCTGTCTGTCTGTCTGTCTGTCTGTCTGTCTGTCTGTCTGTCTGTCTGTCTGTCTGTCTGTCTGTCTGTCTGTCTGTCTGTCTGTCTGTCTGTCTGTCTGTCTGTCTGTCCTGTCTGTCTGTCTGTCTGTCTGTCTGTCTGTCTGTCTGTCTGTCTGTCTGTCTGTCTGTCTGTCTGTCTGTCTGTCTGTCTGTCTGTCTGTCTGTCTGTCTGTCTGTCTGTCTGTCTGTCTGTCTGTCTGTCTGTCTGTCTGTCTGTCTGTCTGTCTGTCTGTCTGTCTGTCTGTCTGTCTGTCTGTCTGTCTGTCTGTCTGTCTGTCTGTCTGTCTGTCTGTCTGTCTGTCTGTCTGTCTGTCTGTCTGTCTGTCTGTCTGTCTGTCTGTCTGTCTGTCTGTCTGTCTGTCTGTCTGTCTGTCTGTCTGTCTGTCTGTCTGTCTGTCTGTCTGTCTGTCTGTCTGTCTGTCTGTCTGTCTGTCTGTCTGTCTGTCTGTCTGTCTGTCTGTCTGTCTGTCTGTCTGTCTGTCTGTCTGTCTGTCTGTCTGTCTGTCTGTCTGTCTGTCTGTCTGTCTGTCTGTCTGTCTGTCTGTCTGTCTGTCTGTCTGTCTGTCTGTCTGTCTGTCTGTCTGTCTGTCTGTCTGTCTGTCTGTCTGTCTGTCTGTCTGTCTGTCTGTCTGTCTGTCTGTCTGTCTGTCTGTCTGTCTGTCTGTCTGTCTGTCTGTCTGTCTGTCTGTCTGTCTGTCTGTCTGTCTGTCTGTCTGTCTGTCTGTCTGTCTGTCTGTCTGTCTGTCTGTCTGTCTGTCTGTCTGTCTGTCTGTCTGTCTGTCTGTCTGTCTGTCTGTCTGTCTGTCTGTCTGTCTGTCTGTCTGTCTGTCTGTCTGTCTGTCTGTCTGTCTGTCTGTCTGTCTGTCTGTCTGTCTGTCTGTCTGTCTGTCTGTCTGTCTGTCTGTCTGTCTGTCTGTCTGTCTGTCTGTCTGTCTGTCTGTCTGTCTGTCTGTCTGTCTGTCTGTCTGTCTGTCTGTCTGTCTGTCTGTCTGTCTGTCTGTCTGTCTGTCTGTCTGTCTGTCTGTCTGTCTGTCTGTCTGTCTGTCTGTCTGTCTGTCTGTCTGTCTGTCTGTCTGTCTGTCTGTCTGTCTGTCTGTCTGTCTGTCTGTCTGTCTGTCTGTCTGTCTGTCTGTCTGTCTGTCTGTCTGTCTGTCTGTCTGTCTGTCTGTCTGTCTGTCTGTCTGTCTGTCTGTCTGTCTGTCTGTCTGTCTGTCTGTCTGTCTGTCTGTCTGTCTGTCTGTCTGTCTGTCTGTCTGTCTGTCTGTCTGTCTGTCTGTCTGTCTGTCTGTCTGTCTGTCTGTCTGTCTGTCTGTCTGTCTGTCTGTCTGTCTGTCTGTCTGTCTGTCTGTCTGTCTGTCTGTCTGTCTGTCTGTCTGTCTGTCTGTCTGTCTGTCTGTCTGTCTGTCTGTCTGTCTGTCTGTCTGTCTGTCTGTCTGTCTGTCTGTCTGTCTGTCTGTCTGTCTGTCTGTCTGTCTGTCTGTCTGTCTGTCTGTCTGTCTGTCTGTCTGTCTGTCTGTCTGTCTGTCTGTCTGTCTGTCTGTCTGTCTGTCTGTCTGTCTGTCTGTCTGTCTGTCTGTCTGTCTGTCTGTCTGTCTGTCTGTCTGTCTGTCTGTCTGTCTGTCTGTCTGTCTGTCTGTCTGTCTGTCTGTCTGTCTGTCTGTCTGTCTGTCTGTCTGTCTGTCTGTCTGTCTGTCTGTCTGTCTGTCTGTCTGTCTGTCTGTCTGTCTGTCTGTCTGTCTGTCTGTCTGTCTGTCTGTCTGTCTGTCTGTCTGTCTGTCTGTCTGTCTGTCTGTCTGTCTGTCTGTCTGTCTGTCTGTCTGTCTGTCTGTCTGTCTGTCTGTCTGTCTGTCTGTCTGTCTGTCTGTCTGTCTGTCTGTCTGTCTGTCTGTCTGTCTGTCTGTCTGTCTGTCTGTCTGTCTGTCTGTCTGTCTGTCTGTCTGTCTGTCTGTCTGTCTGTCTGTCTGTCTGTCTGTCTGTCTGTCTGTCTGTCTGTCTGTCTGTCTGTCTGTCTGTCTGTCTGTCTGTCTGTCTGTCTGTCTGTCTGTCTGTCTGTCTGTCTGTCTGTCTGTCTGTCTGTCTGTCTGTCTGTCTGTCTGTCTGTCTGTCTGTCTGTCTGTCTGTCTGTCTGTCTGTCTGTCTGTCTGTCTGTCTGTCTGTCTGTCTGTCTGTCTGTCTGTCTGTCTGTCTGTCTGTCTGTCTGTCTGTCTGTCTGTCTGTCTGTCTGTCTGTCTGTCTGTCTGTCTGTCTGTCTGTCTGTCTGTCTGTCTGTCTGTCTGTCTGTCTGTCTGTCTGTCTGTCTGTCTGTCTGTCTGTCTGTCTGTCTGTCTGTCTGTCTGTCTGTCTGTCTGTCTGTCTGTCTGTCTGTCTGTCTGTCTGTCTGTCTGTCTGTCTGTCTGTCTGTCTGTCTGTCTGTCTGTCTGTCTGTCTGTCTGTCTGTCTGTCGTCTGTCTGTCTGTCTGTCTGTCTGTCTGTCTGTCTG
The DNA here is from genome assembly GCA_014155875.1 of Cepaea nemoralis. NCBI lineage: Eukaryota > Metazoa > Mollusca > Gastropoda > Stylommatophora > Helicidae > Cepaea > Cepaea nemoralis. The sequence continues at coordinate 52,882 of JACEFZ010025702.1, forward strand.
TCTGTCTGTCTGTCTGTCTGTCTGTCTGTCTGTCTGTCTGTCTGTCTGTCTGTCTGTCTGTCTGTCTGTCTGTCTGTCTGTCTGTCTGTCTGTCTGTCTGTCTGTCTGTCTGTCTGTCTGTCTGTCTGTCTGTCTGTCTGTCTGTCTAATCATTTATTGGTTGCAGTTAGAACAACCTTAGATAAACGAAGACCAACTTACAAAAAGCATTAGAAAGAGCACTTGAAAGATCTTTACATCTTCCCCTAACAATTAACTTGGGTAAATGGAGCAGCGGCAGCAGCAGCAGAAGAAGAAGAAAAAGGAGGAGTAGGAGCTGGGAGGAGGAAGAGGGAGGAGGAGAAAGAGAGAAGAGGAGGATGGAGGAGGTCGAGGGAGGAGGGGGAGGAGAAGAGGAAGAGGGTAGGAGGTGGAGGAGGAGAGGAGGAGGAGGAGGAATATAACGCATATGCCTGTAGATTTAATAATGGCTGAAGTTGTTCCATGTCTTCTTAGAGTTGGCGACAGTGTAAAGAAATATAAAATCTTCAAACTTGATAGAGATGAGGTAACTATTATTTATTCATTCTTTAAGCAAAAAAAGATGAGTTACAATGTTATGCATTATGCATTATTTTTATGAAAACTTTGAAAATGACTTACAGATTGTATCATTATTTATTATAACTCGTATGCCGGTACATAACTATGGACAAAGAGTTTATAAATCTTTGAAAACGATGCCACAATATGACTATAAGTTATACAGAAAAGTTATGCCCCTTGAAATAACTTTACAGAGTTAAGTCCCCTGAGATATATGAAATTATAATGAAAAATGAAATAATATTGGGTAAGCAGCCGATTTCACACTAAAAAAATATGACAGTGGGCTGCGCTGGAATGAAAGGAAGACGTGTAGAAAATTTCATCTCAATCGGATGGGCCGTTCGCGAGCGCATAAAGGACATATGGACATACAGACAGACAGACAGACAGACAGACAGACAGACAGACGGAGATCGCAATTTATATATAAGATGTAAAAACAGATATACACATTATAGAATGTAATAACAGATCTGTAATTAAGCTTCATGGACTGTTTAAAAAATACAGATCTGTACTTTTGCTTTACATACTACACAAAAACGTTTTATCGAGTGAAATATAAGCAAATTATCACATTAATAGAAACATTAAGCATTTAAAGCAAATATATTCCAATAATAAAGAACATTATTTGGCAGCAAACAGCAGCCACACGAGTCAACAACCATTCAGACACAATTCAGCGCATTAACCGTAGACAAGGAAGTGTACTGTCTCCTAATTTGTGAGCATAAAATGCGATCTGTAGAAAATATTCCAGGAATAGCGACCGATCAGTCGTCATAACATCGATAACTTGCTATTTGCTGATGACACCGCTTTGATAGCAACAAGTCGGAATGAGCAATAGAAAATGATAATTACAGTAGTTGTAGAAAGCTAAGAAATGGACCTCAGCTTGAATTTAAAGATATAAACAATGGTAATATCAAAGACAGAGAGCGTGCCTAAATATACAATTAAAGTAAATAATGTTAATGTTGGACAAGTGACAACATTCAAATATCTAAGCACATGGATAACATTAGATGAAAGATGAATCACAGAGATAAAGATCAGAACAGGACAAGCGAAAACTGCATTTTGTAAAATGAAGGAACATCTGATGCTGTGAACTCTGTTGTTGGTGGTTAGAAAATACAATTCTTGCATGTTACATAGAGCATAGAGCCAGTGGTGAATCATGGACCATTATTAAGCAAGCAAAGAAACCCCTAGAAGCGTCAGATGTGGTTTTACATAAGGATATTGAAAGTCTCTTGGACAACCAAAAGCAGTAGTCTAAATGTTTTAAAAGAGGACAAGGCACAAAGAAAACTTTTCTCGAACATCAGAAAAAGACAACCATCAATCTTTGGCCACATTATGAGCATACAGAAGCTAGAACATATCGCGATAACTTAAACGATCTGTGGAAAGAAGACAGTGTCAGACAGCGAGAGAACATTCGGTACAGCTTTATGTTATGACAAGGGAGATTCTCAGCTCACGAATTCATTCATGTTTATAGAGATCGCAAGATGTGGAGAAGCATGACCACCCACGCCAGTCGTAAAGTCGCTTGATGAGGATAACCTGGGCAGCAGAATTCTATTTGTTTCTCTCCTTGATTTTCAAGCCTATTGATGTCAAACGTGGGCAGTATGTACCAGGTTTTGTGTCTTTATTTATCCACTACCCTAGCATCAGCGTGATACAGTTAAGTCGAGTTTGTAAATGTGTAAGTTTAGTTATGTTTAGTTTAGTCGACGGATCAACATCACGGCACACGGGTGTAACCCATAAGTGCTCCATTCTACTCCTAACCCAAGCCCGAGTCCGGAGAATCTCAGCTCAGTGCATGAACTCCGCAGCACCGGCGAGGATCCTGAAATACTTTGGGTAGATTTTTTAACTCGAAATGTTGCCTGGGCAGCGCCGTTAGGCTATACTATTTCGATTTCCAACTGCCAAAGAATTTTTTTTACGTGTGCAACAATAAATACGGGCTTCTGATCTCACTACCCAGAGACCAGGGGCAATTTTATTACTAGAAGTCCACGTAGAAAAATCCCGGCCCTCACCGGGGCTTGAACCCGGGACCTCCAGCACTGGAGGAGGTCTACATAGATTAAGTCCACATAGACTAGGTCCACATAGACAGATAGTCCATGTCCAGATAGATAGATTATCTTAGTCGACATATATTGTCTAAGTCCAGACAGATATATTATCTAAGTTCATATGGACAAATGAGACAACGAGGAGTGACGAAGGGATCTGGCCGACGCTCAACGCTCAGAGGAAAGGCGAGACGGACTTATAATCAGATTGCTACTGGTACTATAAGTGTTGGAACTCTTCGCTGGCTGCTGAGGATGGGGACGGAGCACTTATGGGAATGCCCCGAATGCTGTGATGTCGATTCCTAAATCAATCAATCAATCATATGGACAAATTGTCAAAGTCCACATAGACAGATTGCCTAAGTCCAAATATGTCTGAAACTTTCACCTCGACTTACGGTTCATCATCTGGGACCAACGAGCCATCAATACATCCCACGTTGACCTTTAGCTAATCAAGAATGAAATGTCAATTGCCTCTGGGTATTGAACATTGTAATCTCCATAACGAGGTTACCGACTGCCGGAGTTGTTATCAACAACTGTTGTTTTTAACAATTACAGATAGTCTAACAGGTACATATAGCCGTTTGGTAGATACAAATATAGAGGTGCCAGTTGTTAGACTGTACTTTTGTATGGATGTGAAGCGTGGGCAATGAGCAGCCAAGCTGAAAAACCTCTGATGGCTGTGGAAATGTGGTTTCTGAGAAAAATGCAAAGATTACCATGGCCAGACAGAAAAACCAATGAATAAGTCCTTCAAGAAATAAATGAAGATTGTAAACTGATTAGAGTAATTAAACGTAGACAGTCAAAATGTTTTGGGCATGTTATGAGTAGAAATGAATTGTAGAACGTGGTGACAACTGGAAAGGTAGAAGGGAGGAGACGAAAGGGAAGACCAAGAATTAAATACCTGGATGGCTTGGCCACGTGGCATGGTCGAGACAGGAACACGGAGCTGATCCACGACTCTGGTGATCGAGTGAGATGGCAAAACATGACCGCCCACGCTTATCGGCATTGCACATGATGGATAGAGTTAGTTAGGCCTGCGAGTAGACCTGATTGCAATATTACCCAGACCAATTCGAAATTTCAACATGATAGCCGGCGTGTTAGTGTAATAGCTAGGGGGTTACGCTGGTGTCATGATCTCTATCGGAAGTGAGTTCAACGTCTGCGTTCCTCGTCCGAAGAGTGAAGAAAACACAGGTCATCAATTCTTCCGTGCATTCAAGTGAATGTCCTATCACTGCACAGACTCAAATCAGGTTTCTGTTTCGAGACTTTTTTTTTTTTTATTATACCAGGATGAAGCGGGAAACGTCCGGAAATTAATCCAACCCAGAGATAAAATCTCCTACTGGTGACTGAACCCGGATCTCACTACTGATAAGCAAACGTGCTAGCGATTATGTCACAAGCCTGCTAGTTATTATGCCACAAACGTGCTAGCGATTATGTCACAAGCCTGCTAGTTATTATGCCACAAACGTGCTAGCTATTATGGCACAAACTTGTTAGCTATTATGCAAAATATGTGCTAGCTATTGTGCCACACAGATGCTAGCTATTATACCACAAGTTTGCTAGCTATTATGCCAAAAATGTGCTTGCTATTATGCCAAAAATGTGCTAGCTATTATGACACAAACGTGTCAGCTATTATGCCTAATATGTGCTAGCTATTGTGCCAAACACGCGCTAGCTATTGTGCCACAAACGTGTTAGCTATTATGTCACGAATTTTCTACCTGTTATGCCAAAAAATGTGCTAGCTATTGTGCCACACATGCATTAGCTATTATGCCACAAACCTGCTAGCTAATATGTCACAAATGTGCTAGCTATTATGCCACACTCGTGCTAGCGCTAGCTATTGTGCCACAAACGTACTAGCTATTATGCGAAAAATGTGCTAGCTATTTTGTCAAAAATGTGCTAGCTATTATGCAATAAACGTGCTAGCTATTATGCCGCAAACGTGCTAGCTATTGTACCACAAACGTGCTAGCTATTATGCAATAAACGTGCTAGCTATTGTACCACAAACGTGCTAGCTATTATGCAATAAACGTGCTGGCTAGTATACAATAAACGTGCTAGCTATAATGCCACAAACGTGCTAGCTATCAGGCTACAAACGATCCAGTTTGTGTGGATGTGTGTGTGTATATTATGTGTGCCTATAAGTGCTTGTGCATGAGTATATATGCGTTTGCAGATGTGTCCGATTGTCCCTGTGCGAACGTGCGTGTACGTGAGCGTGCGAAAGCGTAAGTGTGTGTGCGCACCTACGTGTGTACTTAAGTAAGCGTGAGTATGCGCGTGTGTGTAAGCTTGTGTGTATGTGTAACTGTGTGTATTTAACACTCCCTATAGAACTCCCTCACAGAAACAAGTTAGCAGTACGAACCATGAAGGCTATTAACTATGCGTAGAATCAATTTGTTGCATTTATAAATCAATATCTAATGAGTGATAATCAGAGCGGAAACAAAACATGTTGGAAGGGAGCAAACGCGTAAGTACATCATCATCATCATCATCATCATCATCATCATCATCATCATCATCATCATCATCATCATCATCATCATCATCATCATCATTGTCAGGGTCTGATATGTAAGTAATAGTGTAAGTGCCGGTATATAAGCGAGAGTCAGTGTAAGCATAGCTGAGGTCAAGGGCAGTAGGAGACATCACAGCTTGGCTAACGGACGGTCAGGCAAGAAGCCCGTGGATAGAGCCACGTGATGTGGGAAGGTCAAGGAGAACGGGGGCAGTGTGTGTGAGACAGCGAATAGAGACGGACGTGTGGAGATCTAGAGAGCGATAGAACGAGAGAACGATAGTGTTTGTGACGGATAGATGAGATGAACGTTGTGTATTGATATTCGAGGAATGTACTAACTGTGATATGTGCGGGATGATGTGAGACTGTGATTGCGAATGATCATACGGGCGACAGTGTAAATATCGCCCATGTGAGCTAGCGCGTGGCTGCTGGTGTTGAACGATTGTTTGAGCGTGAAGTGCGACCATGTTGTCAGCCTGTAGTATATTGTAATAAATGTTGTTCAGGAGACAGCTCCTGTGAGTTTCCGATTGCATTCATGTGTTATTAGTATATGTGTCGTAGATGTTGTAATTTGCCTGTCCAAGTCCAGTGAGCTAGAAGGAGCAAATAGTTAGGACTCTGACAGGTATAATGGTGTCAGAAGTACACATGAACCACATTACCCATGTAAAACGCATAAAAGAATGCTACTTATGTAAAGAAGAAGATCAATTGCATAATTTTGTAAAAAGTTGTAAATCGGAGATTTGTTAACAAAATCAGAACGAAAATAACATCATTTCTTTCCACAGCAGGTTTCAATTCTACAAAGCGACCGACGTAACCAGAACAGGTCAACGGTAACCAGCACGAGAATCACGTTCCTGTACATCAAGCGTTCGAGTAAACAGCAGATAAAGATAAGTTGATTAATTTTGATTGCTAAGTACCCAAATCTGCATTCTTTGATTTGCTTGTATAAATACCATCATTAGTAGATTTGAATATTAATTAACAGAAAATGTCGGAGGATGAATACCAATCACATTTCTGGGGCACAAATCAGTACAAAAGGTTGCTAGATTTTTTGATGATACAAGGGCACAAAACAAAGCAGTTTGTAAGATAAACCATGACTTAATACATGATTGGACACAAAAATTTGAAAAGAAAATGCAAGACTACAAAATCCCAAAAGATTATTGGGGTACATGGTACAGAGGACACTTACCAATAAAACACAAAAAACTTCAAGAGATCATACCTGATTTGTCAAGGACAGACTATGAATATTATAAAACAAGAATATTAAAACACTATATAAACTCTTTCAAGACTCTAAAATTAGAGGTACAAAAGTTGAAACCAGCCACAGACAAGTCATTCATCCAGTATATAAGGGAAATAGAAGAATTTTTCAGAAAGCTAACATTTGAAATTAAACAAACAGACAACAATCAAGAAGCAATAAATTTCTTGCTAATAGAAAAACTAAAAGAAACACTCTCAGCCGAATGCGGAAAATATTTAGAAGAACACAACACAGAACCTATCAAAAACTTACTAGAAAAATGCCGCGAATATTACAACCAAAGTATAACCTGGTTAAGAACACTCAACAGAAAAGTACTGTGAAAGCAACGGCATCTGCAGCCACAGATTGTCAAAACAAATCACAGAAAACAAAACCAGTACTGTGCAAACATTGTAGCACTCCACATACAGAAAATGGAATATGCGATAAGAATCCCACTTATCAAGAATACCTGAATACTATTATAGCACAAAAACTGGGGAAGGTAAATCAAAGGAAATATAGAACAAAATGTCATTTTTGCCTCGCGTATGGCCACAGACGTTTCGAATGTGAAGGAGTAAAAAGAATACAGAAAGCAAAAGCAAATGCAGCCATAAACATTACAACAGACAGTTCAGCAAAGAACTTAGAAAAAGTAAACATCACAGAGACGAAAACAAGACCAAACACTGCAAATTCAGAACAGACTGAGTTTTACCCAACAGACTTTGTACCATATTTTAATATTGTTGTTAATATCACTCAGCCTCATTCCTTATTAAAGAGGGCAATACTCAACAAGAAAGTGAGGAAATGAACAAAACCTCAAGACTGTCGTTAGGAAAACTAACATTCCATGAGGGATACATTAATGACACAGTATGCACATGTGTACGCGACACAGGGTCCTGTCTTATCGGTCTTCGGAAGAACCTAGCTGATCCTAAAGACTACCTAGATGAGTACATCTATTGCAGAACTGTTTCAGGGACAGTAGAGAAATATCCTATGGCATGGGCCAATATAAAATCACCTTTCCTATCAGGCAGAGTAACTTGCGCATTATTAGACAATCCATGCTGTGATTTATTAATTGGAAATGTATTAAATGTAATAGACCACACAGAGTCCACAACCCAGACATGGCAGAAAGTTAACACCACAACAAACACTGCCTTAACTACACCACTCATCATACAACAACAGGATGAACAGACCAAAAGACCACACCATATCAACTTGATTACCACCTCACAACAAGAAAAAATAGAAACTGGTGTGTATCATCAAAGAAAAGAAGGTACAGATAACAAGCATTTCACAAGGGCGAGAAAAGATCACAAAACATCATGGTACATACTATACCTCCTGTACCCCCTGTTAACTACACACATGCCCAAGTGCACACAATGGATGGTTCTACTCGCACTACTCATGTTAAATGCAAAACAAATGTCTTCACAAACAATTTTATTCACACATCATCATGACGCAACACAGATGATATTACTCATGACAAACCAGCTAACTTTGTTACTTATATCATTACTGGTGAACCAAAGTTTGTTGTTACCACTGATAAACACTATGTCAAATCAACTCAGACACATACTTATGCTGAACAATGTAAATCATCAGTCGGTGGAATTACTGACAAAAATCAGCAACAAATTACCCTACATATTTTGGAAAATATACACAAATTGCAGAAAAGTGTACAAACATGCACGATTACAGTTCAAAACTATACATGGTGTATTATTATTATTTGAACTATTGGAGGTATACACACATGTACGAGTGCAGGTTTGGAGATAGCACTCAAAATGATCTCAACATGAAATTTGAAAATCCCCACCCTTTCGGAAAATTAATTTTAACCGTAACCCACTTTATATCTGTAGATCGAGTAACTCCAGAGTTGCCTTGTCTGCTGTACGACTCCAGCGCTTTGATACTAGCACACTCCATTGTATAGACCAACATAAAAGTTCCTTCAACGTGAAAATTGTCATCAACAGAACAGTAAGACTCAACATGTGATTTCAGGTATCAAACAGTAAGATATACCCATATTGACTTTGTTTCAAACGAGTATCTACAGAATCCACCTTTTGAAATCGACTAACAACGACAAGAACTTCACAAGTACAGACACTCATTTCCAGTGAACAGTTTAATGAACCAGATGCCAACCTACAAACTATGGCAAAGACAGTCACAGACAGACGCACCATGGCCACACTCATAATTAAGGCCACCGAACTTAAAACATTAATTCGTATTTTATATGTGTGAATTCCAGCAATTTTACAGAACGGACTTACAAATTGTCCAAACTTGGTGAAAAGTCTTAATCACTATACAGAAGGAAAGACAATATCATGATATACAGAATACGTCAATAATCGGGTCAGAAAGAAGAAATGCCAAACATTCCAGCACCAGCAATGAACATTGAACACTGAGTAATTTAATTCCGTGTGCATAACTTTCACAGGACAAGAACAGTATCCTATACGTGCATAAAGGCAGCGACGATGAATATTTTATTGTAAATGTATTAACTGCATGACATCCAATGTCTAATTTTATTATTATAATAGTTAGTATTGTTAGAATGTGATATGTACATATAAGCGTAAGTATAGTGGCGAAAGTATAAGTTGTAATGCTGAGAATCAACGCCTGGCAATCCCAATACGCGAGTGTTACCAAACTTGCTTTCGCGTATGGTGGATAGCCCGACGAATGACGCTTAGCAATAGTAGTACAAAATTAACATCATAATATTGTAACAAGAAGGAACATACCAACAGGGTGATGTCAACCAAAGAGATTAATAAGAACTCTCCATAACAGTAAACGAGGTGTACCCAAAAAGGGAAACAACTCACGGTCTGACATAAATGAGGTAAGGGGGACTATTACATACATGAAGTATATTCGAACCATGACCACAACATTGACATAGCGTGCTCATAAAGAATCGATTAGGGTGCATTAAATAGAGACGAGGGGGACCACGTCTGAATAGAGAGAAAATTAAGAATGCTG
>JACEFZ010025702.1:65000-117500 GCA_014155875.1 Cepaea nemoralis
ACCTTTCCGTCTTGACACAGACAATAGTTTGGTACATTGTGCTTCAAAAAGGCTTAATAACTGTCATATGGCAATAACTACGATCCATGGCGGTGGCGAGTGTGGCTGGTAAGGCCAATTCTTGCTGCAAATGTTTGCCCACAGTAGGTGCATGTGAAAACATGGTCATTTCCACCATTTTGCACCATCTTACGTCTCTCACGCTCTGTGTGTGCTTTATCTGCAATCATTTTCTCCTTTGTCTTTATTCCATTTCTGATAGTTGCCCTCCATGCAACACGTTCAGCGGCGACGTGCTCCCATTGTGCATTATCAATGCCTGTATCAATCATATCCCGCTTACACACATCTTTGTATCGTAGTAGAGGCCGACCCTGAGATCTCCTACCCGTCTGTAATTCACCAAAAAAGATGTCCTTTGGTATTCTACCATCATCCATCCTCCTAACGTGTCCTATCCATCTAAGTCTACGAAGACTGAGCATGGAATACACCGTCACACAACCTGATCTTTCCAATACTTCAGTATTTGTGATTTTGTCTTGCCACTTAATACCAAGTATTCTTCGCAGACACCGCATATGAAAGCTGTTTAAACGTTTCTCTTGGCGTGAGTAAGTTGTCCAGGTTTCACTGCCATAAAGAAGAGTACTAAGGACACAGGCTTGGTAGACGAGGACTTTTGTTTTGGCAGTAAGCTTCCTGTTCTCCCAGACTCTTTTTGCTAACATGTCCATTGTTGTTGCTGCCTTGCCAATCCTGATGTTGATTTCCTGATCGAGGGATAATTTGCTATTTACCTCTGATCCTAGATATGTAAAATGGTCTACTATCTCCAGTTCGGCGTCGTCAATAAAGATTGATGGTACACCATGTGCACCTTGTGACATAATCTGTGTCTTCTTTTTGTTAATTGTTAAACCAAATTCAGAACAAGCATTGGAGAATGCAGATAGTAGATGTTGTAATTCTTCCTCAGAGTGGGTCGTAATCGCAGCATCATCCGCAAAAAGCAACTCTCTTATTAGTACCCTGCTAATTTTGGTCTTGGCCTTCAATCTCTGAGCATTATAGAGGCCACCATCTGAGCGTGAGTGAATGTATATACCGTCATCCTGATCACGAAAGGCATATTTCAGTAGAAGTGAAAAGTATATCCCAAAGAGGGTGGGGGCTAGTACACAGCCTTGTTTAACTCCACTCTTGATTTCAAACTCTTCTGAAGTTGAGCCATCAAACTTGATTATACCCTTCATGCCTGTGTGGAACGATTCCACAATGGACAGAAGAATTGGTGGACAGCCAATCTTCTTTAGTGCTTTGAACAGACCCTCACGACTGACCAAATCGAATGCCTTTGTGAGGTCGATGAAGGCAATAAACAGTGGCTGATTTTGTTCCCGGCATTTTTCTTGCATCTGTCGCAATGAGAATATCATATCAATGGTAGACCGGTTCTGACGGAAGCCGCACTGTGATTCAGGGTAGACTTGATCTCCCAGGACTTGAAGTCTGCGCAGGACAATTCTGGCAAATACTTTCCCAACAATACACAGAAGTGAGATACCCCTATAGTTGTTGCAGTCGCTCCGATCTCCCTTGTTCTTGTACAGCGTTATGATGTTTGAATCTTTAAAATCCTGTGGGACTTGTCCTTCTCGCCAGCATAGCTCTATTAGCTGGTGGATCTGTAGAGCGAGGGTGTCTTGCCCACTCCTGATAACCTCTATTGGAATCCCATCCTTACCTGGAGCCTTGCCAGATGCAAGCTCATTTATAGCACACTTAACTTCTGTTATAGTGGGAAGTGTGTCCAGGTGGTCAAGAGTTGGCAGGGCCTCTATGGCGTTGAGGGCATCATCCGCCAGCTTGGTCTCACTTGAGTAAAGCTCTAAATAGTGCTCGACCCATCTATCCATCTGCTGTTTCTTATCAGTGATGATTTCTCCAGTCAAGGTTTTCAGCGGTGCACTTCTTTTGATCATTGGACCACAGGCTTTCTTTATCCCCTCATACATGCTTCTGATGTTTCCCTTATCACTTGCGATTTGAATGGACTCACATAACTTGATCCAATAGTCATTCGCACACTGCCTGGCAGCCTTTTGTACATCCTTCCTCGCTTGCTTCAGCTCACTCAGAGTGTTACGCGTTGGTCTTTCCTTGTTTCTTAAGAGAGCTATCTTCTTTTTATCAATCAAGGGCTGCAGTATCTGGCTGTTTGCCGCAAACCAGTCCTGCCTCTTATGATCCACAGTGCCGTAAACCCCTACCGCTGTTTTATAAATAGTTTCCTTAAGTTTACTCCATTTATCATTTACTATACAATTTTCTGATGTATCATTGAAAGCGTCCTCAAGTTGCTGTTGAAATTCAAAGCACTTTCCAGGATCGTGAGTGTTAATAATATTAATCCTGGGGCTAGACTTGTGTTTAGCTGTGTAGATTCTCTTTGGTCTCAGCCTAACCCTTGCAACAACCAAAGAATGATCTGTATCACAGTCAGCACTGTGGTAACTTCGAGTTAATGATGTATGGTTCAGATGTTGTCTCCGTGTGATAATGAAGTCCAGCTGATGCCAATGGCCGGATCTTGGATGTTTCCATGTGACCTTATGCATCTCTTTTGTTTTAAAAAGGAGTTTGTAATACATAGGTCATTTCTAGTGCAGTGCTCTAGAAGCCTTTGCCCATTATCATTCATGTGACCGATGTTGTATTTTCCAAGGCACACTGGCCATGAACTCGAGTCCTTGCCCACACGAGCATTGAAATCACCGAGCATATAAATGTAGTCGGACTTTGGAACTGCCTTGATCGCAGAGTCTAGCTGCTCATAGAATGTATCTTTCACATCATCAGAGGAAGTGAGTGTCGGTGCATATGCAGTGAGAATGGTGGCAAATCCACAAGAGGTTGCCAAGCGCAGTGATAATAATCTTTAATTACCTCCAGCTGGGATATCAATCATTCCCAGTAGCGAATTCTTCACTGCAAAGCCCACACCGTGTTGCCTTTTTTCTGCCTGCCCTCTTCCCTTCCAAAAAAAGGTGTAATTGTTTTCCCTGAGTGACCCTTCCTCAGCGAGGCGAGTCTCCTGCAGGCCAGCAATATCAATGTTAAGACGATTGAGTTCAGCATCAATCACAGCCGTTTTTCTCACATCGTCAATATTTGTCAAGTCAGTGGAAAATCCTGGACACATGGTTCTCACGTTCCAGGTTGCAAGCCGTAGCTTGAGGTTTCTATTATTCTTTTTATTAGTACCTGGTGCATTGGTTTTACAGCCTGCGATTCAGATTTTGTCCTAGCCCCAAGCACCCATTGAAGCAGGCAGGCTGTGGCGGATCAGCACCCAATTGGCCGGGGGCTGCCCAGCTTAAGGCGGGCGGTAGCTGATCAGTGACACCTGTAGGTGTCTCCCACCGTCAGAGGCAACGCGTGGCGCCCCATGTCTACGCCAACTGACAAGGACTTATAACCCGTAACAGTTGCCTCTCGCTTTGATTCCGAGACCGGTTAAGACCAGGGATGGAGTTATTGCCTCTCCATAGCAATATATATATATATATATATATATATATATATATATATATATATATATATATATATATATATATATATATATATATATATATATATATATATATATATATATATATATATATATATATTTCTTTTCCCTAAATGTTATTTGTCTTCTGTGTTTTGTTTGTTTTCGTTCGCTCGCTTTGAACTCAAGTGTAGTCCATACCCGTGCTACTAGTGCAATAGAATGATTTTTGCTTGTGGAATGGATGTCACAATTACCTACGTGCATCGCCATAAGGCGAACCCACTCCGACTTCATAGGTACTTGTAATTTACGTCCCAAAATTTAGGACGAGGTGTCCATATGTCAGTCTCAACTGACCGATATAGGGGTTGAACACACTAGCTCGGCATTAGCACACCGGAAGTTTAAGAAATCTCCAATTTTGATTTCGTGTTGGATAGATCTGTTTGTTTTCTCTTGTAATACAGTCGACAGGGTCGACTTCATTGCACCGGGTTGTTATCCCATATGACTCGGTCCCTTTCCGCAGCGCGGAAAGCGTCGCACAAAGCACGAACTCCGTAGCTCTAGCGACGACCCATAGAGTCTCCGAAAAATTTAACTCGTGAACCGAAGGACGCGGCCCGGAATCGAACCCACAACCTTCGGAGCCCGAGTTAAACGGCTTGACCACTTCGCCACGAAGACTCCTTTTCTCTTGTAATACATTTCTGTAACATTGGTATTCAAAAGCGCATATATGCCTTAGAGCTGATCTGTTATACGTTCACATTTCGCAGCCGTATGTTGACCCAGAATAAGCGCATTCTTTATGAGTACAGCGGAGACAAATCAGATTACTGGCAAAGAAGTGGATGTTGAAAAGCGTAATTGACAGAGAAATATTTGAGCTATAAAAATAGTATGAAAACTGGCAAGACCCCGAGTCCAGATAACATTACAACATAAATGATCAATGCCTTAGAAGAATATGGAAAATACCAGATCACCAGACTGCTGAACACAATATATGATACTGGAGATATAACTCCTAAATTATGTATGCCAAATGGTGAATTAGATATAATAATAAACATCAGCAAAACTCGTTGTCCAGGTCGAACCAGTTGAACAGAATCCGGAAGCAATGTTCCAAAAGCATCGACAACTAGAAGCCGGCTGACATATTCGTTATGTCAATATTTATTTCCGTTGAAAAGCTTGTGCTAAATATGAATCATAATACTAATCATAATAATAATCATCAGAATACCGTTCCTGTACAGCCAGGAGGGCCGGTATCGTAGCAATAAACATAATCACACAGCTGAACCTAACTATTCAAATCCTAAGACAATGTCTCACCGCCTAGCGTCGGTTCTAATGCCTCTTATCGGTTGACCGTTCTGTCACCTTGGCCATTCTCGCCGAGTCCTAATTTACACATTCATGGCCAGCTGTTGGTCCTGACTGAGAGGAGTAATGCTTTAATGATCTAGCTCTTCTACCAAGTAGCTCCTAGCTATCATTGCCATGTCCTGAAGGAATGTTGACAATCTTCTCTCCTTGAATAGACTCATGCCGCTTTCCGTGCCGCCAGCCCAAGCTCTACTCACTGGTTGCTAAACTATAACGTTGTGACGTTTCTACCTTCTCACGTCACGTAGCGACTTTTTCTATCTGTTGGTTCGAGATTACTTCTCAGATTCTTTGTGACTTATCCATTACGTCATTCATTCTGACTCGCTACATAGCAATGCAATTCTATATTTATTGCAATCCCCAAGAAATCAGGAGCCTTGGAATGTGATCAACATCCAACTAGTAGTATAATGAGCTACATCATGAAGATGTTGCCAAGAATTATCATGCAAAGAGTTAGGAAGAAAATGCAATCCGAAATAGGAGAAGACAAATATTGGTTTGTAGTAGGAAAAGGTACAGTAAATGATGTATATATGCTGAGAACATTAACTGAACGTTCTATAGAAGTAAACAAAGACCTACATCTTTGCTTTATTGACTACACAAATGCTTTCGATAAAGTAATACATATAATCATGATAAAGATGCTTCAAGATCAACAAATTGATGAGAAAGACCTTAAACTTGTAAAAACATATATTGGAAACAACAAGCTGCCATAAGGATTGATTATGAAGTAGGTCAATATCAACCTATTAAGAGAGGTGTGAGACATGGCAGTGTAATTTCTTCAGATATTTTTTACCTGAACAGTGAAAATATTTTCAGAAATGAAGAAATGAAAGGAATCATCATTGGAGGACGAAACATCAATAACATTAGATACGCGGATGATATAATATTGATTGCAGTGTCACCTTGAATAGAAGTACGCAATACGCCTGATTGAGCCTCAACCAGGCGTATGCGAGACACCTGACTTCCCACGGGCTGCACGAGGGGCAGATACCTCGTGACCACCGGGCAGTCGAGGAGAAGCAGAGGGGCTTTGGACATGACAGTTGCGTACTTCTATTCAAGGTGACAGTGTCTTTCACGGGTACAGTTCTGTCTTCAGCATCTAGGCTATTCTCCTTCCCCCGTATTCACCCCATGTCCCTATCTCTATCGTCTGTCCTCTTCTCTGTCCCATATGGGACCTTGACAACAAGAAACAAATGAAAATAGTAAACTGATTAGAGAAACTAGACGTAGACAGTCACAATTATTTTTTTTAGACATGTTATGAGAAGAAATGAATTGGAGAACTTTGTGACAACTGGAAAGATCGAAGGGAAGAGAACAATGGGAAGGCACAGAATTAAACACCTGGATAGCTTGGCCACGTGGTATGGTCGAGACAGAAACACTGAGCTTATCCACGACTCTGGTGATCGAGTAAAACGGCAAAACATGACCGCCCGCGCTATTCGCATAGCACATGATGATGTGATAAAAGTAATAGATTCGAACTCGACACGCCAAACGTGACCATTGTCTCCTTGAAATACACTTGGGTTTCAACAATATCTCAGACAACTAGGTAATTAGTGATACTGTATAACGTGTAAAACCTGTACATTGACGATAGGGTGAAGGTTTTTCTGTATAACATAACTAACCTGACACCTAGACGAAAGTTACATTGTATAACACATGTCATGAGACGATCGGAGAAAACGTCATGTTTAACGCAATCAGACGATTGGAGGCGACGTCAGATTGCATAACTACAGAGTGTTTGTAAAGTCTCACTACACTTTGAATGTAGAACAATTTTGGGAAATTTAGTACATGATGTTATCAATAAAACATTTGCTAAAAAATTCATTAAATTAGTTGCAATAGTTACTGCTATGGTCTAACGCTGTTTTGGCCAGGCTGTAAAGTACAAATGAAGTATTCATTATAACTTATTCAGCAAATTTCTAACAGTAATGCGATGAGGAGGGTGCTTATCAGGAAATCTTGCTATAAATCTTTGAACAACCATCTGTGTGTATCGACCGCCATTTCGAAACACTTGTTCAGCGGAAAAAGTCTTTCTTCCGTTGATAACTCCATTCTGTCTTGAGTGCAAATAGTTACTCGAGCAGACAACAGCCATTCGCTGCATATTGCTTCACGATGGACTGTGGAGCACATTTTATGATGACGTCGTTTGCTTCATTTTTCTAAATTGTTCTACATGCAAAGTGTAGTGAGACTTTACAAACATTATGTCCATTCGATTGAAGAAGTCATACTGAATATCATTTATGAAAGTAAACGTTGACAGCCCTGGGAGAGAACACCTATTATTTCCCCTACCTATTGCCTTCTATCCATTCATTCATTCATTATGTGCCATGCTGATAAGCGTGGGCGGTCATGTTCTGCCATCTCACTCGATCACCAGAGTCGTGGATCAGCTCCGTGTTTCTCGACCATGCCACGTGGCCAAGCCATCCAGGTATTTAATTCTTGGTCTTCCCCTTGGTCTGTTCCCTTCGATCTTGCCAGTTGTCACCAAGTTCTCCAATTCATTTCTTCTCATAACATGCCCAAAATCTTTTTGACTGTCTACATCTAATGTCTCTAATCAGTTTACGATCTTCATTTGTTTCTTGAAGGACTTGTTCATTGGTATTTCTATCTGTCCATGGTATTCTTTGCATTTTCCTCAGAAACCACATCTCCACAGCCATCAGATGTTTTTCAGCTTGTCTGCTCATTGTCAACGCCTCACATCCATATAAAAGTACAGATTTTATGTAGCACCTTACCACTCTCTTCCTCGTTGCAAATGACATCTTTTTAATGATCAATATGTTTTTAATCTTGCAAAAGGCTACATTCGCCATGGCAATTCTTGTTCTAATTTCTTCAAGGCATCTTTCATCAGATGTTATGACTGTTCCGTGATAGCTGAACCGATTCACTTGTTTAAGAATATGCTCATTTACTTGTATATTGTATTGTGGTATTTATTCCTTCCTAGTGATGACCATAATCTGTGTCTTCTTACAATTCAATTCTAACCCTACTTGTTCACTGTGTGCAACAACCGCATCTACTAAATTTTACAGGTCCTGTTCATTGTCTGCAATCAAGACTGTATCATCTGCGTATCTAATGTTATTGATGTATCGTCCCCCAATGTTGATTCCTTCCATATCTTCTATATTTCTGAAAATATACTATACAGGGAAAAAAGATCTGGAGACATTAACTCATCCCTGTCTCACACCTCTCTTTATAGGCTCATATTGTTTCCAATATATGGTTTTTACAAGTCTAAGGTCATTTCCATCAATTTGTTGATCCTCAAGCATCCTTATCATGTCGACATGTCTCACTTTATCGAAAGCCTTTGTGTAGTAATGAAGCAGAGGTGTAGATCTCTGTTTACTTCTGTAGAACGTTCAATACTGTTCTCAGTATGTGCACAGCATTTACTATGCCCTTGCTTTCTGCAAACCCACATTGTTCCTCTCCCATTTCAGGTTGTATTTTCTTCCTAACTCTTTGCATGATAATTCTTAGCAAAATCTTCGTGATGTGACTCATTATACTAATTGTTCGATGTTGACCACATTCCAAGGCTCCTGATTTCTTTGGGATTGCAATAAATACATATGCCATCTAAATAATAAATAAAAAATGCCTTCTGTTCTCTGCCTCATTATCATCTATAGTTGTATATATGTTCTCTCAATCTGATAAAATTAACTTATAGAGATATTGTTACACATTTTTCTGTACAGGATGTCACTTGTAAATGTGTGAACTTTATCGGTGTTGAGATTTCAGTAATAATAAAACACGCAACTCACGCGAGATACTTAGTGGAATTTTCCCAGGAAAAATAATACTAGGGAAAACCAAACACGAGCTGGACAAATACATATGGAATTGGGCACAACTCCTGGCTGATACAAGTGCTGGCAAGGGGCAGACACGAGGGAATTAAGTCGCAATGTGCGCATCCGGGAGGGGAGGGTGGTATTCTAAAAATCAGGATTGTGAGAGGAGAAAAGCATCGTACTTGTGCCAGATTCGGACACCCAAACAAAACAATACTATCCAGACGAATAATTAGCCAAAGAGCTCCTGCAGTCGGGTGATAGATACACATCTCGCTGCACAAAGAACGTGAGCAGAAGACTGGCTGGAAAATCATTTCCATCCCGTGAACTATGTAGGACAATGTATTCCTCTAGTTAGCTTGCCGAGATGTAAGTATCCCACAAAACAGTCTGCTTCCATTTATCACGAGACCCATAGATGTCGCCCCAGTAGGCCCTTCGGTTTGCTCATGTCTAGTTCCACACTGTCTTCTCCGTGTTTGACGATTGCTGTTTTACCTTTTCTTCACTCTCTCTCTCTCTCTCTCTCTCTCTCTCTCTCTCTCTCTCTCTCTCTCTGTCTCTCTCTCTCACACACACACACACACACACACACACACACAGAGGGGGGGAGAGAGATGCACGCACGCATGCATGCGGGGTCAGAGGTTGCTTAGTGATCCAGAAATCATGTGTTCGAATCCCCAAATAGGCGGCTTGTTTGTTTGTGTACATTGACGTGGACTCCCAGGTGGACCCAGCCTCCAGAAAGGGGCAAGCAAATACCCTGGCCGAGTACAGGCTGCCAGTGTGACACTGACCACATCACACATCCAGCGCCGACTGCTCTATGTGGGGTCGTCAAGGCGTGTAAAAGGGTTGTGTAAATTACTTATATACATAAACAAGATTCAGAAACGCTGAAGTGTTAGGACCAATTTCTCAATCAAGATTTATCGGATCAACATAGCAGATTTTTTCTAATGAGATTCTGTGAAGTCAGGGGCCCGCTTCTTGCATATACGAGGATAAGATAGCCAAAAGTTACCAGCTTCCAAAAAATGAATACGACCCGCCTGGTATAGATGTCAGAGGGATAATCAGTTTATATGCCCACACGATGACAACTAACGCCAACTTGTCTCAGCCGGTGTCGACATTACACGACTCTACTGACATTAACCAGTTATTGGGTTCTGATGAGAAGATGAGGGTTGAAACCAGAAATGGTCTACAGACATTCATAGAAGACATTCGTGGGACAAACCTGGCATTAGGCTTTATACAAGAAATTATTGTGATTCTATACAAACTATTGCGGGCCTGCTCCAGAGAAGTCGTCCGAGCTAATAGTAATAGATATTGGGTGTGATCTGTGCGCTGAGTGACTGAAGAAGCACTAACGGCTACTTGTACTTGGTTGATTGTACCAGAAACATGAGGAACATGACCAAGCTTTACCTGTGTTGGCCAGACTGGCATATCAACAAGAGCGATCGTTCTATCCCTGGGCTTGGGGTTTGTAATTGAGTTTCTTGCCAGCCTCTCAGATCATGAACTCTTGTGAACTTACATTGACTGGTACACATCGACCAGGTAATGAATTCTTTTTTGGTTCTAGGCTGTGTTTACATACCTAGATTATTCGCCTTCCAAAAAACGCTAGGAACCAGGGAAATAGAAAATACACCTGGCTGTTTTGTACATGACGGCTGTTCTGAAACACAAAGAAGCCAACAACAGCAAACAGAAGGGCCTTCAGTTTGCAAGATCCACGCCTGGTTGATCCAGTCTTCGTCATATGTTAACAATGTCCAGCGTGCTACAGTGTGAAGCTAATCCTTGTCAAAGACAAGGAAACGGACTTGCATACTGAATGTCCTGTACACGCTACAGAAAGTTGGAGGAACACGAAAAAGCTCTGCGGCGTCTGATGCACAAGAAGACGGATTGCGAGCAACAGAGAACTATTGTTGAGTCAACTGCCAGGTAAAGGCAAGGACATGTATCACAAGCTACTTAATGTTTACCTCGACCGCCACATATGAGGAGAGAAACGCTGTGGTGTCTCACGTCATCACGTGAGTAAATAGTTCAGTGGTTAAGTTATTTTTTACAGCCAAAGCTCCAATGTTGTCATCAGATAGTTGATCTGTAGGACAACTATCACAGTGTCTTGCTCAAACTGTCCGTACCAGCGTGCACAACTGTGGTATGATGGAAAGTGGGGAAATTTGTTAAAAAGGAGTAATATAAATACACCTAGACATTATTATCATTATTAATGAGAGGATGTATAATATTCCCAGTAGGGCGTTCAACATCCCAAGTTTTTGTACACTATGCAAAAAAGAATGCTAACCGACGTTCATTGTGCTAAGAACAAGAATATTTGTCCCGAGACTGTAAAAACTTCAGTACCGACAAGTGGCGACATCAACTACTAGATTTCTATGTCGCTTCAAGATGGCCGACTGTGTGGATATTTTCATGTCTGCTGGTTTTAACTGGGCAAACTGCACGTGGTGTGCATACTTGTCTGCATATTGTGTGGGTTTTAACTAGGTTGGTTAGTTAGGTTAGGTTAGGTAAGGTTAGGTTACGTTAGGTTAAGTTAGGCTTGGTTAGGTTAGGTTAGGCTTGGTTGGCTTGGTTAGGCTGGCTGGTTAGGTTGGTTAGGTTGGTTAGTTAGGTTAGTTAGGTTAGTTAGGTTAGGTTGGTTAGGTTGGTTAGGTTGGTTAGGTTGGTTAGGTTAGTTAGGTTGGTTAGGTTGGTTAGGTTAGTTAGGTTAGGTTGGTTAGGTTGGTTAGGTTAGTTAGGTTAGTTAGGTTGGTTAGGTTGGTTAGGTTAGGTTAGTTAGGTTGGTTAGGTTGGTTAGGTTAGTTAGGTTAGATAGGTTGGTTAGGTTGGTAAGGTTGGTTAGTTAGGTTAGTTAGGATAGTTAGGTTAGGTTGGTTAGGTTGGTTAGGTTAGTTAGGTTAGTTAGGTTAGTTAGGTTAGGTTGGTTAGGATGGTTAGGTTGGTTAGGTTAGTTAGGTTGGTTAGGTTGGTTAGGTTGGTTAGGTTGGTTAGGTTAGTTAGGTTAGTTAGGTTAGCTAGGTTAGGTTGGTTAGGTTGGTTAGTTAGGTTAGTTAGGTTGGTTAGGTTGGTTAGTTAGGTTAGTTAGGTTAGTTAGGTTGGTTAGGTTGGTTAGGTTAGTTAGGTTAGGTTAGTTAGGTTAGTTAGGTTAGTTAGGTTAGGTTGGTTAGGTTATTTAGGTTAGTTAGGTGAGTTAGGTTAGTTAGGTTAGTTAGGTTGGTTAGGTTAGTTAGGTTGGTTAGGTTGGTTAGGTTAGTTAGGTTAGGTTGGTTAGGTTGGTTAGGTTAGTTAGGTTAGTTAGGTTAGGTTGGTTAGGTTGGTTAGGTTAGTTAGGTTGGTTAGGTTAGTTAGGTTAGTTAGGTTAGTTAGGTTGGTTATGTTGGTTAGGTTGGTTATGTTAGTTAGGTTGGTTAGGTTAGTTAGGTTAGTTATGTTAGTTAGGTTAGGTTGGTTAGGTTGGTTAGGTTGGTTAGGTTAGTTAGGTTGGTTAGGTTAGTTAGGTTGGTTAGGTTGGTTAGTTAGGTTAGTTAGGTTGGTTAGGTTAGTTAGATTGGTTAGGTTGGCTAGGTTAGTTAGGTTAGTTAGGTTAGTTAGGTTAGTTAGGTTAGTTAGGTTAGGTTGGTTAGGTTGGTTAGGTTGGTTAGGTTAGTTAGGTTGGTTAGGTTAGTTAGGTTAGTTAGGTTAGCTAGGTTAGTTAGGTTAGCTAGGTTAGGTTGGTTAGGTTGGTTAGTTAGGTTAGTTAGGTTAGTTAGGTTGGTTAGGTTGGTTAGTTAGGTTAGTTAGGTTGGTTAGGTTAGTTAGGTTAGTTAGGTTGGTTAGGGTTGGTTAGTTAGGTTAGTTAGGTTGGTTAGGTTAGTTAGGTTAGTTAGGTGAGCTAGGTTAGGTTTGTTAGGTTGGTTAGTTAGGTTAGTTAGGTTAGTTAGGTTTGTTAGGTTAGGTTGGTTAAGTTGGTTAGGTTAGTTAGGTTGGTTAGGTTTGTTAGGTTAGTTAGGTTAGTTAGGTCGGTTAGGTTGGTTAGGTTGGTTATGTTAGTTAGGTTGGTTAGTTTGGTTAGGTTGGTTAGGTTAGTTAGGTTAGTTAGGTTAGCTAGGTTAGGTTGGTTAGGTTGGTTAGTTAGGTTAGTTAGGTTGGTTAGGTTGGTTAGTTAGGTTAGTTAGGTTGGTTAGGTTGGTTAGGTTAGTTAGGTTGGTTAGGTTGGTTAGGTTAGTTAGGTTAGTTAGGTTAGTTAGGTTAGGTTGGTTAGGTTGGTTAGGTTAGTTAGGTTGGTTAGGTTAGTTAGGTTAGTTAGGTTAGGTTGGTTAGGTTGGTTAGGTTGGTTAGGTTGGTTAGTTAGGTTGGTTAGGTTGGTTAGTTAGGTTAGTTAGGTTAGTTAGGTTGGTTAGGTTGGTTAGGCTGGTTAGTTAGGTTAGTTAGGTTAGTTAGGTTAGGTTGGTTAGGTTAGTTAGGTTGGTTGGGTTGGTTAGTTAGGTTAGGTTGGTTAGACTGGTTAGGTTGGTTAGTTAGGTTAGTTAGGTTAGTTAGGTTAGGTTGGTTAGGTTAGTTAGGTTGGTTCGGGTTGGGTTAGTGTTGGTTAGGTTAGTTTAGTTGGCTTAGAGTTGTTTAGGTTGGTTAGTTAGTTTAGTTAGGTAGTTAGGATTAGGTTGTTTTGGTTAGTTAGGTTGGTTAGTGCGGTTAGTTAGGGTTGGTTGGGTTGGTTATTTAGGTTAGGTTAGGTTAGTTAGGTTGGTTAGGTTGGTTAGGTTGGTTAGTTAGGTTAGTTAGGTTAGTTAGGTTAGTTAGGTTAGTTAGGTTAGGTTGGTTAGTTTGGTTTGGTTGGTTTGGTTAGGTTAGGTTAGGTTAGGTTAGGTTAGGTTAGTTTAGGTTTAGTTAGTTAGTTAGTTAGTTAGTTTAGTTTAGTTTAGTTTAGTTTAGTTTAGTTTAGGTTAGTTAGTTAGTTAGTTAGTTAGTTAGTTAGTCGCGGTTTCAACCTCACAGCAACGGGTCGTCCCCAATTTGCTCCGTTCCTGTGCCAGTTAATATCACACAAAACGCCTCCCACTGCCCAATGTGAAAAGTGGAAAAGACAGAAGTCTCGACAAACAACAGCCCGCACAGATACACTGTGCATAATGCTAGGCGCTGACCTGTACTTTGTCTGTGTGCTTATATGAGTTATCACTGGGTATTTATCTGCATGTTGCAAAAGTGGGTGCCTATTTGCAGGTCTTTATGAGCTGAGTACTCCCTTGCATGTGTTGTGGATATTTGCATGCAAGTGTGGGTTCACTTAAAGCATACTGGGCAAATAATAAGAGTAATGAAGACGTTATGGGAAAACAATTACTAACTTGCGAGGAGAACTCGATTGCTCTTATTAGACAAAGTGAAAACAATCACCATTCTTTGTACATTTTATGATAACGGGTACACTGGAAGATGTAACAACAGGATGGTTAGAGGCATACATGTATGGAAGACCTAGACATTCTGACATAAGTAAACCATCACTATCGGAGGTTATTTGCAGCACGTAAGACATGAGACTGGCTAATCGTGACAACCAATACTGTGGACTATAAGAAGATCATTTGCATCGAAATAGCATATTTTATTCTATACCATTCAACACAGGCGTTGAACAATCCCCACCTATAGGATAACTAACTTGAAATTTTAACTTGTTCTATATCAGGTAAATAATCCTTGTTTAGTTACTCGATGCATCGCTACATGTAATAATTTCTCTAGCGAATACTGGACTTCTGATCGTCTTTGTTGCGAGTCATCTATAAACGGTTATTTGTTTGCGAAGGAGAGTTTATGTAAGCAGAAATCCACAGAGAGCGATAGTCACCAGTTAGAGCAATACTGTCCAAGATCTACAATTTCCCCGATGACACACTGGCATCCATTTAGACTGGCAAGAACTACAACAGCATAGACTGTCAATTACACAGCGTGAAATGAACTGGGAAGAATGGCGTTATTGACCATAAGTCGGTCAACATGCTCACGGCAAGGTAGAAATGACACTGGGGAGGGAAACTTGCTGCGAAAGGATCGATTGTAACTGCTTAGATTAGTATAACGCCACTATTTGTTGCCGTTAGTGCATATTACAGCATGATTAATTTGCCAGTATTTCAGCCAGAAGTACTTGCTGCGCGCTGTCTTTATGTCACATTTTATGTGTGTTCAGGTTTACTTTGACGGCGTATCTGTGTTCGATGTGTTTTAGTTTTTCAAGAGAGAAAATAATATAATACACCCAGTGAAACTTTCACGTTAATGTGCATATAAGCGTTTAAAATGACTGGCACTTATAGAATGAACGGTTGTGAAACTGGAAAAGATGCAGATGATGGATGGAGAGAAATCACGTGGACGGTGTTGGAGAGGAGTGCAGCTGAACCTTCGCCGTTAATGACTAAGTAATATTTGAATAATGAAGACACAAACAATAAATTGCACCATTTATTTCCTGGCATATATGTTTTTCAGTGCTGTGTTTCACCAGCAATTGAAGTTATTCATCTCATCTCATTTCATCTCATCATATTCCTCTTGTACTTTGCAGTGTCGAGGTGAAATAAAAACATCGTGAGAGTGCCCGATTATGAGCTTCATATATCGATATTCCCATGTACTCTGATATTCCCTCCGTCCAACGTTTACGTGGTCGGCCTCTTCCTCTGTTTCCATCTGGTCTGTACATCATTGCTTGTTGTGGTATGCTGTTGGCTGGTAACCTACATGCATGGCCAAACCATTTGACTTGCTGCTTTCTAATAAAATCTAGTGCTGCTTTAACCCCCACTTTAGTCCTGATTTCTTCATTTCTGATCTTACCTCTTCTTGATACGTTGAGTATTCTTCTCAGGAACCTAATTTCTGTTGTTGTGATTTTTCTTTTCTCTTTTTCTGTCACTGTCCAGGTTTGGCATTGGTAGCATAGAGTTGGTAGGAAGATTGTGTTGTAAAGTGCTTTCTTAGTAGTTATAGATACATGTTTGTTCTTTAGTATTGGTGTCATTTGTCCAATGAGTTGATTTGCCTTATTGCACGTATTTTCGATCTAGTCTTCTGATCTGCCATTCGATGATATTATACTTCCTAGGTACTTGAAACTCTTTACTTGTTTCAAGGGATGTTCTTTAGGTGAATTGTTGTTGTTTGTTCTTCTTTAGTTATAGTCATTACCTCTGTTTTGCTTGTGCTAATTTTCATGTTATGTTCCCTACACATTTCGTTTATACTATTCATGTGGTCTTGTAATTCAGCTTCTGATTTTGTTATTAGTGCTTGGTCGTCCGCAAACAGGAGTTCTCTAATGGTTAGATTTGCAGTTGGTTCTTCTTCTATGTTCTCGTTATGCGATATTCTTGCTGTCTCTGCTTGGCTGGTTTCTTTACATATGTTGTCTATATATGTTATGAACAAGAGAGGGGACAGGACACAACCTTGTCGTACTCCAGATCTTATGGTGAAGGGTTCTGAGTGTCCTCCAGTTGCTCTCACTATGCATTTATGTTATTATTTTAAAACAAAATACTATGACGTAAGTTGCAACATCAAAACCAGTGTTTGAAATTTCCCATCACCGATAATATACCTGGAGTAGTGAGAATGCTTTTGACCTCACTAGACATCTATCATTGCAATCATCATCTCCATGTAGCAGACCCTTTACAAAACATCGCTTCCATCGCGGTCAGCCGGTAAGATTAGGTCCTTTGACAACTTCCCTGCCTTGTGTATTATCATATTCATTGCGTCTTTAATTTCATGATACTTTCTCATGTTGGGCGCCGCTAGCCCCTTCGTCCAGGAATCGTGCCGTGAATTAATGTTCGTCCTAAACCACTCTGGCGTTTAATGAGGCCATAGTATTTCAGTCTCTGAGACATGATACTGTTTAAGGGCCTGTTTTCTGATCGTGTAGAATGTCGGTATTCTTCCTTTTGATTCTCCAAATCCCAAGAATATATCTCACATTTATGTTCAAACACCTGGATTTCCAGCTCCGGCTATTTCAACATGATCCATGACTCACATTTTGTCACAGCAATGGTGGATATTTGACAACATGCCGAATGAAATGTGAATCAGAGGATCGTATACTCCAACCCGTCTCCGCATTCCGGCGAAGTGGATCCTACATCAATCCTTATTCAATAAGGACATACAACTATACAGCCCAGTTTGCGCGTCGCGAACGTCACAGATCAGTTGGCAGGTGCAAATTGAAAAGACTAGGAAGAAAAGACTAGGAAGAATAACAGCTTCTTATAGTCTGTGCCGTGTGGCGTTGGTGATCTTGTCAGTTCACATCCTTCTGGCTCGTGTACTGACAGTTGTTTCTGATACTACTATTCCTGAAAGGCCAAGATGTTGAACTCTCCAGCATTATTCTTTATTGGTCTCTCCATATCTCTCCATCCGTCCACTTTTTCCATTGTGTCGACATAATCCTGGTTTTCCCTTTGCCTGGCATGCCCGAAGAATAAGGACTGTCATCATCTGATGCGAGTTACCGGTTGTTTTTGTAAAATAACTTCCGTCAAGATATCATCACTCTATTCATCCATCCACGATGTTCTCATCATTCTTTTATAAAAACACATCTCCACAACTTCCACATAATTTCTCACTATGCTCAAGCTAAAGTTTTAAAAACAGAAACTCGACATTTTTCAAAGACTTGTTGTTCTCACGTACACAAATTTGAAATCTCGCCGGATGTACGGAATTCGTGCACTATTTTGGTACTTCACTAGTTTTCTAAGCGAGGAGATTGGGGCACGAATGGAGATATCCGGAAAGGGTTATGGAGGAGGGGGATGTGGTGCAGTTAAAGAGATTCTGTGAAAAACGAACATTCTAGGATGTATTTCACTGTGGTCGCTTGTTAAAAAACAATATAACGTGAATTGCTGTTGACAATTCACGTGCATTCACCAGTGTTCATACACAACACGGAAAAAGAAGTAGAAACTAGACAACATAAATATAAATAAACAGATACATCGAAATTCCAATACATCACATTTAAATTCTCGTTCTTTACAGTTTATGACGTCTCATAATCATCAGCATGTGACATGCCGGTAAGCGTGGGTGGTCATGTTTCGCCATCCTACACGATCACCCTAGTCGTGGATCGGCTCTGTGTTCTTGTCCCGACCATACCTTGCGGTCAAGTCATCCAGATAATTACTTACGCCTTTCCCTTGATCTTTTCCCCTCAATCTTGTCAGTTGTCATCAAGTTCTCTAGGTTGTTTCTTCTCATAAAGCGCCCAACAAAATATGACTGCCTACGTCTAATTTCTCTAATCAGTTTAGAGTTTTCCTGTTCCTCTTGTAGAACTTATGACCTTTATTTTAAAATATTTAAAGAAAGCAGAGTCAGCTATATTAGGAAGAGCTTTAGAGCAACAGGGATGTGTTTTCCGAGGCAAAAGTTCCCAATACATTGAACTGCTAGAGTAACTACCAACGATTTTTGACAGAGGATAATGAGAGTCATTCATTCAGTAGAATGTCCTTTGCAGAGCCTCGCTCCCATAACAACTCATTTTCTGTGCAATTCCAATTCCAATTCCAATTTTCAAAACAAAAATTCCAAATTCGGCCTCATTCAACCTGCCTCTTCAGCTGTGGTTATTGTTGAGGTCCGTGGTTTTTGTGGGTTCATTCACCCTAATTCTTGTCTTGTGCGCTCTTACGAGTTAGTCCTATCTCGGACTGGTTATGTTGATTTGTGTCTGTGACGTCAGCTGGGGGTTGGTCGGCGGCTATCCTTTGTGCTCGTCCTTTTGTGGTATCTTTTGTTAGTGAAGGCTCCTGGCTCGTCTGGCTTGACTGGTTGCAGTCCTTATCAGGACTTTTTATTTGGTGTTTTTGCCTCCTTTTTTGTGTATTTTCTGTAGGAGCTTTTCTACGTTTCCATTTTCCTCCTTGCGCCTGTTTTCACTTTCGAGTTTGAGTTTCTGCTGCCATTCGATTTTTTCCTCCGCGGTCATCCATGGGATCATCTCTCCGTCTTCTATATAGTACGTGTAGCCAGGTCCATCCTCGAAGTCAGTACATCTATCTGGGTATACTACCGGTCTCCTGAGTTTCTTGGGCTTCTTCATGTCTCTTTCATCCCAGCGCCTTTTGAATTCCTGGTGCCTGCGTTCCTCCAATTTTATCGATTCTAGGCACTCCTCCAGGGAGAGTCCGGGTGGGTATTCTGCTTGCCGTTCTGGCTCGGTCCTTTTCAGGGTTTCATCTTGCGGCTTGTCTGCGTTCTCTTGCATAGCTTCTGTTGCTTTGTTCGGATTACTTCCATTTCAGCTTTCAGCAGCTCTCTCTCCGCTTTAATGGTGCGTAGCACTTCTTCGTTTTCCTTCTTCATCTCGGCCATATGTTCCACTTCTGTCTTGATGTTTTGCTGGATCTCCTTTATTTCAGCAAGCAGCTTTTCATTGTCGCTTCTCAGTGCCGGTGTTTGAAGTAGCTTGATTTGCTTCTTTAGCTCATCTATCTGGTCTTGCAGTTGAGCTTTTTCCGCTTGTGAGATGCTTGTGGCTGTCTCGCACCTCCGCCTTGCTTCGTTGTATGGTGTCTTTGTGTTGATGGCAAACTTTAACACGTCTCTGTGTCGTTGCAGGTACGGACAGCCCAAGTATCTTGCTCCATGCTTGCCCAGGCAGTTGGCGCACTTTCGTTTGTTGTTGGGTGCTCGGAAGTCCGTGTCCAGCTTGGCCAGCGGACACTCCTTGAAGGCGTGGTGATCGGCGCAGTACCGGCAGATTTCCGTCTTGCTGCGGCATGCTGCTCTGCTGTGGCCGGCCCTCTGACATCTGGAACATTGGGTGATCCTTGGGATGAATCTCTCTGGCTGCTGCATTCTCTTGTTGATTGATACTGTGATCGGCATCTCGCTGCCTGCCCTCTGTCGTCACCACCGCCAAGGTTGTGAGGATCTTGGAGTAGGTGAGGAGCCGCTCCGCCTTCAAGAATCGGGTGTGGAGATTCTCTTCTCGTAGCTGCTTCAGGATTTCTTCGTCTGATAGCTCCACTGGGATACATTTGATAACCCACTTGATTGTCGGTGAGTCGGTGTTTCCGACTCTGGTGTCTTTCTCCTCTCTCTGCTTCTCAGTAGGTTTGGCTCTTGTCTGTGGTGGACTGTCGACGGTCTCCCTCGTGGTGGCTTCAGTAGTAGCTGTAGTTTCAGGTTCTTTGTTACAGCTCGCAGGCAGGCTCTCCATGTTCTTCTTCTTGTCGGCTCCCACGCTGCAAATCTTGGTTGCCACGTGTTTTTTGGTGTTCTTGCAACGTGCCATTTCCCCCGTATCAGGCTGCTTGACTTGTTCAGGTGACTTGTCTTGCTAGCGCTCGCACAGTGCAATGAGAGTACGACCTTATATATACAGGGTGTTTACAAATTCTCACTACACTTTGTATGTCGGATAAATTTTAAACATGAAGTACATGACGTCATTAAAATATGTGCTCCACAGTCCATCGTGAAGCAATACGCAGCGAATGGCTGTCGTCTGCTGGAATAATTCTTTGCACTCCAAACAAAATGGTGGTGTCAACGGAAGAAAGATGTTTTTATGGTTGAACAAGTGTCTCGAAATGGCGATCGATACACGCGGTTGGTTGTTCAAAGATCTATAGAAAGATTTCCTGATAAGCAATCCCTTCATCGCATTACGGTTAGAAATCTGTTGAATACGTTTCTTGCTACTGGAAATGAATACTTAATTTCCAGCTTCTCCAAGACAGCGTTACATCATCGCAGTAGTTATTATAACTAATTTAATGCATTTTTAACACATATTTCAAGACGTTATGTACATTATATTTTCATATTTGTTCTACACACAAAGTGTAATGAGACTTTAAAACACCCGTTAGCTATAAGAAAGAGACACACGCCGTCCTTTGGTCATATAATGGGAACAGAGGAATGTGAACACAGCTTGACCACTGGACAGATAGGTGGAGGAAGCGGCAGAGACAGACCGAGATAAATAATGTTGTATGGGCAGTGAGAACAACTTCAGCAGAGTTGATTCAAAACAGCAGGGACCGAGATCTTTGGCGAGACTCCATCCTTTACACCAGTTGGCAAGGCACATGATGATGATAATAATGAGAACAGTTAATTTAAGGCTATCGATATCTCCAAACATTATGTCTTCAAATAGGGATGGTGTAGACCAAAATAGCTTCCTCTGTTATGTGTATATTGAACACTACTGCAACAAATGCTTAGCTGTCATTTTACCAGTTCCACGGTTACATTCATCAGTATCTCCCATCTCCCCGCTGAAGTAATAAGTGTAATTCGACTTAGTACAAGCGATACTCCCGGAGGCCCAGAGCATCTGATTCAGATAGGCATATCTTGGTGGGTCGTCTTCACTTGAAGTTGATTGCTAGTTTACCTGCAAGGCAACAGCAGACTTTATCTTTCTTAAGTCTAGTCTAGCAGTGGAAATGCCGGACTTGTAAGACACTGTCATTAGCAATGCTGCCACCGGCAAAATTCTTAGTCATGGGAGACAAGCACGTTCCACTACTCCTTGATGTGAGAACAGGGATAGCGAACAAAGATAACATAACTCTCTTTAGTGGATCAGTTAATTGTGTAACTAAGGATAATGTATATTTTTGTCTTTTTCATTGTTTTAATTTTACATTGTAGATGTTATTGTATTAATAAGACTTCTGTACATTACCAACCTAAGCCTGTTCATAGTTATAGTCTGTCCGGAAATGAATGCCGTAATTCACGATCAATTATTTTGAAAACTGTCTGTTGCATCGTTATGAAATTTTTCCTGCCGTCTTATATATACCCCCACCCAAGGAATATGTCTTTGATAGGTCCAAAAACAACTTAAATCATCGAAAGCGGCGACATTTCTTTCATGTTTTGGTGAAAAACTAGTGATTTCTCGCTTACAAACTTGTTTTACAGTAATGAATGCCCCGCCAATTCAGATGATGACACAAGGCATATCCGGATTCGTATGGGAGTGGGTGCAATAAAAGAAGTAGCTTAAAAGTTGACAGGGTCGATTGCATTCCACCGGGTTTTTATCCCATATGGCACAGTCTCTTTCCGCAGCGCGGAAATCGTCGCACAAAGCACGAACTCCGTATCTCCAGCGACGACCCTCGGGAGTCTCCGAAAAATGCACTCGTGAAATGAAGGACGCGGCCCGGAATCGAACATACAACCTTCGGAGCCCGAGTCAGATGGCTTGACCACTTCACCACGGAGACTCCCGAGAGGGGTGCAATGTGTAATATTAGTAAAGACAGAGAATTAACAGATTCATGCGGTAAATAATGTGTAAATTGACAGGAAAGTAGAAGGAATATATTTCTTACCTTATTTTTCATTTCCTTCTTGTTTCTTCAGCTGCTGATTAATAATTGTACACAAGTATTCATGTTACTAGGAGGAATTTCGCTTTTTATACTGAGTTCGTGAAAGCTTCCAAATAGCTGTGCGTTAATGTGTGTATGGAGTGACCCTAAATGATACCGCAATTTAGTCATCATGTGTCCATTTTTAAGGATCTGTTCAGCTGTCTGTGTAGTTTGTTCACACGTACACATGGGTGACAGGCCCGCTTTGAGTTTTCGTGAAAGATTGTGTGTATGTGTGTTTTTTTAATACCAGTTGTTTGTCACCGCAGAGGGATTGCGGAATTGAAAATTCATCACTGTGGAATACAAACTGTTGCCATTGACATTGTGCTGATGCTGTAATGTTTAGGGCGTGCAATTCATCTGAATAGTTGGGGCAAAATATTCCAGTAAGCGTGCACGTGGATTAAGGTCTGCGATCTGCTCAGACATTAATCTGTGTCGGACGATTCCAGTAGGTTGATGACTGCTCTCGATTGGATAAAATTCAATTTATCCTTTCTCCAATAGTCCTCTTCCTCTTTCAAAACATGATCCTGTCATTTTTCCAGTAACTTTTATCAATATTAAATAGCGCGGACTGGATTAGTATCTTGACGTCAGACAATTTGAATATAGTATTGTCAGCTGGCACCTGTCCTTTAATTTTAGCCCACACAAGTTCTATAGGGTTAAATTGCAAATGGTACGGCGGAAGTCTCAAGCACCCATGACGATGCTCTTCTATCAACTTGTCGATTTGATATTTCTTGCTTTTTGGCGTCTGTTTTACAAGGGACAACAATTCTAGCTAGAAATACGTTTCTGGAAATGATATGTTTTCCATTCGGAGCCATATCTTTATTGCTCCCTTTGTGCTCGGTGCTGTAGGTATTTTTGTCTTCTTGGGCAACAGCATTTATATCATGCATTGTCCATAATTGGACACGACGTTCTATCTAGGGATGGAAGCACAGTGTTCGCGAGCCAATCTCTAAATACATTACCATTCATCTTGTTGTGATAATCCCTATTGTCTGTATGCTTTGATACGAACACAAGCCCAGCATTCTGCTGTAAGCCATTATGCGTATTACTAGCATGGGCCAAGACCAAAAGCTTTCCTATACTACTGGGCACATATCGCTTTATCTGTCCATCCACTGATTGCCATTCCTTATCACTTGTGTGGTGCGCATTGATCCACATGTCATCCAAATACACTATGCCATAATTTTCTTTGCGCATTTCCCTTATTTCTCATAGTTATCTGCTTATCATGGCTCCTAAATGCGGTTGCTCGCAAATAATATTTCTACCTCCCTTGTACTTTCTAAAAGTGAAGATAATGTACTTATAATTTTCCACAAAGTTGTTTTGGATAGCTCTATGTTATTGTTCTTTCTCAACCAAACCCTAAGTTTTCTTACAGTCACTGTTTCCTTGGCATCCAGCATTTTTATAATGCTGGATAATCCTGGATATAAAATCCAAAATTTTTATAATTTTAGGAGTCTCCGTGGCTACTTTATCATAATATATAAATCACAATATATATTTGATCTTCGCAGTTCTGCACTGGTTTTGAAAACCCTGCTGGCGTCTGGATTTCGAGAGGGAAAAGATTGCTCTGCAACATATTTCCTATGTAGATGATAATTTTGTAACGGGTTTGCAGAAAAGTCTCTAAAACAACCTTAATCCTACAGGCGTAAGCCCTTTTTGGGACCGCTAATACCTTGGATTTATGAAGAGTTAAAACTCGGTCTTTCAATGGATCCACCTACCAACCAACCAGCATAAACTGTCCTTCTTGGTGCATCCCTCGTAATTCTCCAATCGTTACTATTATCCATTGTGTCACCCTTGTTTTACAGGGACCCACGCCGGAAGCAAAGAGCAGTCAAACCGCAGCCTACACTGCGTGTTGAAAGAGACGACTCAAAGATGTTTGATCAATGATCAGTCTCGAATGACTGCGTGTGGTATTTCACTTGGAAGTCTGGCTACACCACTTAATACAAATGGATTATAAGAAATCAACAAGCAAATAATACCTGCTATACTGATAATTATGTCTGTAAATAAAGAAGAACACGCAGTAAAGCAAATGTCAAACATAGTACGTAAGTGGAAACAAAATTACAAATAATGTGGAGGTTGAAAATATCACTAAGTTTGTCGCCCACGATAGTCAGTGCTCTAAACATCACGTATGTAAAGAGGGGTGGGGAGAGAGAGAGAGAGAGAGAGAGAGAGAGAGAGAGAGAGAGAGAGAGAGAGAGAGAGAGAGAGAGAGAGAGAGGAGAGAGAGAGAGAGAGAGAGAGAGAGAGAGAGAGAGAGAGAGAGAGAGAGAGAGAGAGAGAGAGAGAGAGAGAGAGACGGGTAAATTATAATTAGTTTGATATAACGAGTTCAGATCTACGTGAGCAGAATTGTCTGCTGTACAGTGTGCTTAATCATTATTTCCTTATATTCCCCCATCCGTAATACGTGTGTCAGTTTAGACCTGCTTATTATTGCATGACTTATGTCTCATTATGTGATATTACATGTCCTAAGATTTAAATGTTCTGTGTTTCCTTCGAAAAGCACTCTGAGCACAACCATAGAAGCTATGTCTCTCTCGGCAAAGTCGCAAAGTGTAGACGATGATCCTTCCAATATGACACTGGTTGTAAATACATGACTACTAAGCTGAATATAGTTCATGTGAAAGAAAATCTTGCTTCATTGTCAAACCTGACCACGCCGAATTGATTCAACATGTGCATGTGCAAAGACTTTAAAGACTCTTTCCAAACGGAAAAAAAAAGAAAAATATTGCTCTGTATCATTTTCCAGGGTTAGTGTTTTGTATGGATCATGCTTCTCCTCGTGTAAGTTAATAGAGAAGTCACTAACCAAGGACCCTTAATCCCTGGAAACAAATTGCAAAGTATGCGGTAAGGTGTGGAGTGTTTTTTGTCGGGGGCAAAAAGGAACCCCTAACCTGCACAGTTCGTGGTAACTGCACTAGCCAGGAGGCCTAAATTCCTCAGGCTCAAGACCCTCCTGCCATACACCGCAAGGTACTATATTGGCAGTAACTGACAGACAGACAGATATAACAACCATTGACACTGTGCTGAGGGTCCGAACTGCTCATCGTCTGGCGATCATTATAGTCCCAAACCTACGGAATGTGTCCTTTTGGTCTCTAAATATGTAGCTTGTGGTGAACTGCAGGATCAATATACTGACGCCAGGCTACGCAGCAGTGTTCACGACTTACTGATTCCTTAGATGAGCCCCGTACCAGCTCAACATGTTCTCAATTCTACATATTATGGATGTCAATGAACGCATATGTTCTTCTATTGATTTCCCTTGAGGGACGACTGGCTAATTGCGACTGCTCTGGGCGGACTGTCAGGGAAAACACACGCAGATGATGTGTGAAGATGGCCTGACAACTGTAAAGACGCGGAATGTTATACGAAAATGAGATATCTAACCAGGTCAACAAATGCCTTGAAGAAATCGGATGTGTTGGCCGAAAGGCGCAAATAGCATGAGATCCGCGCCAACGTGGTGGCTAGAGCTCATTCTGAATCGGGGCGGATTCAAATTTGTTTTGACTGATGAAGCTCCCAGGTAGACCAAGCATAAAATAAAGCTAGCAACTGTCTTGTGAAGTAAAGATGACCGGTGTAACACAGACCACATCACGCAGCTAATGCCGATTGATCTTTTGAACCATAGGTCTCAATAATATGTCTAATAAGCCTTAATGCCTGAAACTGGTCTTTTACTAATATTTGCTATGTCCTGGGCATACAGTACAAACAACAAGGGCGTTATCATCAAAGGCATTGTGTACTAATTAATCACACAGATGTCTTCGCTTCGTGATTTTCCTACCAAGTTTGATAATCGAAAATCAGGATCTGATGCCTTCTGGTCTGCGAGTGGACAAATCATCTGACTGTATTCAGAAATGGGAAGTCGATATGGCCGAAGGGTTTAATGAGCCCGCGCTTAAACTGTCTCTGGTGACCGCGCTAGTGGGGTCGTTCCACAAACCGGTCAGCTTCATATAAACGTTGACTTCTCGTTCAGAATCAATGGCCAACTTTAAAAATAAAATTGTTGCATGTCCTTTACAGGACGTTCCGGTCAACTTCAAGTTATTGTCTGGCAATTGTACGTATAGCAGTTTGCCATTGCTTTCTGAACGAGGGGTCTACATTTTAGTCTAACTTAATGCAGGAGTATGGGTTGGACGACTTACTCGCCATCAGTGCTAAACGTACAATTACCCAGTAAGTTACAAAGAGCCAAATAGGTGCTGGGGATGATTGCAACTCCCTGCACAGGGCATGCAACCTTAAAACAAAATCAGAGATAGGGAAGGATAAGCAGCCATGGAAGAATCTGGTCAGCTTTCCTGATAAAGCTATGATTTAGTCAATGCTGAATCTCTAGCATTTGACATTCGCACGCCGCATGTTTTTCAATGTCCTGAACGGATCATGCTGATACCATTACTAAGTCGCTTGCCAGCCGCTAGCCAGACGATCTTATTAAAATGACAGGAGTTCGAATATTCAGAGTCCCACATTTTCCCTACCATTTTCCAGTCTTGTAAAGAGCACTAATAGGTTCATTTTCCTGAAATTATTTCCCCCTGGATTTTCTAGGCGGCGTTGCAAAAATTCGCATGGTAAACGGCAAACTCCGATACATCAGATGTGGTTCCTGCGTGCATGTTTCTTTATAACATACTCGGGGAGTGACAGTAGAGTAGGGGGTTATACGATTGTCTGTCGACCCTGTGGCCATGGGTTGGACTGATTGTTTTTTCACAATTGACATGGGTTTCCATGTCGACCCAGTCTAATTGGATACTAGCGAATGTCTTGGTACAGATGACGTCATACTGACTGCGTCACTGCTCATGGCACACATGTCTAGATAGTGTACATTTCTTTATTCCTTGAGAAATTAATGGACAAATAATTATTAGCACTGTCAGAAGTATAGCAAAGAAGTAAAGATTAGAGGACACACTATACAATATACAGATTGAAAGCTATAATGCCTCGCCGAGATTCGAACTTGCCACCTCAATATAAAGAAAGAGTCTCTATGAAAGAGCATTTATACGTCGATGCGGGGCCAGCTAGACCAAAAATGGCGTCTTCATTTGCCAGGTCTATCATCCATGTGAATCTGCAGCTATGGAAATTGATATAATTCGGATCCAATTATTTTAGAGCAGTGTAGCTGGCCGTGCGTTGACGAACACTTGTTGCTTCATCTAGGCGCTCTCATCATTTGGAGATATATTGGTAAACATGAGTGGCCATTAAATCTTTGAAATTTTCAGATAAAGATATCATAATACGAATACAAAATCCAAAGAAGCTTTTATAGCACTAGTACATTTGTGGAAATCAAAAGACATTAGAATGAGCACCAAATTTATAACATTTAATTCTAACGTTAAATCAGTTCTAATGTATGGAACAGAAACAAGGAGGGCGATTAAAACTGCTTATGAAAAACTACGAGAGCTAGTCAAAAAGTAAGTCACACAGTTCAGTGGGATGGCAGGTAAATGTAGTTGGTGTTATTTTTCTATAGCTATTTCTGACTTACTTATTGACTTCCCCTCGTATAAACATTTATTAATTGGTGCATGCACAAAAAAAGAATGACTAACGTGCTTCGACAGAATCACCAATGTCGGGGTCATGAAGTTAATTAAACAAATATCAGTGAAACAACAGGTGAAGAAGGGATGCTGGCGTGTGTTAAGAAGACATGCATTCAGACATCTAAATAACAATACAACTGACAAATCCTTCGTCTAGAATCCACAGGGTAGATGAAATAGAGGAAGACCTAATAGGCCTACACAAGTAGTAAAATAGAGACAAAAAATGAACAATAAGAGGAGGTCATGGGCGGCAGAGCTGCATGGGATAGTTCAGGAGAGGCCGACTTGAAGTGTGTTGGTTGAGGGTCTTTGCCCCAACGAGGGAGTAGGAAGAATGGAGAAGAATTCATTAGCGTCCGAACACTGCTGTCTAAGTCATGCCCCTCTACTGCCTCTTATCTGAGCTACTCTCTTGAGCCCAGCATTAGTCTGTGCTCTAACGCCCCTGCAAGTGTGTGTGATTCTGCTTTTACCGAGTAATGGCGATCGGCGTGAAATTAGCCACATTATGCATAGAGTGCCAGTTGGCCTGTAAACATAGGGAACTAGTACTCCATACGAAATATGTCCCAAGGAGCGGACAATGACATTTTACCATATACTATATATATATATATATATATATATATATATATATATTATATATATATATAACTAGCTGACCCGGCCCGGCTTCGCCCAGTCCTTGGTGGGGAGCATCTCATTTAATTCATATAAGTAGTCATATAAGTTCCCGTTCCCGTTACCGACTGTCTGTCTGTCTGTCTGTCTGTCTGTCTGACCCGGCCCGGCATCGACCAGTCCTTGGTGGGGAGCATCTCATTTAATTCATATAAGTAGTCATATATGTTCCCGTTCCCGTTACCGACTGTCTGTCTGTCTGTCTGTCTGTCTGTCTGACCCGGCCCAGCCCATGGTGGAGAGCATTTCATTTAAATCTATAAGTAGTCATATAAGATCCCGTTCCGGACTATCTGTCTGTCTGCCTGTCTTGTGTAAATGGAGGAGGGAGGAGGAAGAGGGAGGTGGAGGAGAAAAGAGGAGGGAAGAGGAGGGAGGAGGAGACATGAGACAGGAGGAATAGGGAGGAATAGGAGGGAGGAGGAGGGATTAGGAAGAGGAGGGAGGAGTAGGGTGGAGGAGGAGGGAGGAGGAAGAGGGAGAAGGAGGGAGGAGGAGAAACGCAGGAGGAGGAGGGAGGAGGAGGAGGAGAGGGAAGGAGAGGGAGAGGGAGGAGGAGGGAGGAGGAGGAGAGAGTAGGAGGAGGGAGGAGGCGGAGGGAGCAGGAAGAGGGAGGAAGAGGGAGAGGAAGAGGGAGGAAGGAGGGAGGGAGGAGGGAGGAGGAAGGGAGGAGGAGGGAGGAGGAGGAGGAGAGGGAGGAGGAGGGAAAAGGGAGGAGGAGGGAGGAGGAGGAGAGAGTGGGAGGAGGAGGAGGCGGAGGGAAAAGGAAGAGGGAGGAAGAGGGAGGAGGAAGAGGGAGGAAGGAGGAGGGAAGAGGATGACGGGGAGGAGGAGGAAGGAAGGAGGAGGAGAATGTGAAGGAGGAGGAGGAGAGGATGAGGAGAGAGGAGGAGGAGGGATGGAGGAGGAGGGAGGAGGAGGAGGAATGTGAAGGGAGGTGGAGGGAGGAGGTAGAGGGAGGAGGAGGAGGGAGGAGGTGGAGGGAGGAGGGAGGGAGGAAGGATGAGGGAGGAGAGGGAGGAGGAGGGAGGAGGAGGGAGGAGGAGGGAGGAGAGGAGGAGAGAGGAGGAGGGATGAGGGGGAGGAGGAGAAGGGAGGAGAAGGGAGGAGGAGGGCGAAGGAGGAAGGAAGAGGAGGGCGAGGAGGTAGGAG
Organism: Cepaea nemoralis; assembly: GCA_014155875.1. Classification (NCBI taxonomy): domain Eukaryota; kingdom Metazoa; phylum Mollusca; class Gastropoda; order Stylommatophora; family Helicidae; genus Cepaea; species Cepaea nemoralis. The sequence goes on from JACEFZ010025702.1 coordinate 94,843, forward strand.
GAGGGAGGAGGAGAAGGAAGAGGGAGGAGGAAGAGAGTGGAAGAGGGAGGAGGAGGGAGGAAGAGATAGGCGGAGAGAGGAGGAGGAGGGAGGAATAGGAGGGAGGGGAGGAGGAGGAGGAGGAAGAGGGATGAGGAGAGGAGGAGGGTGAAGGAAGGAGGAGGAGGGAGGAGGGTGAAGGAGGAGGAGAGGAAGAGGGAGGAGGGAGGGGGAGGAGGAGGGAAGAAGGAGGGAGGAGGGAGGAGGAGAACGCAGGAGGAGGAGGGAGGAGGGAGAGGGAGGAGGTGGAGGGAGAAGTAGGAGGAGGAAGGAGGAGGGGGAGGAGGAGGAATGATGAGGAGGGAGGAGGAGGAAGAGGGATGTGGAGGAAGGAGGAGGAGGGAGGAGGTAGAGGGAGGAAAAAGTGAGGAGGGAGGCGGAGAGGAAGGAGGAGAAGTGGAGTAGGAGGGATGAGGAGAAGGGAGGAAGGAGAGGGAGGAGGAGGGAGAAGGGAGGAGGAGAAGGAGGAGGGAGAGGGAGGGGTAGAGGAGGAGGTAGAGGGAGGAGGTAGAGGGAGGAGGAAGAGGAGGAGGGTGGAGGTAGAGGGAGGAGGAGGGAGGAGGCGGGGGGAGTAGGAGGGAGGAGGATGGAGGAGGAGGGGAGAGGAAGAGGGAGAAGGAGAGGGAGGGAGAGGGAGGAGGTAGAGGGAGGAGGAAGAGGAGGAGGTGGAGGGAGGAGGTTAGAGGGAGGAGGAGGGGAGGAGCAGGAGGTAGAGGCAGGGAGAGGAGAGGAGGAGGGAGTTTGCCATTCCGAATTCATACTCAGTCTAGTTCTGTGATTTCGGTCCTTCCATTGATCGTTCTTCCCCTTCTACACGACTGTAGATAACTTCCTTACACATAAAAAGATTAATTGTTATTGATATTGCCGTGGCATGGAGGCATATATATATATATGAGCAGCAGAGTTGAACGCCTACGCCAGCCGGCACGGCACTTGATGATGATGATGATTGCCGTGTGACGATTCTGTGTAGTCACGTCATTTCTTCCCTTTCCCTAGCGTTTTGGTTCGGGGATTCTTTCATCATCATCATCATATATTTACGTACGTATTTTGGGAATGGGAGGAGGAGGAGGAGGAAGAAGGAAAAAAAAAATACGACAGTGGGCTGCACTGGAATGAAAGGAAGGCGTGTAGAAAATTTCATCTCAATCGGATGGGCCGTTCGCGAGCGCATATAGGACATACGGACAGACAGACATACAGACGGAGATCGCAATTTATATATAAGATTTAGTTGGTTATAATAAAAATAACGTAGATTGTTATCATCTATATATATATATATATATATATATATATATATATATATATATATATATATATATATATATATATATATATATATCGAGAGAGAGAGAGAGAGAGAGAGAGAGAGAGAGAGAGAGAGAGAGAGAGAGAGAGAGAGAGAGAGAGAGAGAGAGAGCAGAGAGAAAGAGAGAGAGGACCAAGAAACACACACAGACATAGTGACCTACTGCCTGACAGATAGCAGTCAGATAACACACACACCCCACTTACACACAGACTGACAAACAGATAGAAGCGAGTTACCATAATACTAGTTAACCGGACACGTTTTCTAATCTGCTGAAAGGTTTCTCAATCGCTGGTGCTGTAGAAATCTAACCTTTACATTTCATGGCGCTAATTGAGCACGTGACCCTTATTCCTTTACTCTGCATAACAATGCGTCTGTTTACTAAGTTCCATCAATGACATACGAAAGCTCTACAACTTCTAATATGTTCTGTCTTCAAATCAACATTGTGAAATCAGTAATGTTGTCCTCACACGACATTCCAAGACACTGCTGAGAGTTTATTTTATCACAAGTTCCTAGTTTGTTTAGTCAATGTTTAAATTCAGTATTGTGTGTTACTGGGAAACTACCGAGGCTATGTCTGGGAGATTATAGTTTAATATTCATAATAAAAGCTTGGCTTAACGAGCCGTCTCAAGTGGCTTTTAGTTATGTTTGGATCGATACACGAGCCACATCATTTGGTTTTTAAATAGTGAAAGTTACTGTTTTTGTCCTTAGTATTTGTTGTTTTCAAGTACTGAAGTTAAACTCAATAGTTGACTTAGTCGTCAGTGTCGTTGATACTGAAGCACGTTGGATTAAAATAACAGATGCAAGGAATTAATATTTTTAACAATTTGTTTTATATTTTAACTGACTGCGTAACGGGTGCTAAAAATTCAGCTGTATTTTTTTTTTTTAAATCAAGTGTTAGTTGATAATAACGTAATCGTAATCATAGTCGTGGGGTTCGAACTTCAAAGCAACAATTTGCCTCTTAAACGTTCCATTCCGATGCCGGCGAAAACCCACACGAAAGACTCATCATTGTCCCATGTGAACTGGTGTAGGAAACTAATTTCGATGAGCCAAATCACCAAAACACCGGCAATAAGCCGTCCTTCACTTGAATGTCCAGTTTACAGTCGATGAAGACAACTATTCGACAAACACAAGCAGCCCGCACACGCATTATCACAAAAGGCAGGTGCCTGGAAAGCCGACAAGTAGACGTCCGCCATGATAAGAATGTAAAGTGCATACCTTTTTATTAATAAGAATGCAAAGTACATACGTTTTAGTTAATAAATACATTAAATATATACGTTTTAGTTAACAATCGCGTAAAGTAAACGTTAGTTGGTGAGCACGTAAATTTGACTAAGTTTTAAGTAAGATTGTAAAGTGCGCGAGTTTTAGTTGATTGACATTTAAAGGACGTTATAGGTGATATTCACAAACGCTAGGTAAGCTTTATATGACGTACACTAAAAGTACACAAAACTGAGCTGAAAATGGCATGGGCGCTGTGGGATGAGGGTACGACATATGTACTCATCGCCTGCTAAGTGAGGGAAATATTGGCCACATATTCCTCCGTGAATTCAGGCCAACCAAATGCGATGGCGCTATCACATCACAGACCCGTAGCATGAAACTTCTTCGTACAATTATTGTTTTGTGTTGTTTTACGGTTCACAAGCTTTAGTTGATTTGTACTAAAAGTACAAGCGCTTACTTAGTATGCAATGAAAGAGCATACATGAAGTGATACAACGCATTGCAAAAACGCTGTCTCACTGTATATGTATAGGGCAAAGCTAATGTCATCAGTTACACCGAACTTTGCAAACACAAGCTGCGTTTCTAGGTAACGTGGCTTATAATGTCATTGCAAATGAATACGCCAGCATTCTTCTATACATACATGAAGCAATAAAGAACACACCTGAAACTGAAAATAGCGGTTATTGTATAATCATATAGCAGGGCGGTAAGACAAGACATTTTGAAAACATTGGTCTTCATAGTTCGTTCGTAAAATGCAGAGTGCACTTTTGGAACTTTCTAAGTCAAGGAGTTTGAAACAAGACAGGTCATGTCATTAGTGTTGTATCTGGTTTAGAGTGACGTGCTGGATATATATATATATATTTTTTTTTTTCCGCGTTTCCATCCTGTTTCAGGATATTGCGGTCAACACCAGCATCTTTCAGCTGTATGTTGATTCCTAGGCTAGATTACGCTCATCAGCACGCCACGACTTTCTGAGCGACCAGCTCCATACTCTCATAAGTCACTTTTGCGATTCGAACCACTGCTAATTCTCGTCGCGTCACGTGACGAGAGTATTCGGGGTTAGCGGAGAAAGCTGCTAACCCCTCGGCCATGTAGCCGGATGCAAATGACAATTTTCACCTCACATGAATATCTGCATCAGTGTTCCGATATTCTCATTACCGTTTAGTGCCTTGCCGACTGACGTCAATGATCATGTTTCTCCACATCTTGCGATATACAATGGCTAGTATCAATTCGTGTGTTGACTTCTTCACTTCCGTGCCATGACACACGACTGTCAAACATTTTCTCTCGCTGTCTTCTCTGTATCTCTTTTTTCACAGATCTGTCCAGTTGTCACAACATGTTCCAGTTTTTTGTCTCCTCATAATGTCACCAAAACATTAAGACAGTCTTTTTCTTATGTTTGCCATAAGTTATCTTTGGGACATAGCCTTCCATAAATAGCCATATTATCTATTTTAGCTGGCCAAGAAACTTTCATCATTCATCTTTACAACCACATCACCACATCCTCCATGACATATATTATTCCCCATTTATTTTCTAATATTACATGATTTACAGCTATATGTTAGAACTGGTTCTATGTAACAAACAAGAATTCATTATCTAACATCCAATGACAATGACTTATCCCATAAAATGTTCTTAATTTGATGGAGCAAATTTTTATTTGTCCTATTCTATTCTTTATCTCCGTAATGCATCTTCAATCGTATGTTATCCATTATCCTAGATTTTTGAAATTCTGAACTTCCCCGAATAATAATAGCATTTACTCTAATTGCACATTTAAGCACGAACTGTTTCTTGGATATCGCCATGACTTTTGTCAGTCTGTTATTCAAGCTAAGGCATATTTTGGTTATCATCTTCTACTAACACTGTATCTATCAGTTCCCGGATTTCCAGTATTCTACTATAGATTAAACAAGATGGTTTGGCACACAGTAAACAAACTCATTAGCGACTAAATGCTACCAAAGTGAGCAAACTAGATGTGCAATTCCTGTATTTATAGTACTATAGATTAAACAACATTTCTAGATATACAGTGAACAAACACCTTAGCGAAGAAAGATTCCATCATCATCATCATCATCATCATCATCATCTTCCACTTCTGCCGTCAAGCGTCGTGGGGAGGAATAATTTGCGTTCCAGCGCCCGGTGGATGGCACTGGATAGTGTCATTCCGTGTGGTTGTACAATGTCTCTGATGTCGTCAATCCATTTTCTTCTTGGACGTCCTCGTGGTCTCGTCACAGATGATCTTTGATGTAAGGCCAGTGATGGTAGCTGCTGACGGTGCATTCTAACGACATAGCCAAACCACTTGATCTTCTGTCTTTCAATAAATGTGGCACAAGGTGTTGATCCCACAGTCTGTTTGATAGTAGCATTTCTTACTCGGTCTCGGATTGTTAAGTTGGCAGCTCTCCTCAGGCATCTCATTTCGCAGGTGTTGATTTTACGAAGGTGTAATTTGGATAAAGTCCAGGTTTGAGATTGGTAGCATAGGGTTGGTGTGAATATGCTGTTTATTATCTGTCGTTTTGCGGACATGGGTATGTTTGGATGTTTCAGTAAGGGTGATAGTTGATATGTAAGTGCAGAAGAAAGATTCCAAACGTTAGTAAACTACATATGAAATTCCTGTATTTACAGTATTCTACTATAGATTAAATAAGATGGCTTGATATACACTGAACAAACTCCTTAGCGACGAAACGATAGGTTGCCAGCATGTAAGTATACCCCCCCCCCCCACACGTTTCTGTTGCTTGGAGAGGGTAAGAAGAGCTATGAAACCATCTCTGTGGAGATGGCACCTTGGTACCAGGCGGGAATATACGTGTGTATACCAACCTCAGTCCCAAACGTGAAGTTCACTTCAGTGCTCACACGTCGTGACCATCAAAGCATCGTACTAAAGAGTTCAAGCTGTCTTTCTGAGAATTCGCAAAACCAGCCAACGTTGATAGATGCCGGGGCTGAAATCCGTTCCCTTATTTTAACAGATGAACGTATAGAAAGCCCTGTAGCAGATATTGCCGTCAGCAGCAGGCGAATTGGAAGTCATCTCTTTGAGTTGATTTGCATAGTGTGCGGATCAATTCTGGGATGCACCAGAGACACCCCAGTGGTGTGTATGCGGTACATCCTTGGTTTGCCGACTGTTGCTAGTAGGCTCAAGGTGATGCAGGCGAAGGCATACCTCAGAGTAGCTGCTGACACAGATCACACGTTGAATGAGGCGCTGGACGCAGTTAAGGGCCAGCGACTGATAAGATGGAAATCATGGATGACTCAGGCGGAGGATACGATCAGACAGGTGTGCTCCTTGGAGAACATTAGGCGAGGAGAGGAGTGGGTCAGAGTGCCAGCGGAACAGTCAGACTTGTGCAGAGTTATAATCACATTGAGCCGGGAGTGTAGGGAGTGGCCAGCAGGGGCCACAGAAGTGGAAATCCAGCAACTAATTCAGGATAATGCTCACCCGGGTGATGTGATTATCTACACAGATGGTTCGGTGTTGAGAGGTAGTAGAAGTGCCTGGGGTTTCTTGGCAAAGGCTAATGGTCGACGTTTGGTGCAGGAGAGCTTGGCATATGATACCACAACATCTAACTTAAGAATGGAGGTGGAGGCAGTCAGTGCAGCTTTCCGCTGGATGGAGAATACGATACACACACACACACACACACACACACACACACACACACACACACACACACACATCGTGATTGTAACTGACTCAGAAAGCATGCTGAGTAGGGTGAGGACGGGCAAGCTTCGTGCCGAATGACTTGCTTCGCTTCGGAAGTCACGGGTGGCAAGCATCGTCTGGATCTTTTCTCCAGGGCATGCTGGTGTGCTGGGGAATGAACAGACAGACAGATTGTCTGGCTCTGCAAAACTTGGTGGAGTATTGATGCATGATAAGGCAGACGTGGTTGCGGCCTTGTGGGAGCACGTCTACACCACGGAGGAGCAAATGGATCACCATGGTCTGGCAAGAATGCGACAGCGTGGAGTAACGCTGGATTAACGCGTGGATTAACGAGTAATCTGGCCGATGCTCGACGCTTAGAGGAAAGGTGAGTCGCACATATAATCAGATTGCTACTGGTACTATTGGGGTTGGAACTCTTCGCTGGCTTCTGAGGATGGGGACGGAGCGCTTATGGGAATGTCCCGAATGCTGTGATGTCGGTTCTTAAATCAACCAATCAATCAATCAATCAATCAATTAATCAATCAATCAATCAGTGTGAGGCTCAGTCGTTCAGAAAACAATGTCAAATTAATAATGATAAAACTGCATAGTATATCACAAACAATTAATAAATGCTTGGGTTGATTGTAACATCCTGTAAAGGAGAAGTAATTTATCTTAGAATTATCTCTTCTGTCATCATTTACAACCCCTCAACTCACTCAAAGTCGTGTTAAATTTTGTCATTTCATGCAGCTCCGCTAATTTCCTTCCCGTTTTGTTCATCCATGCGTCTAAATTCATTTGTTTGTTTGTTTCTAGGCTTGTCACTGTGTTGTTTGTGCTGCGGATTCCAAGTGTAATAATGTAAGGTTTTCTCAATAGATATGACATCCAGGGCCAGCATTTTCCCATCGTCTTTATATTATGAACAACATAGTTATTTATATTATGATCAACCAATTTATTTACATTATGACCAACCAAGATGTTTATATTATGACCAACACGTTGTTTATAATGTCACCAATAAAAGTATTCATATTATGACCAATAAAGTTATTTGTATTATGACCAATTAGGTTATTTGTTTTTCTTCCGGTCAAGATGGCGGCGGGCGATCGTGTTGATTTGAAACAGCTCCTTTTTTTCACGTAGGAGATGGATAATTTCATCTAGTGTGTGTGTAATTTCTTCGCCAGGATGCAAACCAGGAGTTTCCTCTCAAGATTTTCGCCAGTGCTACGGAGTTTCGTGCATATGTGCGGATTAGTCCTGAGTGTTTTTCGCAGCATGTTTAGGTTACTGTGTAGTACACTAGTGGTGTGTAGTTTTTGTTGTTTTTTGGTTTATTGGGGTTTTTTTGGTGTGTGTGTGTGGGGGGGGGGGGGGGGGGCAGGTCTTTATCATGGCGGACAGCGTTTGTGCCCCATAAAATAGTAAACAAATCACCGACTAGACGAGGTCCACAGCTGTAAACGGCAGGGGATACAGGCCAGAGCCAGACGATACCGCCGAAAATGCGACCGTCTGGGCCTTAAGAACACGCGTATTCTATACTGGAATTGTGCCAGCTCAAAACAACGAGGCCCATTTTAGAAAGCCTGGCGTACAATACCGATATAGTACTGCTTCAGGAGACGAGTCTGGGCGGTAATACACTCCACATAGCCAGATTCAAATTTTATTACAACATGCGACACCCCGGAATGGCGATTCTGATTCGATACAGCATCGCAGAGTCAGAGCTGGATATGTCCAGGTGGGACAGTGACGAGATACAAATACAGGCTGTTAGAATTCAGTCCAGTCTACTATTCGTGTTGGATAATCTTTGTGCCTGTAACGAGTGCGGATTCTCAGAGATGGCAGTGTCTGGGTGATATTATGTAATGAGAGGAATGTCATTTTCTGTGGCGATTTCAACGTCAAAGACAAATCATAGGGTAACATTTCTTCCAACACACGGGAGGGGGGGGGGGGGAGGGGGGAGCTCCTGGTGGCACTTGAAATCAGTGACCTTGTTTGTATCAACAGTGGCTGTGTCACCAAGATAGAAAGTCGTCCAGGTGATGATGACAGTGTTATTGGCCTGGCCCTGGTTTCTCGTTCACTCACCATGGCAGCGATCACAACCCTTGCAGCATATTGGTGGAGAACGGCAGAACCAGGCAGAACAAGTCAACAGTCAAGACCTTCAAGTATGACAGTTCAGGGCAAGATTTGGTGAGTGAAATAAGGCTCGACAAGCGCACAAATCATCATGGCAAGAAAACCAGCTGGGAGCAGCCAAATTGGTGGAATTATGAGGTGTACAAGGCCTGGATGGGTAAGCGTGGTGCTGTCGGAAATGGCAAAACGCCAAGAAGAACAAAGTTGCCCATCCTAGTTTTATCGTGCACTTGGAAAGAGAGATGAACACAAAAGTTTACTATTTCAAAACCTGGTTAAAGTAGTTAAAAGTGAAAAATGGGCAGAGTTGTGTCAAAGAATAAGCACAGACAAGTCACTGAAATTGTTCTGGCGACTACATAAACGTGTGAATGGAATAGTCAAGAATAAGAGTGTTCCTGACTTCCAAAGTGTTGACCTTATCTGGGAGTGGTCTGACGAGGATACCGGCAAAGCGTTTTTTGAACGCTATCTAGAGCAGAGCAACCAGACAAACATGGAAGGCCGAAATTTTGCCAAGGCGGTCACCTCAGATAGGTGTAAGGCCCAGAACATTGCAGTTGAAGACACAGTGACAGTGAAAGAAATCAGGGATGTGCTTGGGCGAACAAAAAACAGCGCACCAGGGCCATCTGGTATAAGGTATTACGACGACATCAATATGTGTACCGACAACGAGCTAGAGGAATTAGCAGACATGTACAACAACAGCATAGCAAGTGCTAGCATCAAGGAAGAATGGTTACACAGCTATCTGATTCTCTTGCCGAAGCCTGACAAAGACCACACAAATTTCGGGGTTATCGGGTAATAACCATGCAAATTACAATAGCAAGCTACTGGAGAAGATGATTGCCAGGACAATATCAAGTCAACTAGAGAGGCAAGGTTGTTCCCCACCTACCCTTGGAGAGTACCGTCAAAACAGAGAAACCTGGACCAACGCAGCAGCTTTTGCCCATGATGTCTATAAAGGTTTCCACTCCGGCATTGAAACATGTGCTGCGGCGATTGAACTTGAGGATGCGTACAACAGAGTACCATTGGATTTCTTAATGTTTCAGCTTCTTGAACTCAAGATAAGTCCATTCCTCCTTAGTTGGATCGCTGCAGCCTTCTTCCAACGGAAAGTAGTTTATAGATGTGGCAGATGGACTTCTGAACCAACAACAATACATCCGGACCTGCCACAGGGATCACCATTATCTCCTGGGCTTTTCAATGCCTATATTGTGAGAATTACCGGAGAGCAGTTCGTAGAACCGAGGAGGACATTGTCATATGCCGACGATGTGTTAGTGTATAGTCAGGGTAAGGATAGATATCGGGTTGCTGCGGATCTACAAACAGAACTAACTCGCATATATACTCGATGTGTGGAATCTTGTGCAATGGTAACCCAACGAAGGCAGCAGTGACATGCTTCTCTTTGAATAACCATATTGTCAACACTCCAACACCAACTGTAAGTCTGTGTTCATAGACGGTGGAAAGAACGCAGGCAATGAAATGCTTGAGGATACGTTTTGATGGAAGCCTTGCTTATCATGAGCACATAGACCGAGTGATAACAAAGGCCAAGCGAGGTTTGGCTGCTGTGCGGGTGATGGCGGCGGCAAACTGTGAGCAGCGTCATGTATGTCTCTTTTACGAGGGTCTGGTCCTTTATATTTTGGAGTATGCGATGGCGATCCTGACTATCAGCCGTAAGCAGATGGAAAGGATGGAAAAGATACATAACCAAGCTATGCGTATTATTATTGGATGTACAAGAGATACGGCATGTAGGGTGATGCGCTACCTTCTTGATTTTCCAACAATTGGGGACATAATAAAAATCTGCAGAGCACGTGCCTATCTCAAAGTCAACGCAAACACACGAAATCCATTGCACAGTGAAATTAAGAAGGTAAAGGGCAGCAGGTTAAAAAGAGGAAAGTCGTGGATGGGTCAAGCCGAAGACATTCTTCAACGGGTGTGTTCACTTGAGGACTTAGAACCTGGTGAGGAGAGGGTACAAATGCCATCAAATTTATGTACGTCCTTTTCAGTTTGCATCCAACTATACAGGAAATGCAGACAAGAAAATCCGGCTGCTGTGGAGGCGTAAATACAGGCTTTGATTTTCGTGAATTGTTTGGAGGGTGATGCTGTCGTTTACACAAACTGGTCGGTCGCTCGACGAGTGAGAAGTTCATGGGCATTTGCAGCTCAGGCCGGAGGGCGAATTGTGTGGGAAGATTCTGGTGCTTTTGCTTTGACCACAAGTATCTTGACTATGGAAGTCATGGCAGTTAAGTAAAGCAATAACATGGCTCGAGACACAGACATTCACTAGGGCATGTTTCCTTAGTGACTCAATGAGCATGCTCAAGAAGATAGAGATGGGGTGGATCCGAAGAGAGTGGTTGCTGTATCTGGAGCGGTCTCGGCTGGCAAAGATTAGTTTCATTTTCGTGCCAGGGCATGCGGGTGTACAAGGAAATGAGCGGGCTGACAAGCTTGCAGGTAAGGCTACTGTGGAAGGCGGACGAGCCATGGACCAGGCTGACATTCTGAATGCTCTACGAGAAGTAAGTCTTTGCGAGAACCAAGTGATGACTGTGAATCTACAACCATGGTCAGACTGCGAGAACAGCAAATTAAAAGAGGTGTTGCCAAACAAGAACACTACGCAGGAAGCCAAAGAAGATTAATAAACCAACACAGAACTGGTGTCGTCAGTCGCTACACGCTGCGGGATTTACTGAGGAGGGGATCCGAGCACTTATGGACGAATGTTTCGATGTGCAATGAAGATGATCTGTCGACTAACTAGCTAATTAAGTTATTTATATTATGACTAACCAAATTATTTATATTATAATCAACCAAGTTATTTATATTATGACCAACTGGATTATTTTATTATTGAAGCTGAGGGGAGAAAAGAAGCAGATAGATATAATGATAGGTAACAGGGTGGCGTGTAAACTGCAGCTGTCATATACTCGTTACGGTGATTGAGGCAGAAAGCGCAAAGCTGACCATACTCGGGCCAAAGAGGAGAAAACGAGGGAAAACCTCTCACCGCCCTAACTTACAAGACAAAGGAAAGGAATAAGACTGAGGACTTTTTTTCCAAGGTTCCAGAGACAGGGGCTTGAACTATTATTTATTTTCAAACCCGGACATTGAATTAAACCATTAGGCTGTAATAGCAATAGTGGATGTAAAACTAAACTTATGTAGCAGAATGAATATCATATCAGTATTAGCTTAGGGGTGCAAGACTACAGCACGCTTGAGCATCCATATAGAACAGTAAGAAGGATGCTCAAGTCGTGACGTAGCTTGTTGTTGGGTAGTTACCACCAAGGACGAGGGAAGAGAAGACAACATCAAGAATTGATTAGCACTTGGATTTTGTATCGACCATCATGTGCAAATAAAGCCTGTTTTGAAATAACACAGCCGAACTTGTTGATCCTCTGTATACGCATTGTTACAGATGGAAAAATGTTGCCGCATACAGGATTCGATTTTTTACTTGAATGTCGCGTGAACAACGTGAAGTACGAAAGTCAACATGCCGCATGCTAAAGTGGACCAACCAATTTGTTGAGGTATGAACTAAATTTTAGACATTCATTAAATAAAAGAAAAAAAAGTTCAAAATCGGACCAACTATAATTGAACCAAAGTCAAAATTTAAGCGTTTTTCAGACTACCTAAATTAAACTTACACACATCAAGATTTTTGAATGGAGCCATCTACATAACATGATCGCCTATGACTGGAGTTTTATCAAGCTGTTTTTCGTCAGAAATACTTGAAGCAACGTGATGTTTGTCGAATTGCTGTGAGGTTTGACTTGCATTATTACAGCCGTTAAGTAACCTTGTGTTGAAGGTCACACATTTACATACTAGCAAAGAAATCTCAAGACAGCTGTAACCAACTCGAATTCAATAGAGAATTGGTTTAAAGGAGCTGTTTCCTTTTGTTATGTTCATTTAATATTGACTTTGAGAACCTGAAGAAAAATGAGAGCTTGTTTTAAGTCAACCCTATTGCTCCTTCAATTGGAAATCACGAGAAAATACAGTTGCGTTCGCTCATCTTGAACTCCAGCAAATCAAAATGTTTTCAACAAAAGCGAACATTTCAACAGGGTGTCGACCTGCTGAAGAGAAGACCCAAATTAAATCGTTCTATCGAGCTGGACTCGCTTTCAAGCCGACGCCTTGAAGAGCCCTGTTAGGGTGAAAAGAAACTGCAAGTCTGGTAGGGGCCCGACCAGGGGCTGAAATTTAAAGTAACGAAACCTGAGACGCTGGAAGAAGGATATCACTGAAGTCACGTTTGGATGGCTACTAAATAATACGAACTCCAGACGTTTGAGTTATACATGAACCGTGACAAGGGAAATTTTTAAAGAACGTACGTGAATTCACGCTTCTCTTGGATCAAGGAAAGACATGCTTGACGGTAATTAATTAAAGTATAACTCCTATGAGAACATTTTTTAATGTGATTTTAATAAGATCATTTAGATAAATTGTTATAAATGTGAATTTGCTTGTATAGGTGTATAGTAACATATGTCAGCATGGCAGAAGAAGGTTCACTGACACAAGTTTTGACTGGGGTAGGAACGGTAATAGGTAAACTCAACACAGTCATGAAACAACAAGGAATGGCAGCTGAAATTGTTAAATTTAGTGGACAGGCAAAAGATTTTAAGAAGTGGATAACTTCAATAGAGAAATATGCATATTTGGTGTCAGCATCAGATGAAGAGAAAATGAAACTTGCTTATCAGGCAGCAACAGAACCGGTTTCTGATCATATCAGAAGAAAATTAGAAACTAGGGTAGATGAGACATGGGAGCAGTTCAAGGACGATTTAGCCCATAAGTACGCTGAAATAACGGACCCACAACATGCGTTTTCGGTGTTAAGACAGTCCAAACAAAACACTGGAGAAACTGTACAATTGTTCAGCGATAGGTTGATTAACCTGGCTGAAGAAGCATTCTTAGGACAGAACGTACGAGGAGAAGAGGTGGAGCGGATGTTGGTCGGGATTTTTGTAGATGGTATAAAATCAGATGGACTGAAATTTAAGCTGATGAGGGAAAATCCTGAGAGATTATCACAAGCTGTAGATATAGCAGTACAAGAGGAGAACTTGAGACGTAGATTTAGATTGAGAGTAGGACGAGAAATAGGTACCAGTCGAGAAGATATGATTGAAGAGCCCATGGAGATAGGACAAACAAGGTTCGGATGGAATAGGAGAGGAGGTATACAGACATTACAAGGTAGTAATAGAAATGCTTATGATGAAAGAAGACAAATGAGAAATCCTACAAGTGAGACGGTAGGTAACACAAATAACACGAATATAGTCTGTTGGTCTTGTGGCCAACGTGGACACATTTTTCGCTTCTGTGGTAACAGGCGTGTCCAGTCGAATATACAAAGTAGAAATGGCAATAGCAGATTAAATAGGAATGTTGAAGATAGACACAGAAGTTTTACAAGTACAAGAACGCAGGAAAACCGACGCCCTACCTATTAAATAGGACCTGTAGTAGGAGGGAAAATAACAAGGTCCCAAGATTTAAAGAATATTTTAATAACAGGTATAGTAGGACGAGTATAATTTCAGTTGAATACTTTCAACTAGATGAAATCAAACAGTTTACAGAGAATAAAACAGATCCTAGCTCATGTATAATAGAAATAGGAAAATATAGAGTTCGTACATTAATTGATTCGGGAACTCAGGTTAGTGTAATCAAAGAAAGTTTTTTATATAAAATAATGAGAAATTGCAGAATATTTAGGAGTCATAATAATCTTCACTCTGTTACAGGACAAAATTTACAAGTAGTTGGCCAAACAATAATAAATCTTAAATTGGGGGGAGTCAACATAAGACATCTTTTCCATGTAGTGAAAGATTTAAATAGAAATATGCTTATAGGTAGAGATTTTCTAATAAAAAATGGTGTAAGACTTATGTTTGATCTACATAAATTAAAATTCAAGGACGTGTACGTAGATTTAGAGGAGGACATGCATATATCAGCACTGGTTAGAGTTAAAATGTCTACGACGTTAAAACCACAGTCGGTTAATTTGATACAGGCAAAAGTAAAAAGAAATCCATATTATTTAGCAGGACACACAGTTAGAATCACTGAATTGCAAAGGGAGGATAATTGATGAGCCTGGTCTAGAAGTTCCAGGATGGAATAATATCATTAGATAAACACTTAAACTTTTCCAGTAATGATTATTAACAACACAGGTAGAGAAATTAAATTATACAGAGGATGTGTAATAGCCAAAGTAGAACATAACATTAATGACATATTAGCAACAGATAGAGTAGAAATGCCGGGAATAAATTATTCAGAAACTCCTAGTGAAAGAATAATAACAGACGCAGACGCGAAAGAAAAGGGAACGTGCAGAAGGATGAATTGATCCATCCATTCAGAAGAAATACAGCCCAAATACATTCACTAGACAAAATAACAAGAGAGCAAGAATTGTTGGCACAGTTAAAAACTCCACCAGAAAATAAGAAAGTATTAGAACAACTTATAAAAGAGAATCAGGATGTATTTGCAATTAATGATTTAGAATTGGGAAGGACAAAAACAGTTACAATGGAAATAGATACTGGAGATCATCCACCAATTAGTTTAAAACCGTATAGAACTCCCCTAAGAAATAGAGTAATTGTTGAAAAGGCAATAGAAGATATGTTGAAAGCAGGAATAATAACAAGATCGAAGTCAGAATGGTCATCTCCGATAGTAATTGTGACCAAAGCTGATGGTTCACATCGATTCTGCTGCGACTACCGGGCGTTGAACAAAATCACTAAAAATATAGCGTACCCATTACCGGTGATTGACGATATTTTGGGCTTACTTAATGGGTCTACTTTCTTAACCACGTTAGATGCAAGATCAGGATTTTGGTGTATACCTATGTCCCCAGACGCCCAGAAAAAGAGTGCTTTTTGTACACACGCAGGTTCTTACGAATTCTTAAGAATGCCTTTTGGAGTACGTACAGCGCCCTCTTATTATATGCTATTAATAAATCAAGTATTAGAGGGTATGCAAAAGTTTGCATTTGCATACATAGATGACATTTTAATTTATACAGCAGGAGATGTAGATGATCACTTAAAACATGTAAAATTAGTATTCGACAGATTAAGAATACATGATGTCAAACTGAAGCTCAGTAAATGCGAATTTTTAAAAACAGAAACAACGTATTTGGGGTATATTATTAATAGAGACGGAATTAAACCAGATCAGAATAAGGTAAAGGTTATTAAGGAACTACCGCCTCCAACTAACGTAAAAGAAGTTCGTGCGTTTCTCGGAACCTGTGGGTATTATCGGCGTTTCATTCCAGGGTTCTCAAAAATAGCAGAGCCTATTACTAACTTACCTGGCAAATACGCTAGATTTAAGTGGGATGATGAATGTCAAAAAGCGTTCGAGTTTTTAAAAATTTAGCTTAACAGTAGTGACACTATTGACATATCCAGATTTGAATAAACAGTTAATATTATATGCAGATGCTTCAGATAATGCTATAGGAGCGTGTTTGGTTCAACCATATGAAGGAAAAGAATCTGGAATACCAGGGGTAAAAATGAAAGGCCAATCTATTTCTTGTCTCATAAACTTAGCAGGTCTCAGCGGAAATGGTCGACTATTGAGAAGGAGGCTTATGCTATTCATTATGCTCTTCAGAAACTTAACTACTATCTACATAACGCAAATTTCATTATTAGAACTGACCACATGCCTTTAAAATCTTTGTTAGAAGCTCCAGTGCAGAACAGGAAAATACAGACATGGGCGTTGAATCTACAGGGATACAA
This sequence comes from Cepaea nemoralis, assembly GCA_014155875.1. Taxonomy (NCBI): domain Eukaryota; kingdom Metazoa; phylum Mollusca; class Gastropoda; order Stylommatophora; family Helicidae; genus Cepaea; species Cepaea nemoralis. The sequence continues at coordinate 111,293 of JACEFZ010025702.1, forward strand.
TACTAGAATAGAATACATACCAGGTAGGAACAACACATGTGCAGATCTATTGTCTAGAATCCCGTATCCACAGTCATCAGGAAACTCGGAAGACGAAGGTGAACCGGAGATAGACGACCGAAACTGGCAAGTAAATATATTAGATTCTGCCATAATAAATAGAGAAGATTTTGAGAGTTTACTGTCGGATCAAGAGTCTGAACCTAGAGCAGAAGACCCACATTTAGCACAATTTAATATGAAAGAAGAACAAGAATTAGATCCAAAAGTTTTAGAAATAAAACAGAAATTAAAAGAAACGGATGAGAATAAGTATAAGAAGAATTATTTAGTTTTGCTAGAGGATGAACAGTTATATTACATGAGTGAAAGAAACGAACAGCTAAGGAAATATATTCCAAAACATTTGGAAAGTGAAGTTATAAAAGCATATCATGATGAGAATGGTCATCTCGGTCGTGATAAATTAGTGAAAGCACTTACAAATAAATATTATTGGCCGAATTTATTTAAAACTGCTTGTAAATATGTCGATACGTGTGAAAGATGCAGATTAAGGAATATGAAAACAATTAAGTGTCCCTTACAAGATATAGATATTCCTCAGTTTCCAATGCAAAAAGTTAGTTTAGATATATCAGGTCCTCACCCTAGAACATTATCAGGGAACGTATATCTAATTCATATGGTGGACGTCTACAGTCTCTGGCCGGAAGTTTATGCAATCCCAGATAAGAGCGCAGATACTATCATTGCTATTTTTTTACAGGAATTCGTACCAAGATTTAGTTGCCCACAGTTGTACTCACGGATAATGGTAAAGAATTTGTGAATAAGAAATTCGAAAAGTTATTAAAAGATTTGAATATAAAACATATAAAGACCTCATACTATAGACCTTCTTCAAATGCTAAGAACGAAAGACAACATAGAACATTGTACGATATTATAGCAAAGATTGTCGATGAACATGAAAAAGATTGGGATCTATTCCTAGGACCTGCGCTTAGCGCTATACGCACAAATCAAAATGAGAGCACAGGGTTTTCACCATTTTATTTATTACACTGGAGAGAGCCAATACTACCCATAGATAATCTGTTAAAACCAAGACGTAAATATATGGGGGAAGACTTTCAAGAGGTCATCATACAAGAAATGCATAAAGCACATGTAAGATTAAAGAACAATATAATTAAAGCTAGAGAAAGACAGAAAAAGTACAGAAACGTGAATACAAAATTACACGAATTCAAAGTAGGTGATAGAGTTTATTATAAGAAGCATAGAAGGAACTCTAAGTTTGATGCTCGTTGGGTTCCAGGTTATTACATTTTAGAAAAGCTAGGAAATGTATCGTACAGTATAAAGAACCAGATCACGGGACATATAGCAAGGGCACACGTAGAGCACTTAAGAAGAGATAATGAGGATAAGGGAAATAATAATTATAATAATAATTATTATTCAGACACCGTATACTTAGATGAACAAGTCGTCAGAAGAGCTACAATACCCCCAGATTTTAGAAAAGATCCAGCACAAAGTCAATTCATAACGACTCCAGTTTGTGATGATACTCAAGAACAGACAATACCGAAAACGATAGAAGAAAAAAATATGAATGAGGGTCATTATGATAGTATAGAATCTATGGAAGAAGAGATAGGTGCTCCATTTATAAATACTAGACAAGCAACGAAAAGGAGAATAGAGAGACAGAGAGAAAGAGAAGTGAAAAGACAGAGAAGAATTAGGGAAAATTCATCAAGCGACGAATATATACCCCTATTAGAAAGGTCGTTGAGAAACGATGATAAAAAAATTAGATTGGATATAGAAAAAAAAAAACGATTGGCAGCTGCTAGTAATAGACATACAGATGAAGAAGAAATGGATGAAAATTCAGAATCAAATAGTAGTATGGAAGAAAGTAATACTTTATACGAAGAAGAAGATATTGATGTGGAGATAGCACTTATTCAAAGGAACTTGGAGTTACTGAGGAAATGGAAACGTAGGAAATAAATTGATAGAAAATACTGCAGATAGCAAGATATAAATTTCATGATTTAAAAAGGAAAATGATACTCGAGGATGTATATGACACAATTGTTATGGAAAAAGGGTTCTATTGATACTTATAATGAGTTGTCTTGAAGAATAGACATAATTAGGTATTAAGATAACTAATATGGATGTAAATTCGAGTGAGGTATATTTTTTTTTACTGTAATTTTATTGCCAATTGATTTTATGGTTTGACTTCTTGAGTTTTCTTAAATAGATAAATAAGTTATTGTTAGTCCATAAAAGAGACTAACAATAGATAGGATGTATGCTATATTATTTTAAAATATGTTTTTCTTTGAATGAGTTAATACCTTTAATTGATATGAGGGGAAACATAAATGATGTATAAAAACTTGGGGGGGGGGGGGTATGATGTCCTGTTGTGATTTTATTTCGCTTAACTCATAATTTAAGTGAATTGTCTTGTGTGTTAAATAAGAATTACCTTGTTTATAAATATGTTAGAAATCGGTTAAGTTGAGTTTAAATTATAAACAGTTATGATTTTGTCCAGTATAAAAACAATACACGGGACTTTATATAGAACCCTTCGTTCAGAAAATAGTAATAAACTACTGAGGACTAGTAGAGAGACACATTATCTTTGTGAATAATATGTTCATGGGTATATTCTGTTGCTGTGATAATCAGCATAAAGAGGTTGATATGGCTATGAAGTATTAGAAACATATGCCGGGGATGGTTATGGGAAAGTTAAAATAGGAGTTGCATTAAAGTCAGCATTAATTGAAGATATATGGATTGGATACCATATTATGAGTAACGATATGATAGTTGGTTAATAGAGAATAGATAAAAAGGGGGCTGTGAATGGCAGCATATAAGGTTGGGTATATGGAATAGATAAACAAGGAGGCGTGTCATGGGATGTGAGGGGGCAAAATTATAGGAGCTGTGAAAAAACAGCGTTAATTAATTTAAAATGTTCATGGAATATGAACATTGGTTCATGGTTGAAGGTGAGATAAGTGAAATATAGACAAGGTTGTGGATGGCAATATAAATGTTGAGTATATAAATGTTGAGAAAACTTAGATCAACTTAATTTATAGTGAACAGAGATGTATTTCATAAGATATATTTTAAAAAACTTTTTACAAAAGTTTTTTCGTTGGCAAGAGAGGTAAATGTGATTGTGTTGACTATTTCCTTATACTTTTCATAAATTGGGTGCGCACCCCTTCTTTACTTTTTTTTAACTACATCTTTTCTGTCTATCCTGTGTTGTGTGAATGAGAAATTTCATAATGTCAAGTGTACGATAACGATTGATACGAGCCATTCTTATGATAGATATATATATTTTGTAAAGAAACTTTGAAGAGCCAGAAACGAAGAAGAAATATAACTTCATAGTGGTTTGCTATGTGGTACAATTGGAAGGAAATATTCACCTAAAATAGAGTTAGTTTGGGGCGGCTTAGAGAAATTATGGGAGGTAAGGAGAGAAGGTGTAGGATAAAGGGGTTAGGAGTTAAGACTTTTGAAGAAGAAAAGTCTTTTAAAAGACAGGGAGGTGTAGCAGAATGAATATCATATCAGTATTAGCTTAGGGGTGCAAGACTACAGCACGCTTGAGCATCCATATAGAACAGTAAGAAGGATGCTCAAGTCGTGACGTAGCTTGTTGTTGGGTAGTTACCACCAAGGACGAGGGAAGAGAAGACAACATCAAGAATTGATTAGCACTTGGATTTTGTATCGACCATCATGTGCAAATAAAGCCTGTTTTGAAATAACACAGCCGAACTTGTTGATCCTCTGTATACGCATTGTTACACTTACACATATTAAATAAACACATCAAGAACAATATAAAAAGCTCTTTATTTATCAAATTCTACAGCTTCAGGGACAATTGAATTTCATACAATATTAAAGCATAACACCCAACAGTAAATATAACTGCAGTCTTCTTCTTCTGCGTTCATCCGGAGTTTTTATTTTTCGGACGTGATTGCGTTGAGCCTGTTTACAGCAGAGCTGCGTTCTTGCGCCGTTGGGCCGACACATCCGACTTCTGCGGGCATTTGTTGACCGAGTTAACCTTCCCGGGGTAACTGCAGTCTAAAACCAAACATTAAAAATGGGTGGTCCCAAGACTTCTGCCCTCTAAGCCAAGTCTATAGTTTACACCAAGTACATGAATGCTTATACAACAGCGCTGAGTAGAACGTGACAATTAACCAAAAGCAAGACACCTTAACAAACGATGCGACATTTTCACATGAAGAACTTTGACACAGACAAAAATAAGAGACTACAAGGAAGACATTATGACAGTTGTGACATCTACAGGGACATCTACAAAAATATAAGTTACAACACCAGCAGAAACCTAATTGTCGTGACACCAACATAAATTAGAGTTGCAATATCAGCATAAACCCAGGAGAACTCTGACACTACAGTCATTAGCCACTCGGTTTTAAAAAGACAAAGGCGGCCCACAATTCTATTATCCACACATGGTGGACCACGGTTATTGTCTTTGCCAGGAAGGTGGGCCGTCAACACACAAAGGACTGAAAGATCGCTGTTCAGTTTTGAATTCCGGTGGTGACCAGATATTTCTGCATTAACAAGCCAAATCAGACGTGTCCATTTCTCGCTGTTATATTATGACAAACTAAGTGGCGCACCACCGTGGGCTGTAAATTTCGTGTGAAATGCTTTTATATCTTCCCCAGTTTGTTTGGAGTGTGAACTACATGTTCGGAGCAATGGCGGCTGGCTGTGTCGCAGAACTGGCCGACATTTTCCTTACGCAGAAATGTGTGGCTGCTGGTCTTCTGGTGATTGCCGCTTCCATCGACGACGAACTGTATTTTCGTGTAATACTTTTGTGTTGGCATTCTGGCGACAGCAGTGTGTACAGTGCAGTGAAATGCTTTTACATCTGTCCGAGGTGTGTTCGGAAAAGATGGCGTAGCTGGCTAGAAAACATCTAGAAAGGGAACAAACATCATCTAGAAAGGGAACAAACAACATCTAGAAATATCTAGACTTCGGAGCAATGGCGGCTGGCTATGTCGCAGAATTGACCGGCATTTGCTTTATGCAGAAATGTGTGGCTGCTGGTCTTCTGGTGACTGCCGCTTCCATCGACGACGAACTGTGTTTTTGTGGAGGACTTTTGTGTTGGCATTCTGTTGACGGCATTATAAGATGAACTGTATTTTCAAGGAGGACTTTTGTGTTGACTTTCTGACGGCGGCATTATGCACAGTGTACCTGTGCGGGCTGTTGGTTGTCGAGACTCCTATCTTTTCCACTTTTCACATGGGGCAGTGAGGAGCATTTTATGTAATACTAGCTGACCCGGCCCGGCTTCGCCCAGTCCCTGGTGGGGAGCATCTAATTTAATTCATATAAGTAGTCATATAAGTTCTCGTTCCCGTTACCAACTATCTGTCTGTCTGTCTGTCTGTCTGTCTGTCTGTCTGTCTGTCTGTCTGTCTGTCTGTCTGTCTGTGTCTGTCTGTCTGTCTGTTTGTCTATCTATCTATCTCTGTCTGTCTGTCTGTCTGTCTGTCTAATAGACCCATCCCTCTGTCTCTCCCTCCGTCTATCCCTCCCTCCCTCCCTCCCTGTCTGTTTGTCTATCTATCTATCTATCTATCTATCTATCTATCTATCTATCTATCTGTCTGTCTGTCTGTCTGTCTGTCTGTCTGTCTGTTTGTCTGTCTGTCTGTCTGTCTGTCTGCCTGTCTGTCTGCCTGACCCGGCCCGGCTTCGCCCAGTCCCTGGTGGGGAGCATCTCATTTAATTCATATAAGTAGTCATATAAGTTCTCGTTCCCGTTACCGACTATCTGTCTGTCTGTCTGTCTGTCTGTCTGTCTGTCTGTCTGTCTGTCTGTCTGTCTGTCTGTCTGTCTGTCTGTGTCTGTCAGTCTGTTTGTCTATCTATCTATCTCTGTCTGTCTGTCTGTCTGTCTGTCTGTCTAATAGACCCATCCCTCTGTCTCTCCCTCCGTCTATCCCTCCCTCCCTCCCTCCCTGTCTGTTTATCTATCTATCTATCTATCTATCTATCTATCTATCTATCTATCTATCTATCTATCTATCTGTCTGTCTGTCTGTCTGTCTGTCTGTCTGTCTGTCTGTCT
>JACEFZ010025702.1:122500-205247 GCA_014155875.1 Cepaea nemoralis
TTGTCTAGGATCATCTACATGTTTGCCTAGGGTCATCTACATATTTGTTTGTCTAGAGTCATCTATATGTTTGACTAGTATCATATATATGTTGCCTAGGGTTATCTATATATTTGCCTTGGGTCATATATGGATAATCTGCATGATTTTCGAGGTTCATGTACATGTTTGTTTAGGCTCATCCACATGTTTACCTTGCGTCATTTACAAGTTCCCCTAGGGCCATCCATATGTTTGCCTTGTATCATCTACATGTTTGTTTTGGCTCATCTACATAATTGCATTGCGTCATCTACATATTTGTTCAGGCTCATCTACATGTTTATCTAGGGTTATCTAAATCTTTTCCTTGCGTCATCTACATGTTTGCCTTCCGTCATCTACATATCTGCTTTGCGTCATCTACATGCTTGCCTTGTGTCATTTGCACGTTTGCCTTACATCATCTACATGTTCGTCTAGAGTCATCTATATGTGTGTCTATGGTTATCTACATGTTTCTCTAGTGTCATCTACATGTTTGTCTAGGGTCATCTACGCATTTGTTTGTCTAGGGTAAACTACAGGTTTGTCTAGGGTAATCTACATGTTTGTCTAGGGTAATCTACATGTTTGTCTAGGGTAATCTACATGTTTGTCTAGGGTAATCTACATGTTTGTCTAGGGTAATCTACATGTTTGTCTAGGGTAATCTACATGTTTGTCTAGGGTAATCTACATGTTTGTCTAGGGTAATCTACATGTTTGTCTAGGGTAATCTACATGTTTGTCTAGGGTCATCTGCATGTTTCTTTAGGGTAATCTACATATTAATATATGATCTACATGTTTGATTAGGGCCATTTACATGTTTGTTTGTCTAGGGCTATCTATCTTCTTCTTCTTCTTCTTCTTCTTCTTCTTCTTCTTCTTCTTCTTCAGCATTCCGAGCCATTGAGGTTCTTTGCTGCAGATATAATCCGTCTCCTTTCGTCTCTCTGGTTGGCTTCTCTTGTCAGTCGCTGATTCCAAGTACTTGTAGGTGTGTATGTATATTATCTCTCCACCGTCTTCTTGGTCTACCTCGGGGTCTACGGTCATTTATGTCCTGAGTGTAAGCGAGTTTTGTTTCCCTATTATCTTCCATTCTTTCTATATGCCCCAGCCATTGCAGTCTATTAGCCTTCATGATACCAGTGATTAGCGGGGACTTAAACAGATCATAAATGTCTTTGTTGCTTCTTCTTTTCCACTCTCCACTTTGTGTATCCCTAATGGGCCCAAAGATGCGTCTTAAGACTTTGTTCTCAAAGGTTTGTAACAAGGCTTCGTCTCCTTTAGTTGTACTCCAGGTTTCAGAGCCATACAGCACAACTGGTCTAATCAGTGTTTTGTATATTGTGATCTTGGTGTTACGAGATAGCGCATTTGATTTTAGCAGATGTTGTAGTGCATAGTATATCTTATTTCCAGAGTTGATTCTAGCTTGTATTTCTTCCCTTATTATGTTGGAGCAGTTGAAGATTGTACCCAGGTATTTGTATGTTTCCGTTCTTTTAATGGTCATATTATCTATTTGTATGTGGCCAGAGTTTTTAGCCGTTCCTTCTCTTGAAATTACCATATATTCTGTCTTATCTTGGTTGATAACCAGCCCCATTTGTTGAGCTTTTTCCTTTAAGTGAGTCAATATTTCCGATGTCTTTTGTTCATTTTCCCCTATAATATCTATATCATCTGCATAACCAAGCAGTCTGGATGTTCCTCCAATAGCACATTCCTCCGTTACCTTCTTTACAACTTTCTCTAGAGCCAGATTGAAAAGGAGCGGCGATAGTGCATCACCCTGTTTCAAGCCAGATGTTATTTGGAAAAGGTCTGATTTCCTGCCTTTATATGTTACTATATTATAAGTATCTTCCATGCATAGTCTGGTCATGTTGATTAACTTCCTTGGTATTCCAAATTCCTGCATAGCATTCCATAGACTATTCCTATGGACACTATCATAAGCCTTTTTAAAATCCACAAAAATGTTATGGAGATCTCTTTTATATTCCCAATTTTTCTCGGCTATTTGTCGTAAGATAAATATCTGATCTATTGTTGATCTGTTTTGTCTAATACCCGCCTGGTAGTCACCTAATATGTCTTCTGAATATGGTTTAGTCTATTTAGTAATACGCGGATAGTATCTTATAGCTTGTGGACAGTATCTAATGTTTTTCTAGGGTCATCTACATGTTTGTCTATGGTCATCTGCATGATTCTCTAGTGTCATCTACATGTTTATCTAGGGCCATCTACATGTTTGTTTGTCTAGGGTCATCTACATGTTTATTTGTCTAGGGTCATCTACATGTTTATCTAGGGTCATCTACATGTTTGTCTAGGGTCATCTACATGTTTATCTAGGGCCATCTACATGTTTATCTAGGGTCATCTACATGTTTATCTAGGGTCATCTACATGTTTGTTTGTCTAGGGTCATCTACATGTTTATTTGTCTAGGGTCATCTACATGTTTATCTAGGGTCATCTACATGTTTATCTAGGGTCATCTATATGTTTGTTTGTCTAGGGTCATCTACATGTTTGTTTGTCTAGGGTCATCTACATGTTTGTTTGTCTATGGTCATCTACATGTTTATCTAGGGTCATCTACATGTTTATTTGTCTAGGGTCTTCTACGTGTTTATCTAGGGTCATCTACATGTTTATCTAGGGTCATCTACATGTTTATCTAGGATCATCTACATGTTTGTTGTCTAGGGTCTTCTACGTGTTTATCTAGGGTCATCTACATGTTTATCTAGGGTCATCTACATGTTTATCTAGGGTCATCTACATGTTTGTTTGTCTAGGGTCTTCTACGTGTTTATCTAGGGTCATCTACATGTTTATCTAGGGTCATCTACACGTTTGTTTGTCTATGATCATCTACATGTTTATCTAGGGTCATCTACATGTTTGTTTGTCTATGATCATCTACATGTTATCTAGGGTCATCTACATGTTTATCTAGGTTCATCTACATGTTTATTTGTCTATGATCATCTATATGTTTATCTAAGGTCATCTACATGTTTGTTTGTCTATGATCATCTACATGTTTATCTAGGGTCATCTACATGTTTGTTTGTCTATGATCATCTACATGTTTATCTAGGTTCATCTACATGTTTATCTAGGTTCATCTACATGTTTATCTAGGGTCATCTACATGTTTATCTAGGGTCATCTACATGTTTGTTTGTCTAGGGTCTTCTACGTGTTTATCTAGGGTCATCTACATGTTTATCTAGAGTCATCTACATGTTTATCTAGGGTCATCTACATGTTTATCTAGGGTCATCTACATGTTTATCTAGGGTCATCTACATGTTTATCTAGGGTCATCTACATGTTTGTTTGTCTATGATCATATACATGTTTATCTAGGTTCATCTACATGTTTATCTAGGGTCATCTACATATTTATCTAGGGTCATCCACATGTTTATCTAGGGTCATCTACATGTTTGTTTGTCTAGGGTCTTCTACATGTTTATCTAGGGTCATCTACATGTTTATCTAGGGTCATCTACATGTTTATCTAGGGTCATCTACATATTTATCTATGGTCATCCACATGTTTATCTAGGGTCATCTACATGTTTATCTAGGGTCATCTACATGTTTGTTTGTCTAGGGTCATCTACATGTTTATCAAGGGTCATCTACATGTTTGTTTGTCTAGGGTCTTTTACGTGTTTATCTAGGGTCATCTACATGTTTGTCTAGGGTCATCTACATGTTTGTTTGTCTAGGGTCTTCTACGTGTTTATCTAGGGTCATCTACATGTTTATCTAGGGTCATCTACATGTTTATCTAGGATCATCTACATGTTTGTTTGTCTAGGGTCTTCTACGTGTTTATCTAGGGTCATCTACATGTTTATCTAGGGTCATCTACATGTTTATCTAGGGTCATCTACATGTTTGTTTGTCTAGGGTCTTCTACGTGTTTATCTAGGGTCATCTACATGTTTATCTAGGGTCATCTACACGTTTGTTTGTATATGATCATCTACATGTTCATCTAGGGTCATCTACATGTTTGTTTGTCTATGATCATCTACATGTTATCTAGGGTCATCTACTTGTTTATCTAGGTTTATCTACATGTTTATTTGTCTATGATCATCTATATGTTTATCTAAGGTCATCTACATGTTTGTTTGTCTATGATCATCTACATGTTTATCTAGGGTCATCTACATGTTTGTTTGTCTATGATCATCTACATGTTTATCTAGGTTCATCTACATGTTTATCTAGGGTCATCTACATGTTTGTTTGTCTAGGGTCTTCTACGTGTTTATCTAGGGTCATCTACATGTTTATCTAGAGTCATCTACATGTTTATCTAGGGTCATCTACATGTTTATCTAGGGTCATCTACATGTTTATCTAGGGTCATCTACATGTTTATCTAGGGTCATCTACATGTTTGTTTGTCTATGATCATATACATGTTTATCTAGGTTCATCTACATGTTTATCTAGGGTCATCTACATATTTATCTAGGGTCATCCACATGTTTATCTAGGGTCATCTACATGTTTGTTTGTCTAGGGTCTTCTACATGTTTATCTAGGGTCATCTACATGTTTATCTAGGGTCATCTACATGTTTATCTAGGGTCATCTACATATTTATCTATGGTCATCCACATGTTTATCTAGGGTCATCTACATGTTTATCTAGGGTCATCTACATGTTTGTTTATCTAGGGTCATCTACATGTTTATCTAGGGTCATCTACATGTTTATCTAGGGTCATCTACATGTTTGTTTGTCTATGATCATCTACATGTTTATCTAGGGTCATCTACATGTTTATCTAGGTTTATCTACATGTTTATCTAGGGTCATCTACATATTTATCTACGGTCATCCACATGTTTATCTAGGGTCATCTACATGTTTATCTAGGGTCATCTACATGTTTATCTAGGGTCATCTACATGTTTATCTAGGGTCATTTACATGTTTGTTTGTCTATGATCATCTAAATGTTTATCTAGGGCCATCTACATGTTTATCTATGGTCATCTACATGTTTGTTTGTCTAGGGTCATCTACATGTTTATCTAGGGCCATCTACATGTCTAGGGTCATCTACATGTTTATCTAGGGTCATCTACATGTTTATCTAGGGCCATCTACATGTTTGTTTGTCTAGGGTCATCCACATGTTTATCTAGGGTCATCTACATGTTTGTTTGTCTAGGGTCATCTACATGTTTATCTAGGGTCATCTACATGTTTGTTTGTCTAGGGTCTTTTACGTGTTTATCTAGGGTCATCTACATGTTTATCTAGGGTCATCTACATGTTAGTTTGTCTATGATCATCTACATGTTTATCTAGGTTCATCTACATGTTTATCTAGGGTCATCTACATGTTTATCTAGGGTCATCTACATGTTTGTTTGTCTAGGGTCTTATACGTGTTTATCTAGGGTCATCTACATGTTTATCTAGGGTCATCTACATGTTTATCTAGGGTCATCTACATGTTTATCTAGGGTCATCTACATGTTTATCTAGGGTCATCTACATGTTTGTTTGTCTATGATCATCTACATGTTTATCTAGGTTCATCTACATGTTTATCTAGGGTCATCTACATATTTATCTAGGGTCATCCACATGTTTATCTAGGGTCATCTACATGTTTGTTTGTCTAGGGTCTTCTACATGTTTATCTAGGGTCATCTACATGTTTATCTAGGGTCATCTACATGTTTATCTAGGGTCATCTACATATTTATCTATGGTCATCCACATGTTTATCTAGGGTCATCTACATGTTTATCTAGGGTCATCTACATGTTTGTTTATCTAGGTTCATCTACATGTTTATCTAGGGTCATCTACATGTTTATCTAGGGTCATCTACATGTTTGTTTGTCTATGATCATCTACATGTTTATCTAGGGTCATCTACATGTTTGTCTAGGGCCATCTACATGTTTATCTAGGGTCATCTACATGTTTATCTAGTGTCAACTACATGTTTATCTAGGGCCATCTACATGTTTATCTATGGTCATCTACATGTTTGTTTGTCTAGGGTCATCTACATGTTTATCTAGGGCCATCTACATGTCTAGGGTCATCTACATGTTTATCTAGGGTCATCTACATGTTTATCTAGGGCCATCTACATGTTTGTTTGTCTAGGGTCATCTACATGTTTGTCTAGGGTCATCTACATATTTATCTAGGGTCATCTACATGTTTATCTAGAGCCATCTACATGTTTGTTTGTCTAGGGCCATCTACATGTTTATCTAGGGCCATCTACATGTTTATCTAGGGTCATCTACATGTTTATCTAGGGTCATCTACATGTTTGTTTGTCTATGATCATCTACATGTTTATCTAGGGTCATCTACATGTTTATCTAGGTTCATCTACATGTTTGTTTGTCTATGATCATCTACATGTTTATCTAGGTTCATCTACATGTTTATCTAGGGTCATCTACATGTTTATCTAGGATCATCTACATGTTTGTTTATCTAGGGTCTTCTACGTGTTTATCTAGGGTCATCTACATGTTTATCTAGGGTCATCTACATGTTTATCTAGGGTCATCTACATGTTTATCTAGGGTCATCTACATGTTTATCTAGGGTCATCTACATGTTTATCTAGGGTCATCTACATGTTTGTTTGTCTATGATCATCTACATGTTTATCTAGGTTCATCTACATGTTTATCTAGGGTCATCTACATATTTAACTAGGGTCATCCACATGTTTATCTAGGGTCATCTACATGTTTGTTTGTCTAGGGTCTTCTACATGTTTATCTAGGGTCATCTACATGTTTATCTAGGGTCATCTACATGTTTATCTAGGGTCATCTACATATTTATCTATGGTCATCCACATGTTTATCTAGGGTCATCTACATGTTTATCTAGGGTCATCTACATGTTTGTTTATCTAGGGTCATCTACATGTTTATCTAGGGTCATCTACGTGTTTATCTAGGGTCATCTACATGTTTGTTTGTCTATGATCATCTACATGTTTATCTAGGGTCATCTACATGTTTATCTAGGTTTATCTACATGTTTATCTAGGGTCATCTACATATTTATCTACGGTCATCCACATGTTTATCTAGGGTCATCTACATGTTTATCTAGGGTCATCTACATGTTTGTTTATCTAGGGCCATCTACATGTTTATCTAGGGTCATCTACATGTTTATCTAGGGTCATCTACATGTTTGTTTGTCTATGATCATCTACATGTTTATCTAGGGCCATCTACATGTTTATCTAGGGTCATCTACATGTTTGTCTAGGGCCATCTACATGTTTATCTAGGGTCATCTACATGTTTATCTAGGGTCATCTACATGTTTATCTAGGGTCAACTAAATGTTTATCTAGGGCCATCTACATGTTTATCTAGGGTCATCTACATGTTTGTTTGTCTAGGGTCATCTACATGTTTATCTAGGGCCATCTACATGTCTAGGGTCATCTACATGTTTATCTAGGGCCATCTACATGTTTGTTTGTCTAGGGTCATCTACATGTTTGTCTAGGGTCATCTACATATTTATCTAGGGTCATCTACATGTTTATCTAGAGCCATCTACATATTTGTTTGTCTAGGGCCATCTACATGTTTATCTAGGGCCATCTACATATTTATCTAGGGTCATCTACATGTTTATCTATTGTCATCTACATGTTTATCTAGGGTCATCTACATATCTAGGGTCATCTACATGTTTATCTAGGGTCATCTACATGTTTATCTAGGGTCATCTACATGTTTATCTAGGGTCATCTACATGTTTGTTTGTCTATGATCATATACATGTTTATCTAGGTTCATCTACATGTTTATCTAGGGTCATCTACATATTTATCTAGGGTCATCCACATGTTTATCTAGGGTCATCTACATGTTTGTTTGTCTAGGGTCTTCTACATGTTTATCTAGGGTCATCTACATGTTTATCTAGGGTCATCTACATGTTTATCTAGGGTCATCTACATATTTATCTATGGTCATCCACATGTTTATCTAGGGTCATCTACATGTTTATCTAGGGTCATCTACATGTTTGTTTATCTAGGGTCATCTACATGTTTATCTAGGGTCATCTACATGTTTATCTAGGGTCATCTACATGTTTGTTTGTCTATGATCATCTACATGTTTATCTAGGGTCATCTACATGTTTATCTAGGTTTATCTACATGTTTATCTAGGGTCATCCACATGTTTATCTAGGGTCATCTACATATTTATCTAGGGTCATCTACATGTTTGTTTATCTAGGGTCATCTACATGTTTATCTAGGGTCATCTACATGTTTATCTAGGGTCATTTACATGTTTGTTTGTCTATGATCATCTAAATGTTTATCTAGGGCCATCTATATGTTTATCTATGGTCATCTACATGTTTGTTTGTCTAGGGTCATCTACATGTTTATCTAGGGCCATCTACATGTCTAGGGTCATCTACATGTTTATCTAGGGTCATCTACATGTTTATCTAGGGCCATCTACATGTTTGTTTGTCTAGGGTCATCTACATGTTTGTCTAGGGTCATCTACATATTTATCTAGGGTCATCTACATGTTTATCTAGGGTCATCTACATGTTTGTTTGTCTAGGGTCTTCTACGTGTTTATCTAGGGTCATCTACATGTTTATCTAGGGTCATCTACATGTTTGTTTGTCTATGATCATCTACATGTTTATCTAGGGTCATCGACATGTTTATCTAGGATCATCTACATATTTATCTAGGGTCATCCACATGTTTATCTAGGGTCATCTACATGTTTGTTTGTCTAGGGTCATCTACATGTTCATCTAGGGTCATCTACATGTTTGTTTGTCTAGGGTCTTTTACGTGTTTATCTAGGGTCATCTACATGTTTGTCTAGGGTCATCTACATGTTTGTTTGTCTAGGGTCTTCTACGTGTTTATCTAGGGTCATCTACATGTTTATCTAGGGTCATCTACATGTTTATCTAGGATCATCTACATGTTTGTTTGTCTAGGGTCTTCTACGTGTTTATCTAGGGTCATCTACATGTTTATCTAGGGTCATCTACATGTTTATCTAGGGTCATCTACATGTTTGTTTGTCTAGGGTCTACTACGTGTTTATCTAGGGTCATCTACATGTTTATCTAGGGTCATCTACACGTTTGTTTGTCTATGATCATCTACATGTTTATCTAGGGTCATCTACATGTTTATCTAGGGTCATCTACATGTTTGTTTGTCTATGATCATCTACATGTTATCTAGAGTCATCTACATGTTTATCTAGGTTCATCTACATGTTTGTTTGTCTATGATCATCTATATGTTTATCTAAGGTCATCTACATGTTTGTTTGTCAATGATCATCTACATGTTTATCTAGGGTCATCTACATGTTAGTTTGTCTATGATCATCTACATGTTTATCTAGGTTCATCTACATGTTTATCTAGGGTCATCTACATGTTTATCTAGGGTCATCTACATGTTTGTTTGTCTAGGGTCTTATACGTGTTTATCTAGGGTCATCTACATGTTTATCTAGGGTCATCTACATGTTTATCTAGGGTCATCTACATGTTTATCTAGGGTCATCTACATGTTTATCTAGGGTCATCTACATGTTTATCTAGGGTCATCTACATGTTTGTTTGTCTATGATCATCTACATGTTTATCTAGGTTCATCTACATGTTTATCTAGGGTCATCTACATATTATCTAGGGTCATCCACATGTTTATCTAGGGTCATCTACATGTTTGTTTGTCTAGGGTCTTCTACATGTTTATCTAGGGTCATCTACATGTTTATCTAGGGTCATCTACATGTTTATCTAGGGTCATCTACATATTTATCTATGGTCATCCACATGTTTATCTAGGGTCATCTACATGTTTATCTAGGGTCATCTACATGTTTGTTTATCTAGGGTCATCTACATGTTTATCTAGGGTCATCTACATGTTTATCTAGGGTCATCTACATGTTTGTTTGTCTATGATCATCTACATATTTATCTAGGGTCATCTACATGTTTGTCTAGGGCCATCTACATGTTTATCTAGGGTCATCTACATGTTTATCTAGTGTCAACTACATGTTTATCTAGGGCCATCTACATGTTTATCTATGGTCATCGACATGTTTGTTTGTCTAGGGTCATCTACATGTTTATCTAGGGCCATCTACATGTCTAGGGTCATCTACATGTTTATCTAGGGTCATCTACATGTTTATCTAGGGCCATCTACATGTTTGTTTGTCTAGGGTCATCTACATGTTTGTCTAGGGTCATCTACATATTTATCTAGGGTCATCTACATGTTTATCTAGAGCCATCTACATGTTTGTTTGTCTAGGGCCATCTACATGTTTATCTAGGGCCATCTACATGTTTATCTAGGGTCATCTACATGTTTATCTAGGGTCATCTACATGTTTGTTTGTCTATGATCATCTACATGTTTATCTAGGGTCATCTACATGTTTATCTAGGTTCATCTACATGTTTGTTTGTCTATGATCATCTACATGTTTATCTAGGTTCATCTACATGTTTATCTAGGGTCATCTACATGTTTATCTAGGGTCATCTACATGTTTGTTTGTCTAGGGTCTTCTACGTGTTTATCTAGGGTCATCTACATGTTTATCTAGGGTCATCTACATGTTTATCTAGGGTCATCTACATGTTTATCTAGGGTCATCTACATGTTTATCTAGGGTCATCTACATGTTTATCTAGGGTCATCTACATGTTTGTTTGTCTATGATCATCTACATGTTTATCTAGGTTCATCTACATGTTTATCTAGGGTCATCTACATATTTAACTAGGGTCATCCACATGTTTATCTAGGGTCATCTACATGTTTGTTTGTCTAGGGTCTTCTACATGTTTATCTAGGGTCATCTACATGTTTATCTAGGGTCATCTACATGTTTATCTAGGGTCATCTACATATTTATCTATGGTCATCCACATGTTTATCTAGGGTCATCTACATGTTTATCTAGGGTCATCTACATGTTTGTTTATCTAGGGTCATCTACATGTTTATCTAGGGTCATCTACGTGTTTATCTAGGGTCATCTACATGTTTGTTTGTCTATGATCATCTACATGTTTATCTAGGGTCATCTACATGTTTATCTAGGTTTATCTACATGTTTATCTAGGGTCATCTACATATTTATCTACGGTCATCCACATGTTTATCTAGGGTCATCTACATGTTTATCTAGGGTCATCTACATGTTTGTTTATCTAGGGCCATCTACATGTTTATCTAGGGTCATCTACATGTTTATCTAGGGTCATCTACATGTTTGTTTGTCTATGATCATCTACATGTTTATCTAGGGCCATCTACATGTTTATCTAGGGTCATCTACATGTTTGTCTAGGGCCATCTACATGTTTATCTAGGGTCATCTACATGTTTATCTAGGGTCATCTACATGTTTATCTATGGTCAACTAAATGTTTATCTAGGGCCATCTACATGTTTATCTAGGGTCATCTACATGTTTGTTTGTCTAGGGTCATCTACATGTTTATCTAGGGCCATCTACATGTCTAGGGTCATCTACATGTTTATCTAGGGTCATCTACATGTTTATCTAGGGTCATCTACATGTTTATCTAGGGCCATCTACATGTTTGTTTGTCTAGGGTCATCTACATGTTTGTCTAGGGTCATCTACATATTTATCTAGGGTCATCTACATGTTTATCTAGGGTCATCTACATGTTTATCTAGGGTCATCTACATGTTTGTCTAGGGCCATCTACATGTTTATCTAGGGTCATCTACATATTTATCTAGGGTCATCTACATGTTTATCTAGGGTCATCTACATATTTATCTAGGGTCATCTACATGTTTATCTAGGGTCATCTACATGTTTGTCTAGGGCCATCTACATATTTGTTTGTCTAGGGCCATCTACATGTTTATCTATGGCCATCTACATATTTATCTATTGTCATCTACATGTTTATCTAGGGTCATCTACATGTCTAGGGTCATCTACATGTTTATCTAGGGTCATCTACATGTTTATCTAGGGCCATCTACATGTCTAGGGTCATCTACATGTTTATCTAGGGTCATCTACAAGTTTATCTAGGGACATCATCATGTTTATCTAGGGTCATCTACATGTTTATCTAGGGCCATCTACATGTCTAGGGTCATCTACATGTTTATCTAGGGTCATCTACATGTTTATCTAGGGTCATCTACATGTTTGTTTGTCTAGGGTCATCTACATGTTTATCTAGGGTCATATACGCATTTGTCTAGGGTCATCTACATGATTATCGTATGTCATCTACATATTTGCCTAGGGTCATCTACATGTCTGTTCGCCTAGCGTCATCTATATGATTGTCTTGCGTCTTCTACATGTTTGTCTTGCGTCATCTACATGTTTGCCTTGCGTAATCTATACAATTGCTTCGCGTCATGTATATGTTTGTCTAGAGTCATCTATATGTTTGTCTAAGGTCATCTATATGTTTGCCCATGCTATTCCAAATGTTTGCCTTTGGTCATCTACACGTTTGTCTAGGCATATCTACATGTATGTCTAGGGTAATCTACATGTTTGCCTTACATCATCTATATGATTGCCTTGCGTCATCTATGTTTGCTTTGCCTCATCTACATGTTTGTTTTGCATCATTTACATCTTTGTCTAGGGTCATCTACTTATTTTGCTATCCATACTAATTTGAGTTCGATTGTCACACACTAGATGGACAGAAGGGTAGAGCACTATCTGGAGCTTTACTTAAGTGAGACCAAACTAGCGGATGATGCCGTCAACGCCATAGAGGCTCTACCAACTCTTGACCACCTGGACACACTTCCCACCACAACAGAAGTTAAGTGTGCTATAAATGAACTTGCATCTGGCAAGGCTCCAGGTAAGGATGGGATTCCAATAGAGGTTATCAGGAGTGGGGAAGACACACTCACTCTACAGTTCCACCAGCTAATAGAGCTATGCTGGTGAGAAGGACAAGTCCCACAGATTTCAAAGATTCAAGCATCATAACACTGTACAAGAACAAGGGCAATCGGAGCGACTGCAACAACTATAGGGGTATCTCACTTCTGTGTATTGTTGGAAAAGTATTTGCCAGAATTGTTCTGCGCAGACTTCAAGTCCTAGGAGATCAAGTCTACCCCGAATCACAGTGTGGCTTTCGACAGAACCGGTCTACCATTGATATGATATTCTCATTGCGACAAATGCAAGAAAAATGCCGTGAACAGAATCAACCACTGTTTATTGCCTTCATCGACCTCACAAAGGCATTTGATTTGGTCAGTCGTGAGGGTCTGTTCAAGGCACTAAAGAAGATTGGCTGCCCACCAACTCTTCTGTCCATTGTGGAATCGTTCCACACAGGCATGAAGGGTATAATCAAGTTTGATGGTGCAACTTCTGAAGAGTTTGAAATCAAGAGTGGAATTAAGCAAGGTTGTGTACTAGCTCCCACCCTCTTTGGAATATACTTTTCACTTCTACTGAAATATGCCTTTCGTGATCAGGATGATGGTATATACATTCACTCACGCTCAGATGGCGGCCTCTACAATGCTCAGAGATTGAAGGCCAAGACCAAAATTAGTAGGGTACTGATCAGAGAGTTGCTTTTTGCAGATGATGCTGCAGTTACGACCCACTCTGAGGAAGAATTGCAATGTCTACTATCTGCATTCTCCAATGCTTGTTCTGGATTTGATTTAACAATTAGCAAAAAAGAAGACACAGATTATGTCACAAGGTGCACATGGGGTACCATCAATCTTTATCGACGACGCCGAACTAGAGATGGTAGACCATTTTACATATCTAGGATCAGTGGTAAATAGCAAATTATCCCTAGATCAGGAAATCAACATCCGGATTGGTAAGGCAGCAACAACAATGAACAGGTTAAGAAAAAGAGTCTGGGAGAACAGGAAGCTTACTGCCAAAGCAAAAGGCCTTGTCTATCAAGCCTGTGTCCTTAGTACTCTTCTTTATGGCAGTGAAACCTGGACAACTTACTCACACCAAGAGAAACGTTTAAACAGCTTTCATATGCGGTGTCTGCGAAGAATTCTTGGTATTAAGTGGCAAGACAAAATCACAAATACTGAAGTATTGGAAAGATCAGGTTGTGTGACGGTTTATTCCATGCTCAGTCTTCGTAGACTTAGATGGATAGGACATCTTAGGAGGATGGATGATGGTAGAATACCAAAGGACATCTTTTTGGTGAATTACAGATGGGTAAGAGATCTCAGGGTCGGCCTCTACTACGATACAAAGATGTGTGTAAGCGGGACATGATTGATACAGGCATTGATAATGCACATTGGGAGCAAGTCGCCGCTGAACGTGTTGCATGGAGGGCAAACATCAGAAATGGAATAAAGACAAAGGAGAAAATTATTGCAGATATGTCACACACCGAGCGTGTGAGACGTAAGATGGTGCATGATGGTGGAAATGACCACGTGTTCACATGCACCCACTATGAACGGACATTTACAGCGCAAATTGGCCTTATCAGTCACATTCGCTACCGCCATAGGTAAAAGTTATTATGCCTTTTTAAAGCACAAACTATCGTCTGTCAAGACGGCAAGGTGCCAATGAATGTCACACACTAGGAATTGATAACTAAATCTTTTACATCGTCCCATATCGGCATCCTTGAATTTAATCCCTAAACGCTAGTATTTGGTGCAGACATCTCTAAGCTTTCATGTTCGAAAGTCCGTATCTCTGAATGGCACCATTTACATGCTTTTTAACATTAGAGTTTTAAAATTCCTTTTTCATAAAATCGTGGAGAAAAGTAAGCGACATAAACTCCATTTACACTTAAAGAGTATATGAAAACAGAGATAGATATCCAGTACAAAACAAGAGTATCAATCCCCTTTACACGTAAGGAGTCTATACAATCTTAATAAACATCGAGGACAAAACGTTAGATGTACATTTCTTATACACCTGAAAGTTTGTTGTTGTTAGTTTATGTGTTTTGTGTTCGCTCGCTCTTAACTCGAGCGCAGTGCATACACGCTACTTCTTGTTGCACTGGACTTAATTTTACGTGTGCATTAGCTTTCCCTATCACCGGTTTCCCCCACCATCAGGCGAACCCATTCCGACTTCTGAGGTACTTGTAATGAATGTCCCCTGATGGCGAGGGCCACTGATAACATGAAAGGTAATCCACAAGCAAACATCAAGCCCAGTACACTAAAACTGAGTAGCATGTGTATGCACTACGCTTGAGTTCAAAGCGAGTGAGTGCTAAAAAAACAAAAATAAATAGAGCGAATCTTCTCTTGTCTATTCACTGTCGAACCTGCAGGATAAGTGGTTTGTTCCCTGTGCTGGCTCAGGTAGAGTGAATAAACGCAGACATTGTCTGTGCCTGCAGGTGTTTAAACAACAGTGTTTCGATTATATGCGTTGATGGCTTTTAGAAACAAAGTGTGTTTTGATTATATGGATATAATGGCATTTAAGAAATTAAAGTGTTTCCATTATATGTGAAACACGTATATATATATATATATATATATATATATATATATATATATATATATATAGAGAGAGAGAGAGAGAGAGAGAGAGAGAGAGAGAGAGAGAGAGGAGAGAGAGAGAGAGAGAGAGAGAGAGAGGAGAGAGAGAGAGAGAGAGAGAGATTAGCAATTTTTATATGAATTTGAATGTGTCTGGTGAGGAGAAAGTGTTTCAGTTATACGGATTCAAGTTATTTAGGAAACTTTTGATTATAAGGAAATGATGTCTAGGAAACTGTATAAAGATGCAGTGAGAATGCAGATTGTACAAAGATGTGATGTTTAGGATTTAGACTATATAAAGATATGATTTATAGGATACAGATTGTATAAGTTTGTGACGTTTGGGAATTGGGAAACAGACTATATAAGGATACTTAGGATATTTAGGATACTGACTATATATATATATATATATATATATATATATATATATATATATATATATATATATATATATATATATATATATATGTGTGTGTGTGTGTGTGGGGTGTGGGGTGTGCGTGTGTGGGTGTGGTGTTGTGTGTGTGTGTGTAAGACTATAAAGATATGATGGTTTAGGATACCGACTGCATAAGGATTGAATGTTTAGGATACACATTGTGTTTTAATCATTTTGCCCTGATGATGTTTAGACAACGGGGGATATTTAGACCATGAAAGGTTTATTTGGTTAGGCTATGGTGAATTCACGTGTAAAAATGGTAACGGTAATGGTAGCCCGATAGCAGGGATTGTCGTTGGGGTGTGTTTGGCCTTCACTTTGCCTTTGATGTTTATGAGGGGTTCCAGAGTAGACAGTAAACGATGGCGGCAGCGCTTGATCTCGAGGATGCGTACAATAGAGTTCGATATGATATTTTGATGACCACACTGATGGAGAATGGGGTCAATCTCTGGTTGGTGAACTGGATATCAGCCGTCCTGCATTCTCGTCGGGTTGCTCTCCGTCTGGGTACTTGGACCTCAGAGCCACATATTTTAACCCCGGGACTGCCAAAGGTATCTGCAATCTCACCGGTGCTCTTTAACGTGTATACGAGCATGATTGTAAACCTAGAAGCACCAGGGGTTGGAAGGATACTAACATTTGCAGATGATATTCTTGCATATAGGCAGGGGAGAGATAGGGATCAAACAGCCCTGGAACTACAGGCGACAGTAGACAAAGTGATTGACTGGTGCACTGAAATTAGTGCTGTCATCCACACGGAAAAGGCGACTGTTTTGTGGTGCTCTCTGGACAACAGGTTTGTGAGAGCTGATGTCCCAAGTCTCGCGATAGTTGGTAGAAGCGTCAACAGAGAGAACAAACTGAAGTATCTGGGAATCACATTTGACAGGAGCCTGTCCTTCAAGGACCATGGCGAGACGGTTGTGACAAAGTCTCAAAAGGGACTCAATGCACTTAAAACTATGGCTGCAATGGACACAGAGCAGAGAATGCTCTTCACACTATACCAGCACTTGATCCTCTCAGTGATTGATTATGGACTAGGACTGCTCACTGTCTCAAAGAGTCAGCTGGTGAAATTAGAACTCATACAGAACGAAGCTATGCGGGTCATTCTGGGATGCACCAGAGACACCCCAGTAGTGTGTATGCGTTACATCCTTGGTCTGCCGACTGTTGCTGGTAGGCTCAAGGTGATGACAGCGAAGGCACACCTCAGAGTAGATGCAGACACAGATCACCCGTTGCATGAGGCGCTGGACGCAGTTAAGGGTCAGCGGCTGATAAGAGGGAAATCATGGTTGGCTCAGGCGGAGGATACGATCAGACAGGTGTAAATCTTGGAGAACATTAGGCGAGGAGAGGAGTGGGTCAGAGTGCCAGCAGAGCGGTCAGACTTGTGCAGAGTTATAATGAAATTGAGCCGGGAGTGTAGGGAGTGGCCAGCAGAGGGCACGGAAGTGGAAATCCAGCACCTAATACAGGATAATGCTTGCTCGGGTGATGTGATTATCGACCCAGATGGGTCGATGTTGAGAGGTAGGAGAATGCCTGGGAGTTCTTAGCAAAAGCTAATTGTCGACGTTTGGTGCAGGAGAGCCTGGCATAAGATACCACAACATCTAGCATAAGAATGGAGATGGAGGCGGTCAGTGTAGCTTTCCGCTGGATGGAGAATACGATACACACACACATCGTGATTGTAACTGACTCAGAAAGCATGCTGAGGAAGGTGAAGGACAGGCAAGCTTCGGGCAGAGTGGCTTGCTTCACTTCGGAGGTCACGGGTGGCAAGCATCGCCTGGATCTTTTCTCCGGGGCATGCCGGTGTGCTGGGGAATGAACAGGGGGACAGTTTGGCTGGCTCTGCAAAACTTGGTGGAGTATTGATACATGACAAGGCAGACGTGGTTGCGGCCTTGTGGGAGCACGTGTACACCTCGGAGGAGCAAATGGATCACCATGGTCTGGCAAGGAATGAGACAGCGAGGAGTGACGAGGGGATCTGGCCGACGCTCGACACTCAGAGGAAAAGGCGAGACGGACATATAATCAAATTGCTACTGGTAATATTGGTGTTAGAACTCTTCGCTGGCTGCTGAGGAAGGGGACGGAGCGCTTATGGGAATGCCCCGAATGTTGTGATGTCGGTTCGTAAATCAATCAATCAGTCAATCAATATAGATCACGACATATGAGGCAAGGCGCGCTGTTCTTTTCCTCGCCTTTCTTTCCCAGACGATATCCAGAACATTCTGAAAATTATCCGGTGCCCATTTTTATGAGGCTGATAGAACTACAGAACTGTACTGGAAGGAAAAATAATCCTGCCTCTTCTGAGGCTTGAACTCGAACCACTTTCTGGAAGGCAAACGCATGTGTTCACAATTGATTAATTTACATACATCGTACTTACTTGACTATTTGGATGCTCTGTTCTTGAATGAATATATACGCATGTATACATGGAGTTGAATAATGTACACACATCATACTTACTTGACAATTGTGATGTTTTGTCCTTGAACGTACCTTGAATTACAGAAATCCTGATATTGAGCAGCAGTCGATCACAACACGAAGACTGGTTTATATTGTCCACACTTTAACACATTGCACTATAGTTTATTCTATTATTCCATTTGCGAGCTGGTGTGGTACAGACTAGAAATTCAAGCTAATAGCTATGGAATTAATGTTATCGTTTACAGTCACGTTAATGAATACAAACGCCGCCTTGCCGAGGTCTGCCCATCTCACAAATTGATCTTCCGGGACTGTTTACGTTTGTTAAATCGAGGTCGCTGACCTGAAAGAGTTTTTCTCAAGTGATAAAAACAAATGAAGGAAACATAAAGTCATTCAAAAGAATTAAGTTTATTATAAACACGGGCGAAGAGGAGGTTGTCACCAGCGACTACTGCCGTGTTTGTCGCTAGTTCAACGCTTGTGAACACTACTCAGCTTCCAGCACTGGAGCCACGAGACGTGCTGGATACGGGCGGTGGGCAGCTACTGCCGAGCTCAAGCCTGGCTTATGGCACACAGATTTCCCTGAGGCGGCAAAGGCTGTCTCGGCGGATAACGGGAAATATTATTGTAGATGATGGTGATTATGATTATGCTGATGATGAAGAATCATCTTTCTAGTAGTGGTAAGAATGAGACAACGAGGTGTGACGAGGGGATCTGGCCGACGCTCGGCGCTCGGAGGAAAGGCGAGACGGACATATAATCAGATTGCTACTGGAACTATTAGTGATCGAACTCTTCGCTGGCTGCTGAGGATGGAGACGGAGCGCTTATGGGAATGTCCCGAATGCTGTGATGTCGGTTCCTAAATCAATCAATCAATCATATAATAAAATCATGTGTCTATTGAAAGGGTAAATAAAGGACTCTGTGCCACACCTTGAGCGTATTCGATATATGGCGCTAATCTCATAGTTTTATATACCACTCGGCATTAGATGCATGATGTGATTAATATCACGTCTGTCGCTTTTATATCCCGTAACATTTTCTGGTATCCATTGTATGTCGAACTGGGAGCTCAGGTCACTGTTCACAAATCCACTTCATTGAGGATTCAAACACATGACTACCGGGCTGCAGATAGGAGTGCTATATGACCAGATTAATAGAAACGTCTATACATATATTATCCACAGAAGAGTTCGAAATGCTTTAAAAGTAGCAAAAACTACCACATGCAGACTACGACAGTGATCATAGATTAATTATAGGCAAAATACATATACAGTTACAGCAAGACAAGTATAACTCGGAATGAGAAAGATATAAAAGATAAGATCAAGATAGAAATACAAACAAGATGTTAATTATACATAGACTGATCTAAAAATTATATTTCAACACGTTAATGATAAATGGGAAGTATTAAAGAACTCAGTCTGACAGGCTGCAGAAATAACAAATACAGACTTGCAAATTATCTAGTGTTTATGTATAGTCTTTTCTATTACTCTCGTCATATTGTCTTTGTTGTTTTTGTTATTTCTTGTGATTTGCGTTAGTTTTAGTCTTGGGACGCAGAGGTGTTTCCAAGGCACCAGGGCCGGGTTATATACTGGCCAAGACCTATTGACGCGTCCTCGTCGAGCGTCCTGGGCAACAGGTCCCTTCGGGGTCCTGGCTGAAGTCAATAGGATCGCTGATTCCTCCGAAGTCGGAGAGTGTCTGCCTGTACGGCGAGGAACCACCAGTCTGCACACCAATAAGCCAGACATGGGACAACGGATACTCACGCAAACCTCAGGTCCTGTATGACATCACACTG
The DNA here is from genome assembly GCA_014155875.1 of Cepaea nemoralis. Classification (NCBI taxonomy): domain Eukaryota; kingdom Metazoa; phylum Mollusca; class Gastropoda; order Stylommatophora; family Helicidae; genus Cepaea; species Cepaea nemoralis. Next base: position 142,929 of record JACEFZ010025702.1, read on the forward strand.
ATGTTGGACAACAGGATGTCTTCATCCGACATACAGGACTTCGCGTTGGAGCTCAAGCCAACGAACACAAGCAAGCAAGCAAGCAAATTTTAGTCTTCATTCATCCACTTTATAAGGTCTATTATTTTCAATGTTGTATTTGTTATTATTCTATGATCACTGTCGTAGTCTGCATATGGTAGTTGTTGCTACTTTAAAAGCATTTCGAGATCTTCTGTGGATACGGCTGTAGTAAATCTGATCTTATTACCAGGACTCGTCCTCGTCCGTAAACTTCTTCGAATCTGATACCGGGTATATTCAACAATTATGTAATACTCTTCTACTCAATCTACAAATCTGCCTCCTCTTTCATTACACCGCCCTAGTCCATTATTACCTACTATGCGACCAAGATCTGGAAAGATCACTGGGAAAAGAGGCAGAGACAGATTGAGAGAAATTATGCTGGATGGATTGACACAGCGTCATGGAAGAATGTCACCAGTTAATTGTATCTAGAACACCAGGGGACGAGATGTGTGGAGAGATACATGAACACCTACGCCAGGTGGCAGGCTACTGCTAATGGTGTGAATATCCTATGCCCCTATTTTAAAAATGTTTAATCTGTGGCACTCATTAGCAGGCTAATCTCACAAACAGACATGTGGCAAGCTCTAAATCTATTCATATGAATTTCATTTCAGTATGAAAGGCCATGGATTTCAGCATTGCGTGCGCTTGTGAGACTTCTTGCATAATCAATCGTACCTAGATTTATTTATTTTTTTCCTTTTTCATTGTGACTGTTCAGGTGAGGAGTCATCAATAAAGAACTCTTTTCCACACAATGATGCGCATTGTGTGTGGGTGTGTGACTGTGTGTGTGTAAGTGTGTGAATATATATGAAAATACAGGAATTAGTGGGCATTAGAAAGCATACAGCAAGCAGTTGTTTGAAAGCCAAAGGAGGTAAAATATTAATGCACAATTAGAAGATAATGAAAAGATGGGCAGCGTACATAAACGAGTTATATCATGCTGATGGTAGATCATTATTGGCACCTTCCGTCTTGACAGACGATAGTTTGTTACACTGTGCTACAAAAAGGCATAATAACTACCACCCATGGCGGTAGTGAATGTGACTGATAAGGCCAATTCGCGCTGTAAATGTTCGTCCACAGTGGATGTATGTGAACACATGGTCATTTTCACCATCACGTACCATCTTACGTCTCATACGTTCTGTGCGTGACCTATTGGAATAATTTTCTCCTTTATCTTTATTCCATTTCTGATATGTGCCCTCCATGCAACACGTTCAGCGGCGACTTGCGCCCAGTGTGCATTATCAATTCCTGTGTCAATCATGTCCCGCTTACACACATCTTTGTATCTCGTAGTAGAGGCAGACCCTGAGATCTCCTACCCATCTGTAATTCACCAAAGAAACATGTCCTTTGGTATTCTACCATCATCCATCCTCCTAACGTATCCTATCCTTCTAAGTCTACGAAGACGGAGCATGGAACAAACGTCACACAACCTGATCTTTCAAATACTTCAGTATTTGTGATTTTGTCTTGCCACTTAATACCAAGATTCTTCGCAGACACCGCATATGAAAGCTGTTTAAACGTTTCTCTTGCTGTGAGTATGTTGAACAGGCTTCACTGCCATAACGAAGAGCACGAGGGACACAGGCTTGAGAGACAAGAACGTTTGTTTTGGCAGTAATCTTCCTGTTCTCCCAGACTCTTTTTGTTAACCTGTTCAATGTTGTCGCTGATTTACCAATCCTGATGTTGATTTCCTGATCAAGGGATAATTTGCTATTTACCACTGATCCTAGATATGTAAAATAGCCTACTATCTCCAGATTTTCGTCGTCAATAAAGATCGATGGTACCACTTGTGCATCTTGTGACATAATCTATGTCTTTTTGTTGCTAATTGTTAAACCAAATTCAGAACAAACATTGGAGAATGCAGACAGCAGACGTTGTAATTCTTCTTCAAAGTGCCTCGTGATTGCAGCATCATATTCAAATAACAACTCTCTAATTAGTACCCTCCTAATTTTGGTCTTGGCTTTCAATCTCTGAGCATTGTAGAGTCCGCCATCTGAGCGTGAATGAATGTATATAACACCATCCTGATCACGAAAGGCATATTGCAGTAGAAGTGAAAAATATATTCCAAAGAGGGTGTCAGCAACTTACTTGCGACAGGTAATTCAGGACTCCCCTACTTTTGCACCACACGAAATAATAACTCGTGTCATTTGCAAAAGGGATACAATTTATTTAGAGCTGATTACAAACAAGCTCCGCGAGCGGAATACTTCATTGACAATAAACATCATAGTACGTTACACAGATGCAATGAAGAGGTGATAATATAATGATACTATTAATCACTGAATGGAATCTACAGCCTAACAATCACTATTGTCTATAAACTTATAGTATTCATAAGGAACACGTCTACTCTCTAGCCGTCTCAGTCGCAGTCTGAGCCACGCTTCTAGCTGCGTGTTCAAACACGGACGTTGGATCCTCCGTGCGCTGGCGAGTCTTGCGTGCGTGGTGTCCCAGCACGCTGGTCAGTTAACTAGAGTAACCTGTACTCCATGGTTACTCGTCGAGGCGAGTTTCCTAGTGTCTTGGGAAACCCTCGCTCACTTACACTCAATGCCCTCTTGGTTGACACAAGTGTGTCCCGTTGTAAAGCTATTTATAGCGCTGGTGTCTCTTCTGTCTGGTGTTCTCTACTGGTCTCTGTCTTAGCTCTATTTCTTATATTCTTAACTCTGTAAACTCTTATCCAGATCTTTGACAGAGGGTGGGAGCTAGTACACAACCTTGCTTAATTCCACTCTTGATTTCAAACTCTTCTGAAGTTGCAACATCAAACTTGATTATACCCTTCATGCCTGTGTGGAACGATACTACAATGGACAGAAGAGTTGGTGGGCAGCCAATCTTCTTTAGTGCCTTGAACAGACCCTCACGACTGACCAAATCAAATGCCTTTGTGAGGTCGATGAAAGCAATAAACAGTGGATGATTCTGTTCTCGGCATTTTTCTTGCATTTGTCTCAATGAGAATATTATATTAATGGTAGACCGGTTCTGTCGGAACTCACACTGTGATTCGGGGTAGATTGGATCTCCCAGGACTTGAAGTCTGCGCGAAAATATTCTGGCAAATACTTTCCTAACTATACACAGAAGTGAGATCCCCCTCTGGTTGTTACAGTCGCTTCGATCGCCCTTGTTCTTGTACAATGTGATAATGCTTGAGTCTTTAAATTCCTGTGGGACTTGTCCTTCTCGCCAGTATAGCTCTATTAGCTGGTGGATCTGTAGAGTGAGTGTGTCTTGCCCACTCCTGATGACCTCTATTGGAATCCCATCCTTATTTGGAGCCCTGCCAGTAGCTAGTTCATTTATGGCACAATTAACTTCTGTTATGGTGAGAAGTGTGTCCACATGGTCAAGAGTTGGAAGGGCCTCTATGGCAACGAGGGCATCATCCACTAGTTTGGTCTCACTTGAGTAAAGCTCCACATAGTGCTCAACCCATCTATCCATCTGCTGTTTCTTATCAGTGATGATTCTCCAGTCAAGGTTTTCAGTGGTGCACTTCTTTTGATCATTGGACCACAGGTTTTCTTTATCCTTTCATACACGCTTCTGATGTTTCCCTTTTTATTTGCATTTTGAATGGACTCACATAACTTGATCCAATAGTCATTTTCACACTGCCTGGCAGCCTTTTGCACATCCTTCCTAGCTTGATTCAGCTTACTGAGAGTGTTACGCGTTGTTCTTTCCTTGTTTCTTAAAAGAGCTTGTGCCAACATTGGGCTCAATATCAACTTGGAGAAGACTGTAGTTATGTACAACCCAGCTCCAGGGAATAATCACACCGTGCCGAATATCAAGGTGAACGGTCATAGACTAAGCGTTGTGGACAAATTCACCTATCTTGGCAGCACTGTGTCACAAGCTGCCACAACTGATGACGAAGTGAATGCAAGAATCTCCAAGGTCAGCGCGGCCTTTGGCAGATTATACAAGAATGTATGGGACAGAAATGGAATAAACCTGCAAACAAAGCTGAAAGTCTATAAAGCAGCTGTACTATCCACAATGCTATATGCTTGTGAAACTGTTTATCAGCGACATACTAGGAAACTAAACCACTTCCACACAGTCTGCCTTAGGAAGCTATTGAAAATGAAATGGCAAGACAAGATCACATATACTGAAGTTCTAGAAAGAGCGTCCATGCCCAGTATCCACACACTACTAATGAAAAATCAGACTCGCTGGGCTGGTCACTTACCTCGTATGCCAGATCACAGGCTCCCTACACAAATCTTTTACGGTGAGCTGCGTTGTGGTAAACGCTCCCAAGGCGGCGAGAGGAAACGCTTTAAAGATACTCTGAAAATCTCACTGAAAGCATTTGGAATTCATCCTGACACCTGGGAGACTACTGCTAAAGACCGTAATTTGTGGCGTACATCATTACATAAGGGTGCAGTCACTTGTCACACAACCAGGACTGCAAGAGCTGTGAAGAAAAGGCTGAACAGAAATACCACTGCAGGAGATCCTCCTCCTCCTCCTCCTGGAACGTCAAGCATTCGTTGCCCACATTGTCAAAGAACATTTCGAGCCAAAATAGGCCTTATCAGTCATCTTAGCACACACGGCTCCATACTTTCAACCCAACTGGATGAAATGAATGGTCATCATCTTTCTTGATGGACAAACAACAACAAGAGAGCTTTCTTCTTTTTATCAATCATGAGCTGCTGTGTCTGGCTGTTTACCGCAAACCAATCATGCCTCTTGTGATCCACAGTACCGTGAATCCCTACATCAGTTTTATAGAGAGTTTCCTTAAGTTTACCCCACTTTTCACTTACTGTACAATTTCTGATGAATCAGTGAAAGCGTTTTCAAGTTGCTGTTGAAACTAAATGCACTTTCCAGGATCATGAGTGTTAATAATATTAATCCTGGGGCTAGATTTATGTTTAGCTGTGTAGGTTCTCTTTGGTCTCAGTATAACCCTTGCAATAACCAAAGAGTGATCTGTATCACAGTCAGCACTGTGGTAACTTCGAGTTAATGATGCATGGCTCAGATGGTGTACCCGTGTGATGATGAAGTTCACCTAATGCCAGTGACCGGATCTTGGATGTTTCCATGTGACCTTATGCAGCTCTTTTGTTTTAAAAAAGGAGTTTGTAATACATAGGTCATTTCTGGTGCAATGCTCCAGCAGTCTTTGCCCATTTTTATTTATGCGGCCGATGTTGTATTTTCCAAGGCACACTGGCCATGAACTCGAGTCTTTGCCCACACGAGCATTTAAATCACCGAGCATATAAATGTAGTCGGATTTTTGAACTGCCTTGATCACAGAGTCGAACTCCTCACAGAACGAATCCTTCACATCATCAGAGGAAGCGAGTGTTGGTGCATATGCAGTGATAATGGTGGCAAAACTACAGGAGGTTGCCAAGCGCAGGGATAATAGTCTTTCATTATCTCCAGCTGGAATTTCAATCATTCCTAGTTGCGAATTCCTCACCGCAAAGCCCACACCATGTTGCATTTTTTCTGCCTACCCTCTACCCTTCCAAATAAAAGGTGTAATAGTTTTCCCTGAGTAACCCTTTCTCAGCGAGGTGAGTTTCCTGCAGGCCAGCAATGTCAATGTTAAGATGATTGAGTTCGGCATCAATCACAGCCGTTTTTCTCACATCGTCAATATTGGTCAAGTCAGTGTAAAATCCTGGACACATGGTTCTTATGTTCCAGGTTGCAAGCCGTAGCTTGAGGTTTCTATTTTTCTATTTATTTGTACCTGGTGCATTGGTGTTACAGCCTGCGATTCAGATTTTGTCCTAGCCCCAAGCACCCATTGAAGCAGGCAGGCTGTGGCGGATCAGCACCCAATTGGCCAAGGGCTGCCCAGCCTGAGGCGGGCGGTAGCTAATCAGTGACACGTGTAGATGTCTCCCACCGTCAGAGGCAAGCCGTGGCGCCCCATGTCTACGCCAATTGACAAGGACTTATAACCCGTAAATGTTACATCTCGCTTTGATTCCGAGACCGGTTAAGACCAGGGATGGAGTTATTGACTCTCCATAGCACAAAGCCTGGGCTAAAATATAGAGACCATGTTTGCCCATGCAGCATGATCCCTCTCTCGGCCTGCCTAGTTCACTTCAGAGTAAAGGAAACACATATACATCTGGAACAAGAATAGCTGCAGAAGCTGTCGGATCAGCAAAGCAATGCTCTAACAGTCCGCCTGTCGGAGCTTCGATCCTAGATTAGCTGCCAACCAAGGCTTAGGACCTGGTCTGTCCTCCATGATATTTTGTCTGTAGGTTGCATTTCCTCGCACAGGATAAGGCGTGTACCCTCCCAATTGCGCTCTTCCGCCCGAAGACGTTGGCACAATGTGGGGCTTTGGGTTCGGTAAGAACCTCCCAACATTCGGCGCTAACAGAAAGCAGGTAGTACCGTCTACTTTCTTACGGTAGCTCAGTCATTTCTGACTTATATATATGTATGTATATATATAAATATATATAAATATATATATATATATATATATATATATATATATATATATATATATATATATATATATATATATATATATATATATATATATGCAGTAAAATGACATAATTATAATATCAAATGAAAGAGACAGTTGCTGAGTCATGATCGTCAATGTCTGCCTCAGACGAGACACTTGAAGAGAGAGAGAGAGAGAGAGAGAGAGAGAGAGAGAGAGAGAGAGAGAGAGAGAGAGAGAGAGAGAGAGAGAGAGAGAGAGAGAGAGAGAGAGAAGAGAGACTAGGGATCCTTGGGATCCCATCCTTGTTTGTATTCCTTGAAAAGCATCCTTTTTAGCATGTTGCATTTAGTTAGTGTAGTGAAGGGGGTTTAGGTAATCGCCTCGGCCAGTACGGAACAGCATGTAGAAAAGTTGATACCTGATCTTCACTACGCAGTTTTATGCAAGTTAAATGTTTTCAAAAGGCTTGATATTAGTGCATGGGATGTGGGAGCACTTACACAAAATGGACAACTGGACATAAAGAATGAAGTGAGCATAATGACGGTCAACATATTAAGTATTAGTGAAATAGTTTAGTTTAGTTTAGTTTAGTCGTTGGATCAACATCACGGCACACGGTTTAACCCATAAGTGCTCCGTTTTCCTCCTCCTAACTCAAACCTGAGTCTGGAGAAACTCAGCTCAATGACGTCCTCCGTTGCATCGGCTAGGATCCTGAAATACTTTGGGTAGATTTTTAACTCGAAATTTTGCCCGAGCAGCGCCGTCAGGCTACTCTTTTTCAATTTCCAACTGCCAAGGGATTTTTATATGTGCGCAACAATACACACGGGCGTCCGATCTCACTACCCAGAGACCAGGGGACCAGGGGAAATTTTAGTACTGGAAGTCCAGGTGGATTTTTTAAATAAATCCCGGTCCTCACCGGAGCCTGAACCTGGGACCTCCAGCACTCGAGGCGGACACCTTACCTCGAGACCACTCAGCAATGCGATGGCCTAGTTCGGGAGAAAAATATTGAGATAAACACAGCAATGTTTACTCAGGGTATAAGGAATACAAAAGAGTGGCTGGTATAATCTTGTATTTAGAGAGTGCAAAGGACAATCTCAGATAAAGTATTATTATTGAAACTCCATATCAGACCTCTGGATATGAGTATAATATAGCATATGCACCAATAGCAGATAGCACAGATCAAGATATAGATGTAGTTCATTATGAGTTAAATACTTTGGACCAATGCACACATTTTGAAACAACAGTGACACTCGGGGAATGCAAACGAAGGCAATAATGCCTATGCGACTGATGGCAAAGGCCTAGGTGAAAGGAATGAGCGAGGTGGTCGAGTAGTAATTTTAACAGATTCCGATGATATAAAAATATGTAAGACTTTGTTCAAACACCATCCGCGACGACTATGGGTTCGAGAGAGTCCTGGAGATAATGTTCGCAATAACACTGACTAAACATTGATTCCAAAGAGACTCAGTAGCAATTTAGTACGAGCGACAACTAGACAAGGGGCGGACTGCCATAGTGAACATGCTCCAGTTACAGGAAATATGAGATTAGAAGTTAAAATTTCAAAGCAAAAACTAGACAACATTAAATTAGATCTAGCATTACAATATTTTAAAACTCTCTCTCTCTCTCTCTCTCTCTCTCTCTCTCTCTCTCTCTCTCTCTCTCTCTCTCTCTCTCTCTCTCTTTATCTCTCTCAGAGTATCTGTGTTTATCTCTCTCTGTCTATCTCTGCCTCTGATTTCCTCTGCCTCTGTCTCTCTGTCTCTCTCTTTCTGCCCATGTCTCTCTCTCTCTGTCACTCTCTGTGTCTCTCACTGTCTATCTCTATCTCTGTCTATCTCTTTGTGTCTCTCTCTATCTCTCTGTCTCTCTCTGTCTCTCAGTCTTTCACTGTCTCTCTCTGCCCATCTCTCTCCGCTTCTCTATCTCTCTCTCGCTCACTCTCTCTCTCCCGGTGTCTGGTTTGAGACAAACATTGATTACCATGACTCTCAAAAAGTCTCTGTCTTTTGATATTTTACTTATTTCAGTACGACATACATTATAAACTGTCGCCTATCTATCTATCTATCTATCTATCTATCTATCTATCTATCTATCTATCTATCTATCTATCTATCTATCTATCTATCTATCTATCTATCTATCTATCTATCTATCTATCCGTCCGTCCGCCCGCCCGCCCGCTCGCCCGCCCGCCCGCCGCCGTCCGTCCGTCCGTCTGTCTGTCTGTCTGTCTGTCAGTCTGTCTGTCTGTCTAGCTAGCTAGCTAGCTAATGTAAGACGGGCATGCGTGCCCAGTTTGTTACCCTTTTAAAATAAAGTTCGTTCGTTCGTTCGTTCGTTCTATCACTATCTCGGTAGGTCGGTGGGTCGGTGGGTCGGTCGGTCTTCTTTCGCCTCTCCTGTCCAGTATTTTCAACAAATGCCGTCGTCTACTCCATCTCTTCTGTTAATATGTCCCGTAAATTGAATTTATGTTTACATTATGACGCACAACAAGACCTATATTTGTGATTTGTAGATTACAACAAAGTATTTGATAAAGTGAATTATATTGAAATTATTTAAATTGTGGAGGATATTAAAATTGGTGGGAAAGATGCAAGGATAATAACACATACTTTGTGGAGACAAGTAGCAGCAATTCAAATGGACAAACATAAACAGATAAAGCAAGGATGTTTGCTTCTCTCTTCTCTTCTCTTCTCTTCTCTTCTCTTCTCTCTCTCTCTCTCTCTCATCCCTCTCTCTCTCTCTCTCTCTCTCTCTCTCTCCCACTCTCTCTCTCTCTCTCACTCTCTTTAGCGAAAAATTAATAAGAAAGACCAAAGACAGATAAGAAATACGAGTTGGTTGGCGGTTAATGTATTAACAGTTTTCCTATGTTGATTACACTATAGATATCTGAACACGTAAAAGATCTGCAATATGTGTTTTGCATTTTAGTATTAAGGAGTTAAAAGAAGGACTTTCTTTGAATGTAAAAAAAAAAAAAAACAGAAACAATGATCACATCAAAGACATACTCGTAAATAACACTATAAGGTGATATTAAAATATAATTAAACATGCTTAGCCAAGTCAATAAATTAAAATATCTAGGGACAATCATAACATTAGATGGATGTTGAGAGGCAGAGATTAAGTGCAGAAGAGACCAAGGTAAAGCAGAATTTCAGAATATGAAAATTGAAGTATCTTATGTAATAAGTCACTCTAATTTATTGCCAGGAAAAGAATATTGACATTTTATATGGAACCTGTGTGTGGCGAATCTGAAAATGTGAACACATGAAATTAGGAATTGCTTGGAAGCAACGGAGAATTGGTATTTGAAATAATGTTTCGAATACATTGCATCGCCAGGGTAATTAACAACAAATGTCTGGAAAAGTCTAGTAAAGGTAGAAAATTGTATACAACTGTAAGAGAGAGAGAGAGAGAGAGAGAGAGAGAGAGAGAGAGAGAGAGAGAGAGAGAGAGAGAGAGAGAGAGAGAGAGAAATAATGAGAAGTTAATTAGGAGTCACGCAATGAGAAGAGAAGCATTGTAGATAGATCAGTGGTAGAAGAGGCAGACAGAGAGAAGTGATACTGAATGGCCTAAAACGGTGACATGGAGGAATATCATCAATAAATAGAATTTATCAACGACAAGCATCTAAATCTGTGGAGATACATGAACGACTTACACCAAGGAACATGATGATGATTAATATTACTTGCCTTCTGACTAGTTTAACTGACTAGACTGAACATATACCGAGCTTGAAAACCAAAAATACCGCACGACAGCAACTCAATGATTATTTATTTATGTAAATCAATTTCAGTTTTCATCCCTTCGTTAGTTCACGTTTTCTTTCTGTTGTTTCAGAATCTCTCTCCTCTTCCCTCTCTTATCTCTGCCATTCCAGTACTTCTTTGTCTTCAGGGCGTACGTAATGAAGGTTGGCGGTCTCTAGATGATCTCTTACGTTGTTTTTGTCTTTTAAAAGGTTGCCTTGTTGAGGGCAGTTTCATTAGACACCATTAGCCGCCATTCGATTTCAAAACTATTCGCAAAACATGCTTTCTAGTCTCCTTGTGCTCAGAAATTGTCATGGTATGTTTTTTGCGCGTTCAAAAATGTACAGTGCTATGATTTTGTGAATCGTTATATTTTAAAATGCATTTTTTCTACTCTTCTGTCGGCTGGTGAAGCAAGTGCTATTGGCCTTTTAGCGAAGTTCATCTCTAGTCGCTGATGATGCTTCGTCTTGTGCTTGCGAAAAGGCCTGTTTGTTGCTTAGAACATGTACACAACAAAAGTCTAGAAGCTAGTCGGTTACGATTTTTGATATTCTGAATTCTTATGCAGTACTTTTAACATAAATTCAAAATTCAGGGGGAGTAAAGAAAAGACGAACAGGTATTCAATAACAAATACAAAATCCCTTCCCTAATTTATCATGTGAAGGTGTAGGAGGCATCTGTGTTTCTCTTCTCCGTGTGTTTTGAAATCTTTCTATATTTATTTCGCCATATGCATTTAATACAAAGGTTTTTCTAGTTATTATATTTTCATGGGTTCTGTATGTTTGTACTATCCAGCGCCGGCGGGGTAATACGAATGGGTGGCAAGATGCTTCTAATGTTTTCTGTGAATACTTTCACATATCACATTGTCATTCTTTATGTGAATTATTTCATAAACACCATGGATACATTTATTAATGGTCACTGTGGTGTAATAGTTAGGACGTTACGCAGACAATGGCATGGATGCTCCCAGACAATGGTTCCATGCCAGCTCTCGTCGCTCGCTATAAAAGGGAAAAAAACTGGCTATTTACTCGTATGTCTCAGTGCACTCAGGTTTGCAAATATGCAGTGGTGCTAGCACTTCACACACCCACACTAGATTCCTGCCACAGGACTTTTGTATGCGACATACATGTCACTGTGAAAACAAAACGGTTTAGCTCCTCGACTTTGATAACTGCATACATACAGTGTTATGAACATCCTAAGATAAGTTTTTGTCTCAACTTTGACATTAAAAATAGTAACACATTTTAAGGTTTAGGTTATCCGGTGGCACAGATATATTATATGCTTTTGTCTGTTCGGTGAATATATTCTAAGAAATTACAGAACAAATGTATAATTTGTTTGATCTAGTCACAAATACGCTCAATGCAAGTCCTCCAGTGCCGATAAAGTGCTTGCATTTCTGTAGAAAATAATTCTCTTGGTCGCGTCTGTAACAACTCTGAGGTCACTGCTCGGTGTGCCTGGCCTGGTCGTGAACAGTCTGTCACAGAAGTCACGCCGTTTTTAAACTTCCTACTCCACTCATACACTTGCTGGACTGACAGGCATGCGTCGCTATACTGGACCTTTATTCGCCGATAAATTTCTATAGGTTCAACCCTTCACTGATAAAAAAAACAGATAACAGAACGCTGCCCTTCTTTGGTGCATGTCAAAGTGGGGCGGCCATCTTTAAACTATCCTTATGACGTTTCCGTGTTCGTCTGCAACGTGATGTCACGTGCTAAACATTCTTGACATCCTTAACAACAATATTGACAGGTTACAAGACAATAACATGGTGATGGTAATTTCTATCACACCTTTAATATTTTTAATTTATAGACCCCTCGTATAAAATTATGGATCTTTACCACTGGTCCTATGGATACATTCTACTGAAGATGTTGCGCTATGCTATCGTCTTAGACCATTTCGCAGCATTTCTTTCAGTCTGCCTTGCTGCTTTCAGTGCTGATCTCTCGAGTAGTCACGGTGTTCTCCAACGCCTCTCTTCTCATTACACAATCAAAGAACACTGTCACTTTCTCTGTGGTTGTGTATAATAGGGGATACAGATGCCATGTGCCACGGACAGAAATCACAGTGACTAAGACTAATGTTCAATTACCCTTGAGGATTAATGGCCAACAGACACAAGTATGCCAAACGAAAGGAGGATCAACTATAATCCACCTGTTTAACAGCCGCAGAGAACTGCAAACATTGTGCGCTGCGGGATTTCAAGAAAGTTACATTCCCCCACGATTATGGTGTAGGTTGGGGGTCGGCAGCATTTTTGTATTCGTTGTGCCCACGTACTGTTGGAAAGTCACTCAGCGTGCATCAGAGCACCATATTTTTACATACAACTACTGGAATTAATTAATTTCAACTAGTATTAACATGGTTCCATTACATTAAGAAACTATTTTATACTTTGTAGTATATACTTTATACGTTAATATACATATAAACATTATGTTTTTACAAAGTTTAAGTTGCGAACACATATAATTCAAATTTTTAAAATAAAATTCTTAAGACAGAAAGTCCAATAGTTTGAAAAACAAACCAATTAAACCATTCAAACATAAAACACAGTATTATAGTAATATCAGTAATCATTGATTATTATTTATATGAAACATTACATAGCCCTTGCTTTTTTTTTTCTTTTTAGGGGGTAATTGTTCAAGATTTTTGGGGGGCTGCGTGGTCTCGAGGTATGGTGTCCGCCTCGAGTGCTGGAGGTCCCGGGTTCAAGCCCCGGTGATGACAAGGATTTTTTCTCGTGGACTTCTAGTAATAAAATTTCCCCTGGTCTCTGGGTAGTGAGATCGGACGCCCGTGTGTATTGTTGCGCACGTAAACAATCCTTTGGCAGTTGGAAATCGAAAAAGAGTAGCCTAACGGCGCTGCCCGGGCAAAATTTCGAGTTAAAAATCTACCCAAAGTATTTCAGGATCCTCGCCGGTGCTACGGAGTTCGTGCACTGAGCTGAGCTTCTCCAGACTCACGTTTGAGTTAGGAGGAGAACTGCCCAGGCAGTGCCGTTATGCTACTCTTTTTCGATTTCCAACTGCCAAGGGATTTTTTTACGTGCGTAACAATATACACGGGCGTCCGATCTCACTACCCAGAGACCAGGGACATTTTTATTACTAGAAGTCCCCGTGAAAAATCCCGGTCCTTACCGGGGCTTGAACCCGGGTCTCCAGCATTCCAGGCAGACACCATACCTCGAGACCACTCAGCCTCACCACCCTCCCCCTCCCTTTGAAAAATACGAGAGCGGTGTTAAGATTCCTTAAAATTGGCCACATGTACGGGGAGTCGCTATCCACCATAAGTTCCATTGTAGCGAAAAAGGAAGAAATACAGGAGGCTAATGTAGCGATAGGCGTGAATGTGCTAACGAAACAGAGATCACAAACGATATAAGATGTCGAACAGTTATGATTAATTTGGATAACAAAAAATACAGTTAGATGGCGATTCTGTTTCAGAGGTAATCATATGTAAACAGACCAGATTGTTGTATGCCAGAAAATCTCAGAAAATGCATGGGGCGCATGCTAGTGTACTTAGTGATTTTAAGACCAGCAGAGGATAGTTTGAAAAACTCAAGAGGCACCCTGGCATGCAAAAGACAAGAAGACCAAGAAGGAGACTGACCTCAGATAATGCCATAATACCTAACGTCCTTAAGGGGGGATGGGGAGGGGGGATTCCCCTTCCAAACAATAATATCTGCACCTCTCTGTCCCCTCCTCGCCTTCTTCCATACACCAAGAAGAGTCTTTAGGAAGGTAAGTGCCATGTTAAATGTTCATTTATTCCTTACATTAGTCTTTTATATTAATTTTATATTCGTTTCTTATTGATTTAGTCTTAAACACTACATTAATTCTCTATACAATGTGTTTTTGGTATGTATTTTAGAGTGTCTAGAACGAAATATTTGAATTTACATTGATTCGTATTTAAAAAAAAAAAAAAGAATTACCTCTTTTCGTCGGTTTCGGAATTCGCCGATTGTTTTCGGACGGATTATCGACGGAAACCGAGGTTTCTCTGTATTTTATGAATGGCCGTGTTTCTTAACTATCAGTATGGAACTGGGTAATCAGTTTGCCTGATTCTACAATCGTTCAAGAGTAATAAAGTCGAAGATACTGAACTTTAACTACAATAACACCAACATCACTACCGATAACAACAATCACAATGACACATATGTATACATACAAACACACAGACATATACACAAACATGTAAATTGATTTATTTGGTTGTTTCGGGATTTTAAATTTAAATATTGAGCACAACCCACTATTGGCAACGCTGATCGTATTCTGGTATGAACCTAAGGCCTATCCACGTCAATATGGAAGCACTATACTCGAGTTTCGCTCTCGTTTGAGCTCGTCAGTAGTGCATATCCCTGACCGGATCCGGAAACAAGCCCCGGATCACTGGCGTGTGAAGCGGGTGTGTAACCACGCGGCACACGTTGGACACGCCAAATTATCATAACAGAATATCACAACGTCACCCATCGTAGGCTATGCTCAAGATTGCCCAATCGCCGCGACTGACGTCCGTCAATCGATGTGGACCCGAACGATCAGGACTTCTCACTGGCAAGGAACACCAGGCCTCCTA
Organism: Cepaea nemoralis; assembly: GCA_014155875.1. NCBI lineage: Eukaryota > Metazoa > Mollusca > Gastropoda > Stylommatophora > Helicidae > Cepaea > Cepaea nemoralis. The sequence continues at coordinate 158,031 of JACEFZ010025702.1, forward strand.
AAATCCAGTGAGCAATAATCAAATTGATTATTTGGTTGTTTCGGGATTTGAAATTTAAATATTGAGCACAACCCACTACTGGCAACGCTGATCGTATTCTGGTATGAACCTAAGGCCTATCCACGTCAATATGGAAGCACTATACTCGAGTTTCGCTCTCGTTTGAGCTCGTCAGTAGTGCATATCCCTGACCGGATCCGGAAACAAGCCCCGGATCACTGGCGTGTGAAGCGGGTGTGTAACCACGCGGCACACGTTGGACACGGCCAAATTATCATAACAGAATACCACAACGTCACCCATCGTAGGCTATGCTCAAGATTGCCCAATCGCCGCGACTGACGTCCGTCAATCGATGTGGACCCGAACGATCAGGACTTCTCACTGGCAAGGAACACCAGGCTTCCTAACATCCAGTGAGCAATAATCAAATTGATTTATTTGGTTGTTTCGGGATTTGAAATTTAAATATTGAACACAACCCACTACTGGCAACGCTGATCGCATTCTGGTATGAACCTACTATGGACAGTAGCAGTTATAATCGTTCTCGTTGGCTTCAACAACTATACGTGTCTTCATTTAGAATAGAACTACTTTCCCTTAATTAATGGAGTCGCAGTGATGTAGTTGTTTGTTTGCGCGCTTGTCTGACAAGACATTGCTCTGGGTTCAATCCCTATTAGAGGCAGGGTCACTTTTCTCATCCACTACAACTCTTAGGTCGGCTCCTCCTTATAAAATTTGGTGTCAAATTTCAAAACTGTCTAGTATTTGTTTGAATAGGAGGAAGGACACTGTCCACCACACCTCATATGAGTTGCCGATAATATGTAAAGGGCTAACACTTCATACTCCATTGGCAGTATCTGCTAGAAGACTAATTTTACATCTACCTTATTGTCTTTTTACTTCGTTACAAACAATATTAATAGATTATGTTGAAATGCAAAACAATTATCTGAATAGGATAGCTGCTTCCAGCATATTCTAACACAAAAAACAAGACAATTTAAAAGACAACAAAATCATACAGCAAAATCAATTGACAGGTTATTAAAAAAATATTCCTTGATAATGATGAAAGACAGAGATAATACGCACAGATACTTGACAAATCTGCAGAGAGGGCTTCAGCAATTAACAGCTCCTTTTTAAACATGGAAGACATAAAATAAAGTGTCTACGTCGTTTAGTATGGAATGTTTATGTTATAATTTAAGCTGTTTATGGTTTGAGTTTAACTTGTTTACGCTAAACAGTTTGACATTATGGCAGCGAGGAACGCCCGTATCAGAAATGATTGGAAACACGGGTGAAAGAAAACTGTGGACAAACAGGATCATGAACGCCACACGGCGTGGACTAAAAGACATAGATGGCGTGAATGTAAATGATAATTATTTGGTGTATAGTTAATATAGATAAGTAATTTTAAAGTTTGTTGCATGTCCTGTACAGGACGTCGCAAACAACCCCAGCAATGTTTGGCAGTTTGTGGTTATCTGGTCAGGTTTACATTCAGTAGCTTGTAATTGCTTTCTGGTCGACAGTGGTTCACGCCATTGTTACAAATCAGCGCAAAACTTTCTGCTTTTAAATCTCCTGCCCGGTATGCCGGATTGCATGTGCAACCCCTTAGCCGCAGAAGCCGACATGTAAGTTTACAGTTCTGCAAATTCCGCCGTGAAGAAAGCACAGCAGGACTCATCTGATTGTCAAATTCTATCCTTCTTATACGAAAGTTTCAGTCTTTTCATCTTCTTTACACTCGGATAGCTCGGCCCATTAGGATCATGACTCCCAAGTTGGTTTTCTTCTGATGTGCATTGGCACCTTGTAAGTTAGCTTCAAGATATGTTTACCATGCTGATAGCAATCGTTCCACTATTGTGCTTAAGTTTGCAATTATACTGATTATTTCTTGCTAATTTGCTTCAAATACAATTTGTAATCAGCATATAGTGAATTATCTCGGAACAGTCATAACATCTGATGAGAGATGCCTTGAAGAGATTAGAACAAGAATCGCCATGACGAAAGTAGCATTTAGCAAGATGAAAAACATTCTGGCCAATAAAAAGATGTCAACTGAAACCAGAAAAGGAGTGTTGAGGAGATATATTGAGCCTGTTCTTTTGTATGGATGTGAAACTTGGACAATGTGCAGTCAAGCTGAAAAACATCTGATGGCTGTAGAAATGTGGTTTCTGAAGAAAATGCAAAGAATACCATGGACAGATAGAAAAACCAATGACCAAGTACTACAGGAGACAAATGAAACTCGTAAATTGATTAGAGAAATTAGACGTAGACAGTCAAAAATTTTTGGACATGTTATGAGAAGAAATGGATTGGAGAACTTGGTGACAACTGGCAAGATCGAAGGGAACAGACCAAGTGGAAGACCGAGAGAAAAATACCTGCATGGCTTGGCCACATGGCATGGACGAGACAGGAACACTAAGCTGATCCACGACTCTGGTGATCGAGTGAAATGGCGAGTCATGACCGCCCACGATTTTCGGCTTGGCACATGATTGATTGATTTATATGGTAAATGTTGCGAATACATTGAACGGCCAATGTAGTTAATAACTGTCTAAAAGAGGCAAATGGAAGTAGTGCATTATACAAAACTGTAAGCAATAGACTGGGTTCTTAAGTCACATAATGAGAAAAGAGGCGTTGGATAACATTGTGGCCACTGGAGATATCAGCTATAGAGAGGGAGTGGCAGAATCAGACAGACAAAAATGTTTATTAACTGGTCTAAAACGATGGCATGGAGACATATCGTCAATATAATCAACCCAAATCTTAAAGGGACATGAACGCCTACAACCTTAGGCAAGGCACATCATAATGACAGCGTATTTGTTGGTGGGTTTATAAAGGGTAAACTTTATTAATCACCGATACTTCTGCATGTGCTTCAGTCTCCTCCAATAGATAACCGAAGGAGAATCTCAACCTTAGTCAATGAATGACAATTTTCTACCCCTGGAGTCTTACTGGGTTTATGGTGCTGGCACCATGTTTTCATAGATCAATCAGCACTCAGTGGGTGATATGTCCAATTTCACCCTGACCACTTTTTCTTCTCCGAACATTTTCTGGCACACATTTTAGGCCCGGTTGACCCACAACAACAATGAGTAGATGACATTGTATGACTTATACAACAATCTTGAAGCAATGTATGCCTCATTTGTAGTTTACGTTGTTTAGACAAGATGAACACTGTGCAGGAAGCCAAAGACGACAGTAGTAACCTAGGAGGTATTGGATGAGGAAATATGGATCCAGATCCGTTTGGTGACGTCATATTTTACTATATGAAGAGTATAGCTCCGCATAGAAAGCAGAGTCAAAGCGGACCGTAAGTGACCTTTGATCTGCCAAGGGATGCAACTAATGAATAAATAAGCGAGTGTTCTTACACTATTATCTCTCTTTTTATGTTGCGAATTTTATATTTTTAAATTTAATATTGCTGACAGTATTAGTTGCAGTAGATGATGCTTAAACACTATTATCCAATGATTGATGCTGTGTTAGGGTTACAGTGCTCTTCCTCCTCAGTGTAATCCTTTTTTCTTTATCTGTATTGGGCATAAACACTATCATTATTCCATTGGTGATATGTAAGGCTTAGGGTTACAGTGCGTTTCCTCGGGATGTCCTAGGGGGTGGGTGGGCGTGAGGCTGGGAGCTCAGAGGTGGGGCGCGGGTGTCGGCTTGTCGGATAGGACTAGGCGGTTCGAACCTCGAGCCATGACAGGCGTCATATGAAAAACCTTATAAGAAAAAATGTAACTATAGAAGCTATATGATCTGTAGAAGGTCGTAGTGGTGTAAACACTATTATCACACAAGTTACAAATAAAAAAACTTAAAACATAATATATGGCCGATATTATTGATTTTATATGGAAGGAATCAACATTGAGGACGATGCATCAATAACATTAGATATGCAGATGATACAGTCTTGATTGCAGACAACGAACAGGACCTGCAAAATTTAGTAGATGCGATTGTTACACACAGTGAACAACTAGGGTTATAATTAAATTGTAAAAAGACACAGATTATGGTTGTCACTAGGAAGGACGAAATACCACAATGTAATGTACAAGTAAATGGGAATATTCTTCAACAAGTGAGTAGGTACAATTATCTCGGAACAGTAATAACATCTGATGGGAGATGCCTTGAAGAGATTAGAACAAGAATCGCCATGGCAAAAGTAGCCTTTAGCAAGATGAAAAACATATTGACCAATAAAAAGATGTCAATTGAAACGATAAAAAGAGTGTTGAGATGCTACATAGAACCTGTACTTTTATATGGATGTGAAGCGTGGACAATGAGCAGTCAGGCTGAAAAACATCTGATGGCTGTAGAGATGTGGTTTCTGAGGAAAATGCAAAGAATACCATGGACAGCCAGAAAGACCAATGAACAAGTCCTTCAAGAAACAAATGAAGATCGTAAATTGATTAGAGAAATTAGACGTAGACAGTCAAAAATTTTTGGGCATGTTATGAGAAGAAATGGATTGGAGAATTTGGTGACAACTGGTAAGATCGAAGGGAACAGACCAAGGGGAAGACCTAGAAGCAAGTACCTGGATGGCTTGGCCTTGTGGCATGGTAGAGACAGAAACACGGAGCTGATCCACGACTCTGGTGATCGAGTGAGATGGCAGAACATGACCGCCCACGCTTACCGGCATGGCACATGATGGATGGATGGATTATTGATTTTAGCGGTTATAGCTTAGTGAAATTCGTTGGTAAGGAGTGGGTAGCGGGTATTAGTGATTTGTAGAGTGTCGTAATAGTGTAAACACTATCATCACACAGGATACGAATGAAATCCTTTAAAAGGTAAAGATGGCTGATATTTTTGATTATAGCGGGAATAGTTTAGTTAAATTCGTTGGTAGGGGGTGGGTTAGTGGCGGAAATGCTAGACAGGTGCTTCTGATAATTGTTAAGGTGTGGTCTAGTGCCGGAGCGTATAGATAAATACGTCCGTTCCTTGACAATAGCCGGAGGTTAAGTCTCATATTAAAGTCTAAAGATTGAACTCATAGGTGGCTGATCGCTGATCTATATATCATCATCATCATCATCATCATCATCATCATCATCATCATCATCATCACCATCATCATCATCATCATCATCATCATCATCATCAGCTTCACTTTTGGGGAGAAATGGCGCTGCACCCCTTGATGGGTGGCACTGAATAGTGTCATGTCGGGTGAATGTCTGTATTCTCAGACGTCCTCTGCTGTAATCCGTTAGGGTAGTTGCTGTGATGCATTCCAATTGTGTACATATGAAACTTGTGTACATATGAAACTTGTGTACTTATGAAACTAAATACATACATTACACTGGCACCTTTCCGTCTTGACAGACGATAGTTTGGTACATTGTGCTTCAAAAAGGCTTAATAACTACGATCCATGGCGGTGGCGAGTGTGGCTGGTAAGGCCAATTCTTGCTGCAAATGTTTGCCCACAGTAGGTGCATGTGAAAACATGGTCATTTCCACCATTTTGCACCATCTTACGTCTCTCACGCTCTGTGTGTGCTTTATCTGCAATCATTTTCTCCTTTGTCTTTATTCCATTTCTGATAGTTGCCCTCCATGCAACACTTTCAGCGGCGACGTGCTCCCATTGTGCATTATCAATGCCTGTATCAATCATGTCCCGCTTACACACATCTTTGTATCGTAGTAGAGTACGACCCTGAGATCTCCTACCCGTCTGTAATTCACCAAAAAAGATGTCCTTTGGTATTCTACCATCATCCATTCTCCTAACGTGTCCTATCCATCTAAGTCTACGAAGACTGAGCATGGAATACACCGTCACACAACCTGATCTTTCCAATACTTCAGTATTTGTGATTTTGTCTTGCCACTTAATACCAAGTATTCTTCGCAGACACCGCATATGAAAGCTGTTTAAACGTTTCTCTTGGCGTGAGTAAGTTGTCCAGGTTTCACTGCCATAAAGAAGAGTACTAAGGACACAGGCTTGGTAGACGAGGACTTTTGTTTTGGCAGTAAGCTTCCTGTTCTCCCAGACTCTTTTTGCTAACATGTTCATTGTTGTTGCTGCCTTGCCAATCCTGATGTTGATTTCCTGATCGAGGGATAATTTACTATTTACCTCTGATCCTAGATATGTAAAATGGTCTATTATCTCCAGTTCGGCGTCGTCAATAAAGATTGATGGTACACCATGTGCACCTTGTGACATAATCTGTGTCTTATTTTTGTTAATTGTTAAACCAAATTCAGAACAAGCATTGGAGAATGCAGATAGTAGATGTTCTAATTCTTCCTCAGAGTGGGTCGTAATCGCAGCATCATCCGCAAAAAGCAACTCTCTGATTAGTACCCTGCTAATTTTGGTCTTGGCCTTCAATCTCTGAGCATTATAGAGGCCACCATCTGAGCGTGAGTGAATGTATATACCGTCATCCTGATCACGAAAGGCATATTTCAGTAGAAGTGAAAAGTATATCCCAAAGAGAGTGGGGGATAGTACACAACCTTGCTTAACTCCACTCTTGATTTCAAACTCTTCTGAAGTTGAGCCATCAAACTTGATTATACCCTTCATGCCTGTGTGGAGCGATTCCACAATGGACAGAAGAGTTGGTGGGCAGCCAATCTTCTTTAGTGCTTTGAACAGACCCTCACGACTGACCAAATCGAATGCCTTTGTGAGGTCGATGAAGGCAATAAACCCTGGCTGATTTTGTTCCCGGCATTTTTCTTGCATCTGTCGCAATGAGAATAACATATCAATGGTAGACCGGTTCTGACGGAATCCGCACTGTGATTCGGGGTAGACTTGATCTCCCAGGACTTGAAGTCTGTGCAGGACAATTCTGGCAAATACTTTCCCAACAATACACAGAAGTGAGATACCCCTATAGTTGTTACAGTCGCTCCGATCTCCCTTGTTCTTGTACAGCGTTATGATGTTTGAATCTTTGAAATCCTGTGGGACTTGTCCTTCTCGCCAGCATAGCTCTATTAGCTGGTGGATCTGTAGAGCGAGTGTGTCTTGCCCACTCCTTATTACCTCTATTGGAATCCCATCCTTACCTGGAGCCTTGCCAGATGCAAGCTCATTTATAGTACACTTAACTTCTGTTATAGTGGGAAGTGTGTCCAGGTGGTCAAGAGTTGGCAGGGCATCTATGGCGTTGAGGGCATCATCCGCTAGCTTGGTCTCACTTGAGTAAAGCTCTAAATAGTGCTCGACCCATCTATCCATCTGCTGTTTCTTATCAGTGATGATTTCTCCAGTCAAGGTTTTCAGCGGTGTACTTCTTTTGATCATTGGACCACAGGCTTCCTTTATCCCTTCATACATGCTTCTGATGTGTCCCTTATCACTTGCGATTTGAATGTACTCACATAACTTGATCCAATAGTCATTCGCACACTGCCTGGCAGCCTTTTGTACATCCTTCCTCGCTTGCTTCAGCTCACTCAGAGTGTTACGCGTTGGTCTTTCCTTGTTTCTTAAGAGAGCTATCTTCTTTTTATCAATCAAGGGCTGCAGTATCTGGCTGTTTGCCGTAAACCAGTCCTGCCTCTTATGATCCACAGTGCCGTAAACCCCTACCGCTGTTTTATAAATAGTTTCCTTAAGTTTACTCCATTTATCATTTACTATACAATTTTCTGATGTATCATTGAAAGCGTCTTCAAGTTGCTGTTGAAATTCAAAGCACTTTCCAGGATCGTGAGTGTTAGTAATATTAATCCTGGGGCTAGACTTGTGTTTAGCTGTGTAGATTCTCTTTGGTCTCAGTCTAACCCTTGCAACAACCAAAGAATGATCTGTATCACAGTCAGCACTGTGGTGACTTCGAGTTAATGATGTATGGTTCAGATGTTGTCTCCGTGTGATATTGAATTCCAGCTGATGCCAATGGCTGGATCTTGGATGTTTCCATGTGACCTTATGCATCTCTTTTGTTTTAAAAAAGGAGTTTGTAATACATAGGTCATTTCTAGTGCAATGCTCCAGCAGCCTTTGCCCATTATCATTCATGCTACCGATGTTGTATTTTCCAAGGCACACTGGCCATGAACTCGAGTCCTTGCTCACACGAGCATTGAAATCACCGAGCATATAAATGTAGTCGGATTTTGGAACTGCCCTGATCGCAGTCTAGCTGCTCATAGAACGTATCCTTCACATCATCAGAGGAAGTGAGTGTCGGTGCATATGCAGTGAGAATGGTGGCAAATCCACAAGAGATTGCCAAGCGCAGTGATAATAATCTTTCATTACCTCCAGCTGGGATATCAATCATTCCCAGTAGCGAATTCTTCACTGCAAAGCCCACACCATGTTGTCTTTTTTCTGCCTGCCCTCTTCCCTTCCAAAAAAAGGTGTAATTGTTTTCCCTGAGTGACCCTTCCTCAGCGAGGCGAGTCTCCTGCAGGCCAGCAATATCAATGTCACGACGATATTATGACTATCATTAGTATCTGTATTAGTATTCCTATACCGGGCGGCTATACCTAGCAGTGTGTTCTTGTTAGTTGCCTCATGTAGCTTCTGAGATATACACTAGTAACAGCACTGTACCGACTTGACGGCGTGTAACAAGACAATATAGCATACACACAGTGATACTTACCACTGTGGTCTCTTCGATGAGGTGTTTTCGATAGGTCATGTCGCCAAAGTAATGTGTCTTTAGCCCACCTTTGTCGTACTTTTTATACAGACTGTGCGGCTTATGCAACATAGAAAACATGTCTAAACAATTTCCAGCAGGTTTACCGCGGTCAGTACGCTATGAGTCATCATCCGGTTTTCCCCACAGACATGTCTGAACACGTTCACTCCCGCAGACATAGCCCTGTGATGAGTCACCCAAGTGTTCACCGTCAGATCAGCCACCTATGAGTTCAATCTTTAGACTTTAATATGAGACTTAACCTCCGGCTATTGTCAAGGAACGGACGTATTTATCTAGTTTCATATGTACACAAGTTTCATATGTACACAAGTTTCATATGTACACAATTGGAATGCATCACTGCAACTACCCTAACGGATTACAGCAGAGGACGTCTGAGAATACAGACAATCACCCGACATGACACTATTCAGTGCCACCCATCAAGAGGTGCAGCGCCATTTCTCCCCAAAAGTGAAGTCATTGAGCTGTGTATAAGAAAGGATGGCAACGAACGGTTTACCACAAAACAGTCGTATGTCTGCTTTCATCATTTCTCACTAACTGTTTTTCATCACTAAATATTGTCACCCCTAAGGGGTGGGCATCACTAAATGTATTCAGCATTTCTCACTAATATAACACAACTCTGTGTCATACAATAAGCACTAAGAACAGAATTACGAACCATCACCACAAAATTATAGTCATGGAGAAGACCCTCTATACACAGTTCAATGACTTCGAGATTTCACTCCTTGTAAGCTATAGCCTCGAGATTTCACTTCTTGTAAGCCACACAATAGTCTTGAGCTTTTTCTGTGACTGCAGATTTTCAGTCTGGAGAAAGGACAAAGATGATGTAACAAGGAACAGTAAAAATTACACACACTGAATTTGACACCATATAATTGACTTTTATGTAGCTTTGACACATTTTAAAGAGACGGAGTATTTTGAGATCGTGTACATTAGTGATATATATTCATTTAATACATTAGTGACCACAGAGCATGCCTCTAGATTCTCCAGTGTCAGCATATTGTTTTTCACTCTGGAGAGTGAGTGGGATAATGATCAATACTGAATGGTTGAATAAGCATGTTTCCACACACTGCACAGAAAGAGGACATAGTCGTAGACGCATATATGTTACACTGCACTTAATGGAGACCTGATATATACACATACCTTTGTGCGTTCCAGAATCGCTGTGGTCCACGTGTCAATGAGGGACTGGTCGTCTTGATTAGAATATGTAGCTGGACAAAAGCATAATACTTTTTAGTGGACAGAGAAAGCATGCTTTAGTGACAAACAAGTTTCATAAACACACAACTGGAATGCATCACAGCAGCTACCCTAACGGATTACAGCAGTGCCACCCATCAAGTGGTGTAGCGCCATTTCTCCCCCACGTCACTTGACGGCAAAAGTGAAGCTGATTCTGATGATTTATGATGATTTAAATATATATATATATATATATATATATATATATATATATATATATATATATATATATATATATATATATATATATATATATATGACCATCATTAGTATCTGTATTAGTATTCCTATACCGGGCGGCTATACCTAGCAGTGTGTTCTTGTTAGTTGCCTCATGTAGCTTCTGAGATATACACTAGGGACAGCACTGTACCGACTTGACGACGTGTAACAAGACAATATAGCATACACACAGTGATACTTACCACTGTGGTCTATTCGGTGAGGTTTTTTCGATAGGTCATGTCGCCAACGTAGTGTCTTTAGCCCACCTTTGCCGTACTTTTTATACAGACTGTGCGGCTGATGCAACATAGAAAACATGTCTAAACATGTTCATACAGGTTTACCGCGGTCAGTACGCTATGAGTCATCATCCGGTTTTCCCCACAGACATGTCTGAACACGTTCATGTACATTCACCCCCGCAGACATAGCCCCGTGATGAGTCACCCAGGTGGTCACCCTCAGATCAGCCACCTATGAGTTCAATCTTTAGACTTTAATATAAAACTTAACCTCCGGCTATTATCAAGTAACGGACGGGGGGAAGGACTAAAGACATAGATGAGGTCTGTTGTAAACTTGAACAGCGTAATTACGTCTAAAACAATATTCCCGGATGAACGGAGAAGAAGAGGAAGAAATACTTTGGCCACATACAACGTCACGGTGGTATATAAAAACATCAAACGACTGGCAATGACAGGAAGGGTTCCAGGAAGACGAGTCAGGAGCCGACCAACCGGACCAATGGCACAGAACATTGATTGGTGGGGGAAGACTCTAGGCATGATAAATGTAATAGGCAGAGAAACGGGTGTAGGATCTAGAGAACTGTAGCAGCCTCCTTCTGCAAAGAATTTGCCACATCTGATGAGAATGGCGATTATGATGAGGATATGTAAATAGTTTCATTCTTTAATCTTTTATTTTTAGATTTCAGAATTTATTTCAATATTTTTCCTCAATAAGAACTGATCAACTAATTAGAAACTTTTCAAAATATTAAACAACGGGTTAGACAGGGTTGTTTATTATGATCAGTTGTATTAAATTTGTACAGTGAAATAATAATGCGATCTATACAATAACACTTAGACATCTACAAATGAGGCATACATAGCTTCGAAGGCCAGAGTGGAGTGTCATTTTGTTTAGATAAAACAACTGCAAAAGGTTTACTGGGATATAACCCAGTTAGTGATAGAATCCTCACTATTAGACTTAAAGGCCGTCCAAAAAAAACACAACACTCGTAAAGATATATGCACCTACTTCAACAGCAGAGGAGGACAAAATTGAAGATTTCTACAACACACTGCAAGACACATTAAATAAGATTGGTCATAATGATACAGAAATAATACTGGGAGATTTTAATGCAAAAGTAGGTACAGGAAGAGCTGAAAAAGAGAGACACGGTTTAGGAAAATTTGGATTGGGAAACAGAAATGATGCAGATGACAAATTATTTGAATTTTGCACAGAAAATGAGTTAATGATAGCCAACACACTTTTTAATCAACACCCAAGAAGACACTACACATGGAAGTCCCCGGGCTGTATTACCAAATATCAAATAGATTATATTTTAATACAAAGAAGATGGAGATCAAGCATAACATCTGCAAAAACCCTACGAAGTGCAGACTGTGATACGGATCTTCAGTTATTAGAAGCAGATCTGAAATTAAAACTCAAAAAGCTTACCCGAGGACCAAGGCCACTTCGTTTTGATCTCACAAAATTACCAGATGCATACACTGTAGAAGTTAAGAATCGTTTTGGGGTCTTGATGTCTGTACAAGAGGAAATGACACCTGATGAACTGGCAGTTCAAGCTACAGATATCTTGATAACTGCAGCCAAAGATTTGATTCCGACCAAGAAAAAGCAACTTAAGCCATGGATTACATCAGACACGTTAGAATTAATAAAACAACGAAGGCAACTGAAACAGAAAGGAGATGAATCCGATAACAGCAGGATGAAGTATAAATCTTTAACTCAAGAAATAAGAACACAAGAAAGGACGAAAATCAATATATACAAGATTGCTGTACCAGAATAGAGCAATATCATAAGACTGGAAGAGATTACGAAATAATCAAAGAAATGAAGTTATTGACAAGAAATGTTCAACCTCAACTGAATGTTATCTGTGACAAGATGGGAAATACCTTAACAGAATCTAAACAAATTCTAGAAAGATGGCAGGAGTATTGCAGTGGAATGTATGATATGAGTGACAGTGAGAATATAAATGAGATACATGAGCCAACGATAGCAGAGACAGAACCTGAACCCTCATTAGATGAAATTGCATGCGCAATAAAGAACCTGAAGAATGGTAAATCACCTGGATGTGATGAGATACCAGCTGAGCTAATTAAAGCGGGAGGAGAAGAAAGCATACAAATCTATCACGCATTATGTAAAAAGATATGGAAATATGGTATACCGCCAAAAGATTGGAAGAGAACTATCTTCATTCCAATACCAAAAAAGGGCAACCTGAAATTATGCACCAACTATAGAACTGTTGCCCTGATCAGTCATACAAGGAAAATTCTACTAAAAATCATAATAGGAAGACTTTGTAAGAAAATGGAAGAGGAAATTAACGTGTTTCAAGCTAGATTTAGACAAGGAAGAGGAACAAGAGATCACATTCTCAATATGCGTTTAATAATAGAGAAGTACAGAGAATTTAATGTAAACCTATTCTCATGTTTTGTGGATTATTCAAAGGCATTTGACTGTGTACAACATCAGAAACTTTGGGAAATCATGAGGAATATGGGCTTTCCACCACATGTAATACAACTCATTAGAATGCTCTATCTAGACCAACAAGCAGCAGGTTAGAATAGATGGCGAGGCATCAGATTGGTTTGACATCAAGCAAGGAGTCCGTCAGGGCTGCGTGCTGTCACCCTATTTGTTTAACCTGTACGCCGAAAATATAATGAGAAATGTAAGAGATGATATAAATAGGGAGCTATTTAATGCCCTAAATATCGGTGGTCTTGACATACCAGAGATTCGGTTCGCTGATGATACAGTATTGCTATCCACAACACAGACTGGTATAGAAAACCTAATAGCCTCAAACCAATTGAATAGTGAAAATAACAACTTGTATCTCAACATAACCGGTTAGCGGGATAGGGGTATCCCCTATCAAAGGAGAGGTAAGACGCCTCCTTTCCTCCGTTAGTCTACGGGACACCCTTGGGCAAGGTGGAGTACCCGTTTAGCCCCCCGATCAGGGTTACGTGAAGCCATGGAAGCAGGTGGTGGATGGAGTGTGAGAGCAGCCGACAGATTGTTGTTGGTTATGGTCTTGCACTCTGCGGCGATAGGCAGATGATCTCATCAGTAGAGACAATGGCTATGGCCACCGACTAGTACAGTCACTGCCCAGAAGGAAAGCAATGGCAAACTACTTTCTGCAAAACTTGCCAAGAAACTATAACAACCATGAAAGAAAACATAATAAGAAAGAGATCTGGTGGCGAGACCCCCAGGCCAGGCAGATCAGATAACACTGGGGAAGAGTGTGACACAGGGACCAGTACTAGTAATCGTGATGACGGAGTTAATCCTGACTGTGTTACCAAGGAAATCCCCTGTGTCAGACTAAGAAACAGAGTGAGAATAGCAACGTGGAATGTGAGAAGTCTGTATGAGGGAAAGCTTAAAGTAGTGTGTGATGAGATTGAGAGGTTAAACATTCAAATTTTAGGAATTAGTGAACATCGCTGGAGCGGCAAGGGACATTTTACAACTGAAAATGGAAGTCTTTTCATTTATTCTGGTAGAGACGTCGGAGGCCAGAGTGGAGTGGCATTTTGTTTAGATAAGACAACTGCAAAATCTTTAATGGGATATAATCCAGTTAGTGATAGAATCCTCACTATTAGACTTAAAGGCCGTCCAAAAAACACAACTCTCATACAGATATATGCACCTACTTCAACAGCAGAGGAGGACGAAATTGAAGATTTTTACAACACACTACAAGACACATTAAATAAGATTGGTCATAATGATATAGCAATAATAATGGGAGATTTTAATGCAAAAGTAGGTGCAGGAAGAGCTGAAAATGAGAGACACGTTTTAGGAAAATTTGGATTAGGAAATAGAAATGATGCAGGTGACAAATTAATTGAATTTTGCACAGAAAATGAGTTAACGATAGCCAACACGCTTTTTAAACAACATCCAAGAAGACTCTTCACATGGAAGTCTCCAGACAGTATTACCAAAAATCAGATAGATTATATTTTAATACAAAGAAGATGGAGATCAAGCATAACATCTGCAAAAACCCTACGTAGTGCAGACTGTGATACAGATCATCAGTTATTAGAAGCAGATCTGAAATTAAAACTCAAAAAGCTTACCCGAGGACCAAGGCCACTTCGTTTTGATCTCACAAAAATACCAGATGCATACAACGTAGAAGTTAGGAATCGTTTTGGGGTCTTGATGTCTGTACAAGAGGAAATGACACCTGATGAACTGGCAGTACAAGCTAGAGATATCTTGATAACTGCAGCCAAAGATTTAATTCCGACCAAGAAAAAGCAACTTAAGCCATGGATTACATCAGACACGTTAGAATTAATAAAACAACGAAGGGAACTGAAACAGAAAGGAGGTGAATCCGATAATACCAAGATGAAGTATAAATCTTTAACTCGAGAAATAAGAAAGAACACAAGAAAGGACAAAAATCAATACATACAAGATTGTTGTACCAGAATAGAGCAATATCATAAGACTGGAAGAGATTATGAAATGTTCAAAGAAATGAAGTTATTGACAAGAAATGTTCAACCTCAATTGAATGTTATCTGTGACAAGATGGGAAATACCTTAACAGAATCTAGACAAATTCTAGAAAGATGGCAGGAGTACTGCAGTGGAATGTATGATATGAGTGACAGTGAGGATATGAATGAGATACATGAGCCAACGACAGCAGAGACAGAACCTGAACCCTCATTAGATGAAATTGCTTGGGCTATAAAGCACCTGAAGAATGGTAAATCTCCTGGATGTGATGAGATACCAGCTGAACTAATTAAAGCGGGAGGAGAAGAAAGCATACACATATATCATGCATTATGTACAAAGATTTGGAAATATGGTATATGGCCAAAAGATTGGAAGAGAACTATCTTCATTCCCATACCAAAAAAGGGCAACCTGAAATTATGCACCAACTATAGAACTGTTGCCCTGATCAGTCATGCAAGTAAAATTCTACTAAAAGTCATAATGGCAAGACTTCGTAAGAAAATGGAAGAAGAGATTAACGTAGTTCAAGCTGGATTTAGACAAGGAAGAGGAACAAGAGATCACATATTCAACATGCGTTTAATAATAGAGAAGTGCAGAGAATTTAATGTAAACCTATACTCATGTTTTGTGGATTATTCAAAGGCATTTGACTGTGTACAGCATCAGAAACTTTGGGAAATCATGAGGACTATGGGCTTTCCATCACATGTAGTACAACTCATAAAAATGCTCTATCTAGACCAACAAGCAGCAGTTAGAATAGATGGCGAGGCATCAGATTGGTTTGACATCAAGCAAGGAGTCCGTCAGGGCTGCGTGCTGTCACCCTATTTGTTTAACCTGTACGCTGAAAATATAATGAGAAATGTAAGAGATGATATAAACAGGGAGCTATATGATGCCCTAAATATCGGCGGTCATGACATACCGGAGATTCGATATGCTGATGATACAGTATTACTATCCACAACACAGAATGGCATGGAAAACCTAATAGCCTCAACCCAATTGAATAGTGAAAATCACAACTTATATCTTAACATAGCAAAAACAAAGATAATGCATACAGATAAAACTACCATGGAGAAAGAAATATACATTAATGGGGAAAAATTGGAGGTGGTGGAAAATTTTGAATATCTTGGGTCATTGATTACCAACAACGGGGACACAATGAAAGAAATTAAACGGCGACTATCAATTGCTCTTCAAAGACTAAAACAGCTGAATAAATTATGGAGTGGGACAGACAGAACTACAAAAATTAGATTTTTAAGAGCATGCATCTTTCCCATTGCAACATACGCCTGTGAGACATGGACACTTACTAAACAAGCTGAACAGCGCATAAACGCCTTTGAATATAAGTGTTATAGACGAGTTCTAAAAATATCTTGGGTAAAGAAAAGAACAAATGCATCCATACTTCAAGAGTTGAATATTGAAGAAGGTTGGCTATTAAAGACGATAAAACAAAGAAAATTGAAATATTTTGGTCACTTGAAACGTCACGAAAGTTTGGAGAGAACAATAATGGAAGGGTATATGCCTGGGAAGAGAGGAAGAGGAAGGCCAAAGAGAAGATGGGTGCAGGATGTGGCGGATGATCTCCAGATGGGTGTATCAGACGCGGGACATCTTGCTTATGATCGAGAGGTTTTCCGGAGGGTTGTTATGGGAGCGAGGTTCTGCAAAGGACATGCTACTGAATGAATGAATCTCAACATAAAAACAAAGATAATGCATACAGATAAAACCACTATGTAGAAAGAAATATATGTTAATGAACCTAAGGCCTATCCACGTCAATATGGAAGCACTAGTGCTTCCATATTGACGTGGATAGGCCTTAGGTTCATATCGGAATACGATCAGCGTTGCCAGTAGTGGGTTGTGCTCAATATTTAAATTTCAAATCCCGAAACAACCAAATAATGAATATGTCAATGAGGAAAAATTGGAGGTGGTGGAAAATTTTGAATATCTTGGGTCATTGATTACCACCAACGGTGAAACAATGAAAGAAATTAAACGACGACTATCAATTGCTCTTCAAAGACTAAAACAACTGAATAAATTATGGAATGGGACAGACAGAACTACAAAAATTAGATTTTTAAGAGCATGCATGTTTCCCACTGCAACATACGCCTGTGAGACATGGACACTTACTAAACAAGCTGAGCAGCGCATAAATGCCTTTGAATAAAAATGTTATAGACGAGTTCTAAGAATATCTTGGGTAAAGAAAAGAACAAATGTGTCAATACTTCAAGAGCTGAGTATTGAAGAAGGTTGGCTATTAAAAACGATAAAACAAAGAAAATTGAAATATTTTGGTCACTTGAAATGTCACGAAAGTTTGAAGAGAACAATAATGGAGGGGTATATGCCTGGAAAGAGAGGAAGAGGAAGGCCAAAGAGAAGATGGGTGCAGGATGTGGCGGATGATCTCCAGATGTGTGTATCGGACATGGGACATCTTGCTTATGATCGAGAGGTTTTCCGGAAGGTTGTTATGGGAGCGAGGTTCTGCAAAGGACATGCTACTGAATGAATGAATACAAGAAATGCAAGTAATATCGGTTGGTGGTTATAATATAAACAATCTGCGTTACACTGATGGCATGGTTTTGGTTGCTGAAAACGAAACGCAATTACAAGAATGAGAGATATAATTGCAACGGAAAGTCAAAACCTGCCATCCCACAGAACTGTGTGACTTACTTATTGACTCCACCTCGTAACTTTTTCTACCCCTCTATGCACCGTTTTACGGGATGACGCCGAAGTTGAATGTAAAGTAAAACCGTGGATTAGAAAATAGAGCACGCAGTTCTATGCAGCGGGTATGGGAGGACTGATAAAACGACGGGATAAGTGCATCAATGTTGATGGAAATTATGTTGAGAAATAAAGGGACAATGTATGTGTAAAAATAAACTGGTTTCAAGTTGTTATCATATTTAGTTATTTTTCTACAGCCATTTGTGATTTACTTATTAACTGCCCCTCGTATTATGGCATGAAGGAATGTCGGCATCAGTAATGATTTGCAGCACACGAGACGGAAGGCTAGTGATCGACATGATCGCCAACGCCACACGACTTGGACTATAAGATTGTTCTTCCCGGTCACATTTAACACTGATAGACTAACAAGTGGTTACATCACTTGCCAATACTTGGCTCAATAGTTATACATGTTCCGGTCGGACTAGGTATTCCATTCATCCATCATGTGCCATGCCGGTAAGCGTGGTCAGTCATGATTCGCCATTTCACTCGATCACCAGAGTCGTGGATCAATTCGGTGGCATGCCACGTGGTCAAGCCATCCAGGTATTTACTTCTCTGTCTTCGCCTTGTTCTCTTCCCCATCGATCTTGCCAGTTGTCACCAAATTCTCTAATTTATTACTTCTCATAACTTGTCCAAAAATGTTTCGCTGTCTACGTCTAATTTCTCTAATCAGTCTACGATTTTCATTTGTTTCTTGAAGGACTTGGTCGTTGATTTTTCTGGTATTACTAGATTCCAATTCCCCACGTTGTAAGTATAGCCCAAAGTATACTCAAGGCTATATGGTTTTGGGACTTCCATCCATCCACCCATCCATCCATCCAAAGGCCCATCCATCCATCCATCCATCCATCCATCCATCCATCCGTCCATCCATCCATCCATCTATCCATCCGTGTGTCTGTCTGTCTGTCTGTCTGTCTGTCTGTCTGTCTGCCTGCCTGTCTGTCTGTCTGTCTGTCTGTCTGTCCGCCCGCCTGGCTGTATATCAGTTTGTCTGTCCGTCTATTTATCTGTCTATTTCTCTGTCTATCTGTCTGTATGTCTATCATTTCCTCTTGTTCAATGTGTGCATGAATAGATTTTACAGGAAAGACACAGAATTGGAAAAGGCAAGCATGTGAAATACAATTGTGTGCCTTAATTTCAGCCTTCAACAAACACAGTTCGTTTGTTCTCACTCTTTTTGTGTGCTCGTGTGAGTGTTCTAGGACATTTGTGTGAGGACTTGTGTCCGTGTGTGCTACAAGATACAGAGTGTGCGAAGGACGAATGCGGTGAACATATATGAAACGCTCGCTTGCCAGATATTCAATCGTTTGTACGTGTGGTTGTTTAATCTTTATTCTTTGTATCTATCTATCTATCTATCTATCTATCTATCTATCTATCTATCTATCTATCTATCTATCTATCTATCTATCTATCTATCTATCAATCTATCTATCTATCTATCTATCTACCTACCTACCTACCTATCTATCTATCTATCTATCTATCTATCTTTCCACCTACCACCTACCTAACCACCTATCTATCTATCTATCTATCTATCTATCTATCTATCTATCTATCTATCTATCTACCTACCCACCTACCTATCTATCTATCTATCTATCTATCTATCTATCTATCTATCTATCTACCTGTCTATCTGTCTGTCTGTCTGCCTGCCTGTCTGACTGTCTGTTGTCCGTCTGTTTTAGTTAGTATTGTGCACATGCTCAGCATTCTAACTACTACGTTTATTTCTTCATGAATGTAATATCCATAATACAATAAAATATAATTGATGTTTGACAGATGAGTGGTTGGAAGGGCCGAATGAAAGACAGGCCTTGGTGCCTAATTGGTGACCATTTGAAAATAAAGTTCGTTTGTTCATTTGTTCTGTCTGTCTGCTCACGCATGTGCATTCAGGCATTCATGCATGCATGTGCGCGGGTGCGAACGTGCGTTTATGTGTGTAGATATATATGTGTGTATGTGGAAGTGAGTGAATTAGTGTGTATGAGTGTGTGTCTTCGTGAACGTGTGTGTCTTAGTGAATGCGTGAGTGTGTGAGTGAGTGAATCTGTGTATATTAGTGAGTGAGTAAGTGAGTGTGTGAGTGTGTGTTAGAGTGTGTGTGTTAGTGAGTATGCGTGTTAGTGTGTGTGCGTGTGTCTTTGTGAATGAGTGAGTGTATTTGTGTAAGTGAGTCTGTGTGTGTGTGAATGAGTGAGTGAGTGAGTGAGTCAGTCAGTCAGTCAGTCAGTCAGTCAGTCAGTCAGTCAGTCAGTCAGTGAATGAGTCAGTGAGACAGTGAGTCAGTCAGTCAGTGATTGAGTGAGTGAGTGCGCGAGTGAGCGAGTGAGTGAGTGAGTGAGTGAGTGGGTGGGTGAGTGGGTGGGTGGGTGGGTGGGTGAGTGAGTGAGTGAGTTAGTGATTGAGTGAGCGATCCAGCAAGCCAGCCAGCCAGCCAGCCAGCGAGTGGGTGAGTGAGTGCGTGCGTGCGTGCGTGGGTGCGTGCGTGCATGCGTGCGTGCGTGAGTCAGTCAGTCAGTCTGGCAGTCACTCATTCAGTCAGTCAATCACTCAGTCAGTCAATCACTCAGTCAGTCAGTCAGTCAGTGAATGAGTTAATGGCAATCTACTGAACGTAATCTTGCTAAGAAATTACAATTACCTAAAGGATACTGAGGTTGATTGTGACGTCCCGTAAAGGATATGCAACTAACTAACCGAACAAGTCGGTTACTACGAAGAAGATAACTCAAGATTATAAAACAGTGAAGTACAAAATTTGCACCCATGTGTTCCTTTGGGAGCTTAGGGGAAAGAATCCGTCTTTCATTAACCTGTTTTTCCCCCTCATCATTCAAGTGGCATTCGTCTGTGTAACCATACAATTTAATCTCAGCAGGCCTGCCTGCAGACTTCTGTACATGCGTATGATAGGGATGATTGTGGATTGATTTCAGCTTAGACGTGCAGATGAAAGAAAGGGAGAGGGCCACAGAGCAGCGTGGAGAGAGAGTGGGACACCGAGAGAGCGACAGAGCAGCATGGAGAGAGTGTCTGACACAGAGAGAGCAAGAGAAATAGCGGTAGAGAAACAAGGAGAGAGTGTGAGACCGAGGGAGAGAGAGAGTCAGAGACAGAGAGCGATAGAGTAACAAGGAGAGAGTGAGACAGGGAGAGAGCGATAGATTAACATGGAGAGAGTGTGAGACAGAGGGATTGAGAGAACCAGAGACAGAGAGCGCTAGAGTAACAAGGAAAGAGTGTGAGATAGAGGGCGTGACAGAGTAGCATAGAGAAAGTGTGGGGCAGAGGGAGAGAAAGAGCGACAGAGCAGTACGGAGAGAGTGTGGGACACAGAGAGAGACAGAGAGAGAGAGAGTAACAAAGAGTATGAGACAGAGTGAGAGTGTGAGAGGTCGAGCGATAGAGTAATAAGGAGAGAGTGTGAGACAAAGGCAGGGACGGAGAGAAAGAGAGAGAGAGTAACAAGGAGGGAGTGTGAGAAAGAGAAAGAGCGAGAGATCTTGCGTCAGAGTAACAAGAAGAGAGCGTAAGGTAGAAGGAGACACACAGAGAGAGAGAGAGAGAGAGAGAGAGAGAGAGAGAGAGAGAGAGAGAGAGAGAGAGAGAAGGCGACAGTGTCAATGAGAGAGTGAGAGATAGAGACAAAGAGAGTGCTCGCAATAAAGTAACAACAAGAGAGATTAGACAGAGGGGGTGTGAGACAGAGATAGAGACAGATAGAGAGGTAAGAGAGAGAGCAACAGAGTAACATGTAGAGAATGTCACACACACACACAGAGAGAGAGAGAGAGAGAGAGAGAGAGAGAGAGAGAGAGAGAGATAGGGGGGGGGGGGGAGAGGGAACCCGACAGAGTAACATAAACATAATGCGAGACAAAAAGAGAGAGCGAGCGAGGCAGAGAGAAATAGACAGACAATGAGGCTAGAGAGTTAACTCGGATTGAGTATGAGACACAAAAAGACAGACAGATGGAGAGAGGGCGACAGAGTTAACCTGAAGAGGGTGTGATACAGAGGGAGGAGGAGAGAGAGAAACAGAGAGAGAGAGAGAGAGAGAGAGAGAGAGAGAGAGAGAGAGATGAATAAAAAAGAGAGGAAGATTCCGTAGAGCGCTTGCACTCTCTCCAAAGAAAACTAGTTCTTGTCACCGAGTGCTCAAACGTCCACTCTGGCGTCCATTTAATGGCTGTGACAACAAACAGCAGAATACATACATTCTCGTCACTTCAAAATCCCCAGACTCGGTGCGCCACTTCCGATACCGGTTTTGTTAGCTCAATAATCGAACGTTTTCAAAGTGATGGCTAGTCGGTCATGAACAACAGGCTGTTAACATTGCTAACATTGGTTTGCGAACCAGAGGATTGTCACATTTAGCCAAGGCAATGATAGTCACACACTGGGACCCTCGTTTAGTTTCACCATCGTCCGCATTTTATGTGCTTCACTCTTCCTCTCTTATTCTATTCTCCTCCTTCTTCTCTACTTCATATTTTCTGCATCTATCGTCTCTGGTATTTTTTTCTCTTCTTTATTTTCTTCTTCTTATCTTCTTCTTCTTCTTCTTCTTCTTCTTCTCTTCTTCTTCTTCTTCTTCTTCTTCTTCTTCTTCTTCTTCTTCTTCTCTTCTTCTTCTTCTTCTCTTCTTCTTCTTCTTCTTCTTCTTCTTCTTCTTGCTATTTTCTTTTTCTTATCTTCATCTTGCTATCTTCGTCTTTTTCTTCTAGCTATCTTTTTTCTTCTTCTTGCTATTTTCTCCATCTTCTTCATCTTCTTCTTGTTTCTTCTTCTTTTTCGTCATTTTCTTTCAGGCTATCTTCTGTTTCTTCTTGCTATCTTCTTTTTCTTCTTCTTCCTCATGCTATCTTCTTCTAGCTATCTTCTTCTTCTTCTTGCTATTTTCTTCTTCTTCTTCTTCTTCTTCTTCTTCTTCTTCTTCTCCTTCTCCTCCTCCTCCTCTTCCTTCTTGTTCTTCTTCTAGCTATCTTGTTCTTCTACCGTTTATCTTACAGTGAAGCACAGACCCCAGCCAACTTAAGAAAAGCCTTTTGTAGTCGTGTCCACACTGGTTAGATGTTGCTGTAAGTCTCCTACAATTCTCATGCTAACCTTCCTTGGTCGCCTCTTACTGGGAGGGTAATTTAATAAGTAAGTCACAAATGGCTGTAGAAAAATAACTAACTATGATAACAACTTGAAACCAGTTTATTTTTATACATACATTGTCCCTTTTTTCTCAACATAATGTCCACTAACATTGATGCACTTATTCCATCGTTTTATCAGTCCTCCCAACCAGGCTGCATAGAACTGCGTGCTCTGTTTTCTAAACTACGTTTTCACTTCTCATTCACCTTCGGCATCTCTCGCGAAATGTCTCCCGCCAAGGTAGGTTTCAGTGAACTTAGCCCCTAGCGATTTCCCGTAAATCTGTGCACAGCTGGGTAGAAAACGTAACGAGGGTGAGTCAATAAGTAAGTCACAGAGTTATGTGGGATGGCAGGTAAATGAAAATAAAGTACGCAATTTTATGCGGCCAGTTTGGGAGGACTAATAAAACGATAGGATAAATGCATCAATGCTAGTGAAAATTATGTTGAGAAATAGAGGGACAATGTCTCAGGGACGTTCATTTGAAACCCGTTCCGATTGCTTTATTACATAAGCATGAAAGAAACATTAATAGGTGTGGTAGAATTAAACAAAGCATGCATTTTGAATGAATTATGCACCACGGATTGGTCAGAAGAAGTTGCCGTAGGCATTCAGGCAAGCATCCCATTGCTTAGGTAGGAGGCGAATGCCGTCCGCAAAGAAAAAAAGGATTGTGGTTGCTCACTGAACAAAATGTTTACCGCGTTCATTACGTCTGCATCTGCCTGAAATCGTTGCCCCTTGAGAGCTTTATTTAGAGGTCAGAACAAATGAAAATCACATGGTGACAAATCAGGACTATAGGCTGGATGTTGCAGAATTTCCCACTTCTTCCTTGCTAATGCTTCCTGCACAATCTTTGCGACATGCGGACGAGCATTATCGTGCAACAAAATCACACTGCGAGAAAGCATGCCGGGTCGTTTATTTTTGATGGCTATTTGCAACTTGTCTAGTGTTTGCAAGTAGTGGGTAGAGTTGATGTTGACACCAGGTTCTTTAAAGTCGGCCAACAACAGCCCTTTATGGTCAAACATTGCTCTCAGCATAACCTTACCAGCGGAAACCTGTAACTTGAATTTGTTGGCTTTTGGTGATCCAGTATGCTTTCCTTGCGCTCTCTCTCTCTCTCTCTCTCTCTCTCTCTCTCTCTCTCTCTCTCTCTCTCTCTCTCTCTCTCTCTCTCTCTCTCTCTCTCTCTCTCACTCACTCTCTCTCTCTCTCTGAGAGACAATGCAATATTTTTGCAAGACTTAAAAAAAGCAGAACTTGATCATGTTTACCAACTTCCTGAACCCGACGATGCATTAGCCTTCTGGACGAAGACAGTCCACAATGTGTTCGATAAACACGTGGCAGTGAAAGACGTTCGAGTCAAAAATCAACATAAATCCCCATGAGTCACTAGTGAAGTTCTGGAAATCATGAGAGAGCGAGATACAGCACATACAAATAAAGACTTCATCAATTACCGTAGACTAAGGAATAAAGTTAAATATGAAATTCGTAAGACAAAAAAATATCATTTAAAAAATTTGATTGTAGATAATTCAAACAGTACAAATATATGGAAGACTATTAACTTGCTAACCAATAAGAAACGCCCTTCAGAATCAGCAATACCAAATTCTATAACATGCGATGAATTCAGTTGGTTCTTTCAATCAGAAATAGAGAATCTAAAGTCTTCAATACCAGACTCATCATGTAATTTAAGTTCACTAGCATCATTCTGTGAGGAGAAGTGCACCAGAAATATTCCAGCTGAGATTCCCTTAATGTCTGTTGCAGAAGTTTATAAATATCTCTTAAACCTCAAATCAACAGATTCACACGGCCTAGATGGTATCAGTAATAGAATTCTTCGTTTTGCTGCACCAGTCATTAGTGAGTCCTTAACGTTCATATATAACCAGTGCCTGGCCAAAAACTACTTTCCATCTTCATTTAAAATTGCTAAAGTGTATCCTCTACTTAAAAATGGCTCAATCGATAATAGCGTTTTGGGTAATTATAGACCTTTCTCCTTACTATCGTCGCTATCAAAACCACTAGAAAAACACATTCACTAAAATAACGTTACACCATTTAATTAACAACGATCTAATAATTAACAGTCAATCTGGGTTTCGACCTAAATATTTTTGCTCTACAAAAATGACCGATAAATGGCACTTAAACATCAACATCGGTAGAATTTGTAAAGCGGTGTTTGTAGACTTTTAAAAAAGCTTTTGACATGGTAGATCACGATATTTTAATTAGAAAACTAAAACAGATGAAGACAAGCACCAATATGGTGAACATAACTACGCCATTTCTATCCGACAGACAACAAGTCGTGTCCTTCAACAACTGCTAACATGACCCACATAGCTTAATATTGTTGTGCCTCAGGGTTCAATACTAGGTCCGCTGCTTTTTGCAGTTTATATTAATGATCTTCCTTTATATATCAATACAACTTGTGATCTATTTGCATACGACTGTACTATATACACTAGTCAAGAAAACCGTAGTGAATTAGAGAATTCTTTACAAAAGGAACTTGATAATCTTACTAGATGGAGCAATGAAAACCGCATCCAAATTAACATCGACAAAACCAAATCCATGCTAATAACGAATAGACAAAAACTACAGACACTAGCCATAAATTGACACTTTACCTATAGTTAATGTGAATGAACATAAAACACTTGGTCTTTTAATTGACAGCCATTTGAGCTGGAGCTCTCATGTTTATGTTCTTACCAAGAAAATAGCACAAAAAGTTTACCAACTTGCTAAAGTCCAGCACTTCCTGGACGAAAGCACACGTAAAATATTCTATACATGCTATATTCAATCACATCTCGATTACTGTTCCACAGTTTGGGATGGTTGCCCTAAATCTAATTTAAACGACTATGTTCTCTACAAAACCGCGCTATAAGTCTAGTTTCTGGCATAAAGCACGTTGAAAGTAATAATTTATACAGTCATCTAAGACTTCTACCACTTCGAAAGCACTTCCTTTTTAACAAAGCCAAATTAGTGAATAAAATTATATCTCAAAATACCCCAGAGTATCTTCTACCGCTGATTCAATCTAATGCAATGAACAGCAAGCGCCTAAATTTGTTACATGTCCCAAAGCCTAGATTGGACCTATACAAAACATGTTTTGCCTATTCTGGTGCTCACTTATGGAATGATCTTCCTCCAGATCTGAAAACTCCAATGAGTCCCTACACATTTAACCGAAAACTACTTCAATACTTAATCCATACCGACTATATGCCACCATAATTCATTTGCTGGTATAATTGTTCATTATAATTGTTTAACTATAATTGTTCACTGTATGTGTGTGTGTGTGTGTGTGTGTGTGTGTGTGTGTGTGTGTGTGTGCGTGTGGCAGAGAGAGAGAGAGAGAGAGAGAGAGAGAGAGAGAGAGAGAGAGAGAAAGTGAGTGTCAGAGAGAGTGAGAGAGTGAATGTATGTGTGCGCACGTGCATGCGTGTGTGTGGAGAGAGTGATTGAGCGAGAAATGGTGAGCGAATGTGTCAGTGCATGCATGCGTACGTGTATGTGTGAGAGTGAGTGAGGGAGTGTGTGTGTGCGTGCGTTCATGCGTATGTGTATGTGTGAGAGAGTGTGATTGAGAGAGTGAGTGTGTATGTGTGAAGTATTGTATGAGAGAGAGAGTGAGTAAGTGAGTGAATGAGTGAGGAGTGAATGAGTGAGCGAGTGAGTGTGTGTGAGAGAGTGAATGAGGGTTAGAGTGTGTGTGAGAGTGAATGAGTGTTAGAGTGTGTGGTGTGTATATATATATATATGTGTGTGTGTGTGTGTGTGTGTGCAAATGAGAGAGAGAGTAAAAGAGTGAGTGAGTGCGCTAGGTTAAGAGAGAGTGAGTGAAACATTGAGTGATAGCGTGAGGGTGTGTGTCTGTTTGTGTATGAGTGAGAGAGAGAGAGAGTAAGAGAGTTAGAGATAAAGTGAATGAAGATGGAAAGAGTGAATGAATGAGGGAAATAGTGAGTGTGTGTGTGTGTGTGTGTGTGTGTGAGAGAGAGAGAGAGAGAGAGAATGAGCGAGCGAGAGAGAGAGTGAGACAGTGGGAGAGTGGATGTGTTAGTGTGTGTGTGTATGCGCGCGCGCATGCGTGTGAGTGTGTGTATATGCAAAAATACAGACAGAGAGAGAGAGAGAGATAGAGAGAGAGAGAGAGAGAGAGAGAGAGAGAGAGTGTGTGTGTGTGTGTGTGTGTCATGTAACACGTGAATCCATATGTTTGTGTATTCTTATCTGTCATATTATCAGTTGAATACTATTTGATTATCATGTATAATATAAACTTATGTACATTACTGTAGTTTGATTGAGAGAGTCAGTGAGTGTGAATGAGAGACAGAATGAGTGAGCGTGAGAGTGAATGTGTGTGTGTGTGTGTGTGTGTGTGTGTGTGTGTGTGTGTGTGTGTGTGTGTGTATCTCTGTGTGTGGGAGCATCACTATTTTTTACGTCACACACTGTATATGTACACATTTTCTCCATGTTTAACATTTTTATAAGACTGCTCACGACAATTGTCAGTGTATGTGTGTGAGTAAAGTGTGGGAGTTTGTTCATACTAGTTTCAATGCTCACGTGAGGCATTATGTATGTGTCTAGATGTGAGGATGTGTGAGTGTGTGTGTGAGGATGTGTGTGAGTGTGGGGATATGTGTGTGTGGGGGATGTGTGGGTGTGTGGTTGGGGGTATGCGTTTGGATGGGTTGGGGTGTGTGGGTGTTGGTGGGTAGTGAGATTTGTGGGTGTTGGTGGGATGTGTGGATGGATGTGTGGGGGTGAAAGTAGGGTGTGGGAATGGGTGTGGGGGATGTGTGTATGGGTGGAGGATGTGTGTATGGGACGGGTGCGGGGGATGTGTGTATGGGTGGAGGATATGTGTGGGTGGGTGGAGATGTGTGGATGGTTTGGGGGAAGTATGTGTGGGTGGCGGGGTTGTGTGGGTAGGGGATGTGTGTGGGTGGATTGGGGATGTAAGGGCGGGTGGGGAGAAGTATATGGTGTGTGGGTTTGGGATATGTGTGTGTTGTGTTGGTGGGGAATGTGTGCATGGTGTGTGGGTGTGAGTATGTTTGTGTTGGGTAGATGAGGGTATGTGTGTGGTGTGGGGGATGTGTGTGATGGGTGCATGGAATGTGTGTATGGGTGGGGGATATGTGTGGGTGAGTAGGGGATGTGTGGTGGTAGGGGGAAGTATGTGTGGGCGGTGGGGGTGTGTGGGTGTGGGGATGTATGCGTGGATGAGGAATGTGTTGGTGGGGGGGGGGGGGTGTGACTGGCTTAGGGATGTGTAGGCGGGTGAGGGATGTGTTTGTGTCGGGGCAGGATGCGTGAGTGGATGGACGATGTGTGTGGGTGATGATATGTGTGTTCGAGAGATGTTTGGTTGGTGTGGGAGGTTGGGGGTGTGTGAGTTCGTAGTGGAGGATGTGTGGGTGAGTGAGTGAGTGTCTTTTGGTGGATGGGTGGGGAATGTATATGTGGGTGGGGAGAGGTGTGTGGTGTGTTGACTGGGGATACATGTGTGGTGTGTGGGTGGGTGGGGGATGTGTGTGTGGGTGGGGGATTTGTGTGGTATGTGGGTGGGGGTATGTGCGGGGTAGGTGGGATGAGGGTATCTGTGTGGGTGGGGTGGGGATATTGTGTGGTATGTGGGTGGGGGATATGTGTGTGGTGTGTAGGTGGGGGTGTGTGGTGGTATATGGGTGTGGATGTGTGGGTGCGGGATATGTGTGTGTGGTGCGTGGGTTGGGAATATTGTGTGGTGGGATGTGGGCTAGGGCATGTGTTGGTTGGTGGAGGATGTATGTGAGGGTGGTGCGGTGTGTGTGTGTGTGTAGATTGGGGATGTATAGGTGGCTAGGGAGATGTGTGTGTGTGGGTAGGGAGATATCAGTTGGTGGGGATGTTTGTGTATGGTTTGGGGATGTGTGAGTGGATGTGCGATGTGTGGGTTGGTGGGGGTGTGTGTGCGTGGGTGGGGAATATGTGGTCTATGGAGGTGTGGTTGGGTGATGGGTGTTTGGAGGTGTGGGTGGGGAGAGGATGTATGGGTGGGGAATGGATGTGTGGGTTAGGATGTGTATGTGGGTGGGCACGGGATGTGTGGGTTGGTGGGGGTTGTTTGTGTGGGTGGTGAATGTGTTTGGGTTAGGGGAACAGATGAGGGCAGTGTGTGTCGGTGGGGGATGTGCGGGAGGGGGATGGGTCGGTTGGTGGGGTATGTATGTGTCCCTGAGTGTGTGTGTGTGTGTGGGTGAGTGGGTGGGTGTGTGTGTGTGGGTGGGGCGATGTGTGGGTAGGTGAAAGATGGGCCTCATAACATGGTAGTTTGCCCTGTTTATGTTTACAACATTCATTTCACAATGTTTTTCTTCCTATGTGAATGTATGATGCTCTTGATGGACGAAAGATGAGTGATTGGAAGGGCCGAATGTAAGACGGGCCTGCGTGCCCTATTTGCGACCCTTTTAAAATAAAGTTGATTTGATTTGATTTGACTTGATTTGATTTCTCTCTCTTTCTCTCTCTCTCTCTCTCTCTCTCTCTCTCTCTCTCTCTCTCTCTCTCTCTCTCTCTCTCTCTCTCTCTCTCTCTCTCTCTCTCTCTCTCTCTCTCTCTTTCGCTGCTTGGCTCAAAGTGGTGACACCACGATTCATCGCCTGCCACTAATCGAAAGAGAAATGCATCACCCTCCACTCTGTAACGCAGCAAGTGGTTCAAACACCATCTCATGCGTTCCTCTTTTTGGTGGTCTGTCAACATCCCTGATACCCACTGTGAACACACTTACCGATATAGCAGTTTCTTACGAACGACCTTTTGCTGCATCAATTTTGGCGATGGTTTTCTCTGTTGCAACAATATGCGCTTGACCCGACCTTCGAAGATATGTCGTGAACTTGACTTTCTTTCCAAAAAATTCGTGCCCAGTCTGTCACTGTTGTCTTCGACACACATTTGTTACCTAAGCTGCCTGCATTCTTCGATGAATGTCCACTGGTCGACATCCTTCAAATGAAAGAAACTGAATCACCGCTCTTTGAGCTTCTTTGGACGGATTTTGGATCAACCCGCCATTTTCTAAACGGTCAGAAACAGAACCTATGCATCAAGGGACGATAAACACGTGCTCTTTTATTCATCGGTCAGTACTTATCACATGACTATGACATGATCATGTTCAACGTACGCAGTTATACGCGGTGCGGCATGAACGGATTTCAAATGAACGCCCCTTATATGTATAAAAATAAACTGGTTTCAGGTTGTTATCATAGTTATTTTTCTATAGCTATTTGTGACTTACTTATTAACTTACCCTCGTACATTCATGATAGGTAACAGTGTTACAACTTGGGCGCAGGTAACATGTGGGAGCAAGTTGTTATCAGTAACTATTTTTTCTTGTTGCAATCTTCAGTAGCGTTAGCATAAAGTTGATTCTTAAAAGTTTCTTCAATACCTGTACTTTTTCATTTATCTTTCTTTCTTTCTTTCTTTCTTTCTTTCTTTCTTTCTTTCTTCTTTCTTTCTTCTGTCTTTTTTTTTGGGGGGGGGGGGGGGAGAGGGGGGGGGGTGAAAATTGAATCTGAAGGTTAACAACTAAAAATATTGCGAATTAAACAGGGATAGGTTTAGTTTGTTGTGTAACGTTCGCTGGACTTCGTAGTCAACCTCAGCACATTGTTTGAATGTTTTGATTTTTTGTTAGTGAAAGTTTACGCTCAGTAGTTTCCCATTGCTTTTTGAAAAATAAACGGCACACATACCATTGTTTGAAAACCAACACAAATCAGTCTGTTTCCAAATCGGCCGCAGCTATGTTTCTAACGCGGTATGTGGGAATATGTTTTACCCCCGTAACCCCTTCGACACAGAACCGGCATCTGTAAGATTGAGGTTAATGCTTATATATTTTTCTTACTTGGTAGACATAAATGCCTTTGAATATAAATGTTATAGACGAGTTCTAAGAATATCTTGGGTAAAGGAAAGAACAAATACATCCATACTTCAAGAGCTGCCAAAATAACGAGCACTGCCTCTTTCTGATGTTTGTAATATGTTGTCTTTGCGACTCAGCTTCCCTTAAAACATCCTGATTGCTCATTTTGGCTGTCCAACTCATTTTCAGCTCTCTTCTATAAAACCACATTTCCAAGGCTTCCAGGGATTTGTTCCGCCCGTGTACTAAATGTCCAGGAGAGGTACCGTATAACCAAGCCAATATTCAACACAGCACTTGCGGACAGGCTGGGAGTAGGCCTGTTTTTTGCCATGTTTCTCCGTAGATTGTAGCCTTTTGTTTTCGTTGTTCGCTCGTTTTGAACTCGAGAGTAGTCTACGTCGAACTGATTTTTGTGCGTGGGATAGCTTTCCCTATTACCAGTGTCAGTCGCCATTTGGCGAACCATTACAAACTTTAGAAGTACTTGTAATGTACGTCCCTAAGTCAAGGTCGAGAAGTCAACAGTTTAGTCAAAGTGACTGCTGCGGGAGTTGAATCCTCTACCTCGCCATCGGCACACCGGAAGTTTAAGAGCTAGTCCTTATCCATTCGGCCGTGCTGCAGCAGCAGCATCAGTAGTAGTAGTAGTAGTAGTAGTAGTAGTAGTAGTAGTAGTAGTAGTAGTAGTAGTAGTAGTAGTAGTAGTAGTAGTAGTAGTAGTAGTAGTAGTAGTAGTAGTAGCAGCAGCAGCAGTAGTAGTAGTAGAATTAGTAGTAGAATTAGTAGTAGTAGTAGTAGTAGTAGTCGTAGTAGTAGTAGTAGTAGTAGTAGTAGTAGTAGTAGTAGTAGTAGTAGTAGTAGTAGTAGTAGTAGTAGTAGTAGTAGTAGTAGTACTAGTAGTAGTAGTAGTAGTAGTGGCAATAGTAGTAGTAGTGTTGGCAATAGTAGTAGTAGTAGTAGTACTAGTAGTAGTAGTAGTAGTAGTAGTAGTAGTAGTAGTAGTAGTAGTAGTAGTGGTGGTGATGATGGTGGTGGTGGTGGTGGTGGTAGTGGTGGTGGTGGTGGTGATAGAAGTAGTAGTAGTAGTAGTAGTAGTAGTAGTAGTAGTAGTAGTAGTAGTAGTAGTAGTAGTAGTAGTAGTAGTAGTAGTAGTAGTAGTAGTAGTAGTAGTAGTAGTTGTAGTAGTAGTAAGAGTTGTAATAGTAGTAGCTGTTGTTTTTAGAGGTGGTGGTGATGTTGGTATTGTTTTTATTGTTGTTGTTCTGTTCCTTGTTCTTGTTCTTGAAATAATGTTATCGTCAATAAAGTTATGGAGCATGAAAAAATATAGGAAATAACTCACATACATGAAAATTTAGGAAATAACTCACAAATATGAAAATATAGGAAATAACTCACAAATATGGAGGGGGAAAAGCAGATGGCAACCAACCGTAGACCTTGATGTGATCTAGTTGGTTACTTTTGCTTTATTGGAAATTAACTCAAAAACTGGAAAAGAGAAAACGAATATAACTTTCTTTCATTCGCTGGCCGATAATTTTTCAGATTAATTTAAACTTCTATTCACAGCAGACTCTTGCGACATAAAACTCATCTCTGAGACATTGGTTTAATGATCTTCTAGATGCATTCAATTAAACGTAATTATAGAACATCATAATCAGGGAGACATCAATAGACAAATGAGAAGTTTTCGTTGAAGGGAATCGACAGAGCACGAACACGTAAATACCATGAAAAATATATGGAAAATTAGCGAATGATATTTTCTAATTGAAAATTACGACTATTTTGAATTTTCCGTATTTTCTCCTCTGAAAGTTCTAGTTTGTGACTATACATGTATAAGCTAATTCTAAATGTAAATACTTTTAGAAAAGAAAGAAATTATTGCGAGGTCTCTGAGATATCAGAACACTTTTTCTTCTCCTGATTTTTTATTTTTCTTTAACGTATGTTTCACATAATTTTTTTTTCTTTTTTTTTTTTCCTATTTACAGGACATCGCTGTCAACACTAGCATTTTACCACTGTTGTTGATTTCTTGGCAAAATTACGCTACGTGGATATACGGGATTACGGAGAAAGTCGTTAAACCCTTAGCCAGAGACACCGGCTTTACATCATTAAAGATACTAAATAACAGAACAACTGGAAGTGTAGGGTAGCTTTACAAAGTACAGTTACGGAAAATAGAGGACGTTGCGGCGACACCTTCATAAGTAAACATTAACAGGAAAGCGCAACAACTTACAAACCCGCTGATGACACTTCTTAAGTTAGTTACATATCCTCTACGGACGTAGTAGTCAACCCCAGCATTTTTAGCTGTTCGTGATTCCTGGGCAAGTTTACGTTCAGTAGTTTGCCATTGCTTTCTGAACGACCGGTACCCACACCATTTTATAAAAAAACCCAACGCAGCTGTGTTTTGAACGCGGTATGCGGGATTACGAACTGCGTCCGTAAATCATACGCCACGGAGCGGGCTGGTGATGACACAGCTGTAACTAAATTAGGACATAATAGGCAGACTGAAAAGAACCAAACAAGAATAAACAATAATAATAAAAATGTGAGGTACTTATCTCATAGGTTATCAAACAGGTTTCGTTTTCCTTTTTTTTTTCTTAGGCGTATTATGTCCTAATGCTTTCGTGGAGTTTATTTATGTTGTGGTGTCTTGTTTTTTGCCGATGAAGGATCTCCGCAATGTCTTCTGTTCTCCGTAAATACGTTTTGTAACGCTGCCCCGCAGTTCGTATTGTTCTATTATTTACATGTCAATGGCTTTACCGCAGCTTAAACTCTGTTACGTATGTTAACAAAGACTGACTTCATATTAGGAATAATATTATAAATAATATACAGCTGTTATATACGGCTGAATTATTTAAAAGACAATGAGTGTCCTATATTGGGCAATGTCAATTTTAAAATGCATATGCGTTATTGTGTTTAAAACTGTATGCCAATTACAAAACTACATGTCAACCAAACATCACAATCAGCAAAGATGAAATTGAGAATGTCACAAACTGGGAGTATCTTGGTTCGAACAGAGGGGACTACAACGACGTAATAGGCTGATCATAGTAATACAGAGGTGAACAAGTATTAAGAACCTGGGGCACACCATCAGTAGACATATCAAAATAAAATTATTAGAACGTGCTACCTGTGGCATCATACAGACGTCAGTCATGGATTATTATTTTGCAATCACTTAATTAAGAAGAAAATCTGGAGTTTGGAACCTCAATGCTACAAACAAGTTCTTAGACTACTGTGGACCAAGTAGACAAAAATCTGGACTTTTGAACATCAGTGCTACACATATGTTCTTAGACCACTGTGGACAAGAAGACAAATATCTGGACTTTGAAACCTCAATGCTACAGACATGTTCTTAGAATACTGTGGACCAAGAAGACACAAATCTGGACTTTTGAATCTCAATGCTACAGACATGTTCTTAGAATACTGTGGACCAAAAAGACAAAAATCTGGACTTTTGAACCTTAATGCTACAGACATGAACTTAGAATACTGTGGAACTAGAAGAAGAAAACAATTTATTTTATACAGGATCTGAAAACGTAAGAAAACTAGCTTATAAACAACAATATATCTGGAATGTTGAAATACCTTGGCCATATAAAACGACACCTTGGCTTGGAAATAACAGTATTGGAAGGAATGGTATTTGAAGTTATAGGTAGATGTCAACAAGCATGACGATAGACACAGGACATTGCACACACCCGTGGGCCAGAAGGTGTATGAGGCAGGCACAACGACAAGGGATCGAGACACTTGTTGGCTGGCGGTGATGAAAGCCACGGTCTGCAAAGGACATGATACTTGATGATGATTATGTTTATACCACAAAAGTCAGATAACTAAGACTATTTATATCTCATGTGACAACAAAAGTCAGATAACTAAACCTATTTATATCTGATGTGACAACAAAAGTCAGATAACTGAGATTATTTATATCTCATGTGACAACAAAAGTCAGATAACTAAAACTATGTATATCTCATGTGACAACAAAGATCAGATCAGCAACACTGTGTATATTTCATGTGACAACAAAAGTCAGATAACTAAAACTATACATATCTCATGTGACAACAAAGATCAGATCAGCAACACTGTGTATATTTCATGTGACAACAAAAGTCAGATAACTAAAACTATGTATATCTCATGTGACAACAAAAGTCAGATAACTAAGACTATGTGTATCTCATGTGACAATACAGATCAGATCAGCAACACTGTGTATATTTCATGTGACAATAAAAGTAAGATAACTAAAACTATACATATCTCATGTGACAACAAAGATCAGATCAGCAAACTGTGTATATTTCCTGTGACAACAAAAGTCAGATAACTAAAACTATGTATATCTCATGTGACAACAAAAGTCAGATAACTAAGACTATGTATATCTCATGTGACAATACAGATCAGATCAGCAACACTGTGTATATTTCATGTGACAACAAAAGTCAGATAACTAAAACTATACATATCTCATGTGACAACAAAGATCAGATCAGCAAACTGTGTATATTTCCTGTGACAACAAAAGTCAGATAACTAAAACTATGTATATCTCATGTGACAATACAGATCAGATCAGCAAGACTGTTTATATTTCCTGTGATAATAAAAGTATATTTCAATATATGGATAGGAAGTGAATATATGTAAATAATTACCTTCAATCACAGGTAAGAATAGGGTCAGCATGTCCGAATGGATAAGAGCGCTCGGTCTTAAACTTCCGGTGTGCTGATGCCGAGATAGCGAGTTAAACCTCTACACCGGCCAGTTGGACTAAAATATTGACTTCTCGTCCTTGACTTGGGGATGTAAAATTACAAGTACCTCAGAAGTTGGATTGGGTTCGTTTGATGGCGAGGGACACTGGTAATAGGGAAAGCTAATCCACACACACACACACGCACACGCACACACACACACACACACACACACACACAAATCAGTGTAGTGTACTAGATGTAGAAGTACATGTATGGACTACCCTTGAGTTCAAAGCGAGAGAACAAAAAGAAAAACATATCGGCATTTTAATATAATATTTACAGAAGAGTATTACAAATTCAATGGACGGAAAGGAGAACAAACAAATCTATCCAGAAGAACTTGCGTGGTAAAAACTCCGCCGGAGAGCAAGCACGATAGGAGGTTTCTGCGCATCAGAAGCATTCCCGTCTCGCCGAACGTTTCGGTCCCTTTGCCTTACCTTCTAGACACTCTCAGGCGGCGGGCCCGTCTGGGTCATGACTCCCAGACTTCTTTCTCCTGTCGTTAAAATCTTCGTCCAAATTAAATGGACGGAAAGGAGAACAAACAGATATATCCAGAAGAACTTAATATTAGAATGAGGAAATTGAAGAATAATTTTGGACATGAAAAAACTTTTCCCAATACTTCTAATTTGATTTCATCTGGCCCTGTCGTTCCCCCCCCCCCCTTTTCCCCTTATATGTTTGATGAAACCAGTCACCTAAGTTAGTCATCATTATCTTTGACTTCTGCAGTCAAGCGTGGTGAGGGGTGGGGGGGGGGGGGGGGGGGGGGGGGGGGTAGTTGGCGTTCTATATAAGGCAGTGGAAATCAACCATTTCTGGCCCATGCACCGTTACACCATTTGTTCAGAATGCCATTCCTCCCCTTTCCAAAATGTCATAATTCCTTTCCACACACACACGCACGCGCGCACACACACACGCACAGTCACACACACCCACACGCTCACACATAACTCAAAAAAGGGTGACGATCGCGTTTTGTGTGTTCGTGAAACCAATTTGAGTCTGCCAATCTGTGGTCTTATTTCTGTCTCTCCCCCCCCCCCCTCCCCCTCTGGCAACCATAAATTCCCCACTGGGAGTTTGAGAACCACTGGTATCAGGTCTTTTATGTCCTCAATTCAGTTTCTTCTCAGGCATCCTCTTGCTCTCGTATCAGAGCTTCCTTGATTTACCGCCAGTGCTGGCAGCTGATGGTGTTGTAATCTAACGAGATGGCTGAACCATTTGCTCTTCTGCTTTTATTTTTTTATTTTTTTTTTTATTTAGCACAAAGTATTGATCCCACTTATTGTTAGAAAACATTATTTCTTTCTCGGCCTCAAATAGTTAAGTTGGCAGCTCTTCTCAAGTATCTCTTCTCGTAGGTGTTGATTTTGCGTAAGTATAATTTGGATAATTCCCAAGTTTGAAAAGTATTACAAATTCAATAGACGGAAAGGGGAACAAACAGATCTATCCAACAAGAACTTAATATGAAGCGTATTATTACTTTTTTAAATGAGAAAACTGAAGTAATATTGGACATGAAAAAATGACAATTATGGCGGTGAAATGTACAGCAAAGGAGGAGACAGAACACCCACAACGCAGATGGACTTAAGGTAATTGCCCAGGAAAGTAACAGAGGCCGGACAATTTCTTACAATAGAGATAGCTTTCGAACGATGATATGGGGCAGAAATGATGCACAGGGAAGCCAATGTATGATGATGTTCACAGCATAACTGTCTTTGGTGTTTTTTTTTTAAAGTAACGATGGTGACAGCTAAGCAGCCAGAAAACCCACACGGTTGTTTCATATAGCCACTTTCTTTATTACTTCAGGCATATTAGAATGCGAACAAAAGGGGATGAGTGGTCTCGAGGTATGGTGTCCGCCCCGAGTGCTGGAGGTCCCGGGTTCAAGTCCCAGTGAGTTCCGGGATCTTTTTTTCACGTGTACTTCTCTTAACAAAATTATCCCTGGTCTGTGGGTAGTGAGATCGGACGCTCTTGTGCATTGTTGCGCACGCCAAAAACTCCTTGGCAGTTGGAAATCGAAAAAGAGTAGCCTTACGGCGCTACCTGGGTAACAATTTCGAGTTAAAAATCTGCCCAAAGTATTTCAGGATTCTCGCCGGTGCTACGGAGTTCGTACACTGAGCTAAGATTCTCCTAACTCAGGTTTTCTTCCATAAAAAAGCCCACGAAATGCTTGACTTCTTTCGCCTTCGAGACTATCCTGAGAATGTTCTATCTACAGCTCTTCACCGCTGCCAGTCTATCAGTCGCACTGAGGCTCTCTCCTCCAGGCCGAAACCACGAAATAATAGACCTGTCCTCTCACTTACTTACCAGCCCCACAATATTGCTGCCAAGAATATCCTCTTGAGACATCTATCCATTCTCCGGGCGGACCCGACCACTCGTGATGTCTTCTCAGAGGCCCCTCTGGTGGCGTATAGGGGGGATCGTAACCTTAGGGATGTGCTAGTCCATAGCAGTCTACCCCAACCTCACAAGTCTCTTCCTGGCACGGTAGCTTGTCTTAGATCGCGGTGCAAGACCTGCCCACATGTGCTTCAAACCCAGAGTCTGGCATTCCCTAAGACGACTTTCCACATCCGTGCAGGTTTCTCATGCATCAGTCGCAACGTCATCTATGCGATTACCTGCACACGTTGCGACATGAGATGTGTCGGTGAGACAGGCTTACGTCTTGGTGACAGATTTAGACAACAGATTTCTGATAACACCAGTGGCGCCCACAAACCAGTATCCATGCATTTCAACAGTCCTGACCACCGTGGCGTGGCCGACATACAGATCACGGCCATCAAATCATGCGCATCACACGAACGGGATTGGACGACATTTGAACACCGTGTCATCTTCCAAATGGGCACACTCTCCACTCATGGCCATAATGTCCAACACAGTTTCATTTAACTTCCTAACCCCACCCCCTCCCACCACGTAGTTTACAGTCCACCATCTAGGTAAGTGCAGGTCCTTTACAGGACGTCGCAGTCAACTTTTTTTGGAGGTTTGCGTTCGGTGTTTTGCTATCGTTTTCTGAACAACCGCGACTCATGCCCCTCTGTGAGGACCAACACAATGTAATCTTCCGCAGCTGTGTTCCGAGCGCTTAACGAGAATTGCCAATTGTGAATTGCGCCCGCGACATCTTTGCCGGTCCTAATTTTCACTTTTGCGCCCACATGGGCGCTTCTCCACCCCCACTCCCCTCCAGCTTGACCTTTGACCCGTGCACCATACATTCGGTCTATTAATCCACTGACAGCCCTATGCGTGTCAGTCTTTCCTAACAAGGATACAGATTCACGTAAGTACCTTTAATTAGTTTAATATTGTCATGTAGTGTGTTTCATGTAGGTTTGTGTCGGTTTGTGTTTGTTTGTCCTGTGCTGGCGAAGGCTTTGGCCGCAACGTCCAATTTGTCTCTTGTAGTCGCGTTTTAGTAAAGCTCACAATCTACTTCTGGTTTTTTTTTTTTTTTTGGTCATTCATTCATCGAGTTAGGAGTAAAACGGAGCAATTATGGGTTACACCCATGTGCCGTTATGTTGACCGTCGTCTAAACTGAACTAAACTAGAATGCGAACAAGCGATGAAATATCTTGCATTCTGAAAAAGGAAAACCTCTGATTTTTGCAATGCCCGGGGCATGTTAGCGAAACGTAACATTTCAATGATTTTTCGTGTCAAATGTTTTTCTCCTTGATCTTTTAAAAACTGTTTGCCCAGCAGACGTGAGTTGATCTGCCATGTTGGAGTTGAGCTGCTGTTTGTAGTGCCAGACGTTTGACTGCCTCACACAAGAACATTGCAATTAACGGAGGGCTGGCTAGATAGCTAGTACTGCAGTTATCATATAGATTTGACACGGCAATTATATGGCAGAGCAACGTTGGTGTCTTTTTATAGAGGCTTCACGAATGTATATGTAACAATAAGCAGGCGGGCTGATAATAACAGAAAGCCATCAATACACAATTGCAAAAGAAGGTTATCTGTCTAGTGTTCTAACCAGAGTACTTTTTAACACAAACATACACTGTATTTTTTTACACGAATACTAACAATGGAGAGCTCTTGTTAATGGGAAATCTGTGGGTAGAAATATACGGATAAATACATGGCAAGGAAAGTGTGTCGCCCTTAATACTAACATGAGAAATACATTCATGGGTAGGGTATTGATCGGCTTCATACAAAATAAGACAAGCAAGTATATATGAGAGAACATGCCAGACAATAGTAGAATTTCTTCTTCTTCTTCTGCGTTCATCCGGAGTTTTGTTTTCTTTTTCGGGCGTGATTGCGTTGTGCCTGTTTATAGCAGAGCTGCGTTCTTGCGCCGTTAGGCCCGACTTCTGCGGGCATTTGTTGACCGGGTTAACCTTCCCGGGATAGCAGAATTTAAAGCTATAGACACACGGGAATTCCAACTCGTTACCTACAAATAACAATAGCGTTTCTCAGCAGCAAACGGTGTACTTTAACGCACCGTCCACGGTTTAGATTTCCGCTAGAACAGTGTCTTTTTCATTTTCCTCTTCATTCTACCTTTGATGGGAGTGAATCACACGTACTTATGCGCGGCCTAACGACATTGATGTTTGTTAGAACAAGTGTCTTCTTCAACTTTCTCATTCCACTTTTGAGTTGAGTGCATGAAACGCGGGCAGACGACTTTGATGTCCATTAAAACAGGTGTCTTCTTCAACTTTCTCACTTCACCTTTGTGGGGAAAGCCGTAACGTCTAGTTATACGCCTCAGAGATCAGTGTCATCATACTGTTGTGTAAGGTTTGCTTCTTATAGACATATTTCTTCCAATAACGGTTTATATCTTCTTGTGGGTAGGTTTTCCATTGTCACCAAAATTTAGTGACGACAGCTGCCTGAGGGTCTGCTCTGAGATGTTCAACTCACTTGGGATCGTTAACGCGTGCAAATTTGCCGTCTTGTCTTCCTATATTTCGTCCTTACCCGAGAAGATAAGAATCCAATCTCTCTACCCAACAGCTCGGGGAAACTGGTTTTTGGGGGTGAGGTTGTGTTCAACCCCTGCACCAGTCAGTTGGACTAAACTGTTGTCTTCTCATTCTTGACTTTGGGGGGTAAAATGCAAGTACCTTTAAAGTCGGACCTGGTTGGCCAGATGGCGAGGGACACTGATAACAGAGAAAGCTATCCCACATGCAAACTTTAGTTCAGCGTGGGCTACACTCGTGTTCAAAGAGAGCGAACAAAGACAACAAAAGGCTATAATCTCTGGAGAAACTCTCTATCCAAGAGCTTAGGAAACTGGGGATTGTGGGAAAGGGGGGTGGGTCTGGAGAAACTCTCTATCCAAGAGCTTGGGAAACTGGGTATTGTGGGAAAGGGGTGTTGTGTGTGTGTGTGTGTGTGTGTGTGTGTGTGTGTGTTGGGGGGGGGGGCAATTCATTTAATGCTAACAGTTCTTGTAAAGACTCCCAGCCCTATGCCGGGATTAGAACCCGATACCTTTGAGTCCGAAGCTAAAAGGGTCAACTAGCAGACATGCCTCCCCTGAACTGATCCGATGCAACACTGATAACAAAATATATAGCCTGGCACTTATAGCGTTACTTTCTGTCTGCAAGAAGGGACCAAAAAAAAAAACAGCCTTCAGTCTAGCATTCATGAAAAACAGCCTACAGTCTAAAAAAAAAAAGTAGCATTCATCTACTTCAGGGTCCTGGCTAACTTAGCAGGATCACTAATTCTTTCGAAGTCGGAGAGTATCTGCCTGCACGGCGAGGAACCACCAGTCCGCACACCAATAAGCCAGACATGGGACAACGGATACTCACGCAAACCTCAGGTCATGTATGACATCACACTGATGTTGGACAACAGTATGACTTCATCCGACATACAGGACTTCACGCTGGAGTTCACAGCCAGCGAACACAAGCAAACAAGCATCCTCTTGTACCGACAACTGCG
The DNA here is from genome assembly GCA_014155875.1 of Cepaea nemoralis. NCBI lineage: Eukaryota > Metazoa > Mollusca > Gastropoda > Stylommatophora > Helicidae > Cepaea > Cepaea nemoralis. The sequence continues at coordinate 199,937 of JACEFZ010025702.1, forward strand.
CAGTCACTCCTGACACATCGTTTTAATTGATCAGAAGCTGGGATAAGTGTAGTAAGTAGGTAACTTCTGCTCGTTGTAGTAACAGGGTGGTTAGTGGGTTGGCTCGCCAATACACATGTTCATGGTTCAATGTTTAACGACGGCGGAACATTCTTTCTGACCAACACAGATCTGGAGGCAATCCAATCTGGTAAAATTGAAAGTACAGATCTTAAGGCAATGAATCATCTCAACCTCGAGGAGGAAACATTACCAACCGGGGCCTTTTACCCAATCAGCGAGTGTATTCTGTGCTGAATTATGACCTAGTTACATCCTAATATTTCTCTCTGCAGATGCGAATTTCCAGCACATTCTGCTAGTTTTTGAACCTGGAGAGGGTAACAGGAGCTCAGTAACAGTCCCCGATGAGATAGTACTTCGGTACCTGGTTGGGAGTAAACTCTCTACACCACACATACACATGACAGCCTTTTTCCATGCTCAAACACAGTACCGTGCGGTAGATTTTCTCAGTATGATATCGCCCCTTGGCCCTTACATGTATTTTTTTCCCCTGTAAAACTGCCGCTCCCTTATGAAGACCCCTCACGCTGCCGCCTGATGCGGCTGCCTCTCTGTATCATAACAAGGCACGGCCCTGCTAAAACAACCTGAACGTCCGTCCATGCATGGGAAGAGTTGAAACTCTACCGGAGGTTTCACCAACCAACCAATCAATATACGTTTTTTCTATGCTTGTTAATTATACAGACACGTTTCTCATCTGACGTAGTATCATTCTTGGCACAGCGTGGAGTTAAATGCAAAAAATATTATATTATGTTGTGTTGTCATTGTTGTTGTTGTGATGTTGTTTTGTTGCTCTTGATGTTGTTGAGCCGTCGGAATCAGGCGCTGGTGATTATTTAGTTCCAACTCGGTAGGCAGGTAATACACTCAACCTGGGCAATCACGTAGGCTCTTCTGCGGGAGATGCACAATGTGTAGTGCGGTTGCCTTCCATGATAGAGTCGTTTCTTGTACTATCTATTCAAACAAATGCATGTTTGCAAGTTCTTTACAGAACGTAGTGCTCAACCTCAACGCCGGATTAATTTTCTAGGCAGGTTAACGCTCAGTAGTTTGCCGTTGCTTTCTGAATGCGAAGTTAACGTTGAAGTTGCTGTAATGTATCTAGGTATCTTTACTAGTACACTATTGTTACAATACTACGTATATGCACATCGTTTTCATCGACCTCGACTACACCACGACTTGTCTACAATGTAAGAAACTCACACGCTATTTCCTCTATCTCTTGCCTGCTAGGAAAACCGCCGTCTTCACCGGATTGTTTTTAGCACCTCTATCCGTAAACTTAGCGTAATCTTGCCAAGGAATCAACATGCAGCTGAAAGATGCTGGTGTTGATAGCGATGTCCTGTAAAGGATATGCAAAATAAAAAACAAAATCCCCTGACTATGTGCTAAATTTAACACGATTTCTGTCGGAATTCACCTTTTCGTATTTGATGCCTCTAAATGAAGTAAAAATGTTCCCATTCTGAATGTTTATATTTATTTCACATTATTCCATAGCAGTATGCCTTATCGTAGTCAATGTAAGTTTACTGGTTTGCATTTATTTCACATGATTTCATATTCCATAACAGTATGCATAAGCACAGTCATTGTAGGTTCACTTTCGTTGTTTGAGTCAATCAATCAGGTGCCGTCTCCACAATGGAGGTTGGCTGCAATGGATATCCAACACTCGCTGCCTCTCGACCTGACTATACATTCTGTCAGATTGATTCTCGTCCATCTCTTGATGTTATCTTCTCATTTGTATCGTTGTCCACCTCTTGCTCGCTTGCCTTCAACATTGCCTTGTATGGTTTTTATAAGAGTGTTGTGTCTTTTAACGTGGCCGAAATATTTCACTTGCCTCATTTTTCATAGCTTTCATCAACTCTCTTTTCACTCCCAGTTTTTCTAGAACCTCTGTATTTAATTGTTTTTGTTTCCATGAAATAAGACATATTCTTTTGAATATCCACATCTCCAGGGCCTCTATTTGACTTTCTAGTTGCTTGTTCAATGTCCAGGCTTCGGCGCCATATTGTAGTGTTGAATATACATAACATTTGACAATTCTCAAGTTTAATGCATTGTTAATCTCTTTAGATGTCCATCTTGAGTATGATCCAATGCTGGTTTATTGACCCTGCGGTCCCAGAATAAATCTTCTGTGTATTCCGTCAACTTTTTATTATGTTGGTATTATCAATTATAATTTCTCCATTGTTTCATATGATACAGTCGTTTTCTGTTATATTATTTTTTTTTTCTTTGTAAATCTTTTTTTTTTTTTTTAAATTTTCATGCAATTCTGTCCAGTTGTATTTTATTTCTAGATCCTCTATTTCTTTGCATTTATTCTGCAACCACTTTTCTTTGGCAACTCTGCTCAAATGACGTATTTCTCTGCTTGTGTGCTGTTGTGTTTTTGTTGTTATTGTTGTTGCTGTTGTTTTGTGACAGCTTCTCGCCGCAACGTCCTATATTTTGTGTACTGTACTTTGTAAGGCTGGGCTCCCTGGCCTAGATTTAGCGACTTTCTCCGTAATCCCGTTTATCCTCGTGAGCAAACGCAGCTTCGCGAGAGCTGGTAGCGGTTCTCGCCGCGCCCGTTACTTACGGGATATGTGAGCCGGCCGCTCAGAACGCAATGGCAAACTACTGAGAGTAATCTTGCCAATAAATCAACAACAGCGGTAAAATGCTAATGTTGACAGCGATGTCCTGTAATAGGATATGCGGGGGAAAAAAGTTTGTAAAACTGCCCAAACTGTGTGTTTTCCCATTCTATACATTTCCACAACCTGACTGCAGTTTAACCCATTTCAATTATTTTTGGCATCTCGATTACTTTAGATTAGATTCTTGTCGCGTGTAGTCGCCATCTGATGCAGTTGTTTCCCTTGGCATAATCTCATAAAATACACAACTTGGGCTTCTTTCTTTTTGCAGAAATTGATTAACCCCTATCCCACTGTGGGCCGGCCAGTATGTGTAGTCCTGTAAATTAAAGTTATAACTGTCTATGATAAAAGAAGTTGACGTAACCACTGAGTTAAAGTTACAACTAATTGAACGTTGCGGGTTAAATTAGTATGTCTCTAATCTTCAATTGTAACCTCCCTGGATTAAAGACTAATTAACATTTTCTGCAGAGTTTAGACAAATTAATTTTCTCAGACTTCATGAGTATTTTCAGTGCTCTGAATGTCAAAGTGAAGAAATTCAACAAAGCGAGGGTAAACGGCAGGAGTAACTATGACCCTCTTAAGGTAGCCAAATGCCTCGTCATCTAATTAGTGACGCGCATGAATGGATTTACGAGATTCCCACTGTCCCTATCTACTATCTAGCGAAACCACAGCCAAGGGAACGGGCTTGGTAGAATCAGCTGGGAAAGAAGACCCTGTTGAGCTTGACTCTAGTCCAACTTTGTGAAGACACATGAAGGGTGTAGCATAGGTGGTAGCGCAAGCGCAATTGAAATACGACTGCTTTTATCGTTTCTTTAATTATTCAGTCAGTCGGTGGAGATTTGCCCGCAACAGACGAGCAATATCTCCGGCAGGACCTATTCTCGCTGTTCGCGGGATCCGCACAGTGGAAGGATGGGAGATTTGCTCGCAACAGACGAGCAATATATCCGGCGATATCTCCGGCGGGCCTATTCCCGCTGGTCGTGGGATCCGCAAAGGTCAGGCGGGGAGTCTGACGGTAGTACACGCTTTACACAGGTCCGGACAGTAGTAGGTTACGTCCTAACTGATTATGATTTCAGGAGTAATCCTTAGGATTGACTAGTAAAATCCTTATATAAAAAGTATAGCTCCTGAGCCGTGACGTCAAAAAAGCGACTCCTTCGGGGCAAGGGATATAACTCAGAATACATAACTTAATGCTTTCTTGCGTTATTACCTCCCCTTTTTTGGGTTGAGAATTTTATTTATTTATTTATTTTTTTAATGTAATGATTACTGTTAATTATTGTTGTAGTGGGCGGGGCGTAAAAACTAACAGCATGTAATGAATGTGTATTAGGGTTACAGTGCTCTTCCTCGGTTTCTTTCCCTTTTATTTTTCTCATCTATTTTATCTATTATAGGGCCGGGCGTAAGACTATCACAATACATTGGGGCTGTGTAAGGTTTAGGGGTACAGTGTATCTCCGCGGGAGCGTCTAGGGTGCGGGTGAACGTAGGGTGGGCGTGCCGGGGTGGGGTTGCGAAGGGGGCGGCGCATGGGGTGGGACGAGGGGGGTTCGAACCCACGAGCCGCGGCCGAGTGTCATAGGAAAACCGTGATAAGTAAAAGGTAAGTAGGGTGGGTATATGGTATGTAGAGAGTCGTAACGGTTTATTCCTATCATCCTAGAGTACAATGAAAACCTTAAAAAGGTAAGGATGGCCGATAGTTATGTATAGTGAGTATGGATTAGTGAAATTCGTTGTTTAAGAGGTGAGTGAGTGGAGGAAAGGTAGATAAGTACTTCTGCATCCTTGTTACGGGTGTGACGAGGGGCAGGGTTGCTAGATAAATACTCCGACAGAATATAGAACAACCGAGGTTAAGCTCATTAGTCAAAAGCTTGAAGCATGAACTCATAGTCGGCTGACTTGAAGTGAGCTCCGGGGGACTCAGAGCAAGGCGATGTGGCGGTGAACATGCTGACAGTATTCAGCCAGTTTTTGGGGAAAGCATGAATGACTCAATCGGACTAACACGGTTTAATACATGCCCAGGACATGTTTTTGGGGGTGGGACTGTAAACACTCTAAATCAACCGCATGGTAAGGGACCACTGTATAACGATACAAAACTCTGACTATACATGTTTTAATGAGAATATCTAGGTGTTTTACTGTATACGTAACCGGATTGCACTGGTTGTTGTATAGTTTGACTCAACGTCATTATAACGGAGCGCAAATGTCGGCTAAGGGACACGGTTTGGCACAAGGGCTATCGAAAATACCTCACTAAAAGCAAACAGCTGTGGTCAAAGTAGAGTGCATATACAGAGTCGCTATACGATGTAGTAGTCTCCTAAGATAATACCAGCATAATACAACGCGATAAATAACTAGCTAGTAGTCGCAAACGACTGCTCTTACCACGGAAATTACTGCTATACTAGTGTTAACTGTGGTGAATACGGGTGTAACAATAAGAATATATGTAGGATGACTTACTGAAAGCACAAGTGACCTACTAACCACTGGTCACTCTATGGAGTGTCTGTATTCCGGTC